>JAXDDX010000071.1:997500-1145000 GCA_034670405.1 Hoplostethus atlanticus | reverse complement strand
ACACACACACACACACACACACACTTCCTCGTATCAATCTATATGAGGTTTTGTTTTTCAGGCTCCGTGAACTCAGCTGGATGAGGTGAGTTTGCTGCAGTGTGGAGGCGAGGGGAGGGGGGTGGGCACCGTGACCTCCCTCTGGCCCTCGCCCTCCTTCTCCCCCTCCCCTCATCCATCTCTCCTCCTTTTCCCTCCTCGTCCATCTCTCCTCCCTCCTCGTCCATCTCTCCTCCTTCTCCCCCTCGTCCATCTCTCCTCCTTCTCCCCCTCGTCCATCTCTCCTCCTTCTCCCCCCTCGTCCATCTCTCCTCCTTCTCCCTCCTTGTCCATCTCTCCTCCTTCTCCCCCTCGTCCATCTCTCCTCCTTCTCCCCCCTCATCCATCTCTCCACTCGTTTACTGATTATCCACTGTGTTCCTCAACCTAGCAGCGTTGAGGGTCCAGGGTTTGACCCGTAGCCTATTCCATTATTAGTTGCTCATGTCAGCCATCTAGGAGTTTAAACCGGTGAAGCCGGTGAAGCTCCACCCTCACTCAACACCACTCAACATTACCACAGAGGTCCTCTTGAGCAACCTAAAGGGGCGATAAGTAAGATGCTCAACAATGGAGGACGGAGCTGTGAGCGAGCTACGATCGTTCTCAAGACAAAAGAGCAGAGTTATTATTTTAGTATTTTGCAGGGTGATAGATCTCATCTTCACTACGTTGCTGTTCGATCTCTGCTAGCTCGCTCACTCGTCTGTAGTGTGAAAGTGGGAATTTAAAGTTTGTGTCACTTACAGGCCACTGTAAGCTGTTGGTCCTACCCAACAGAGGTTGATGAAAGTAGATAGATTACTTAAAGTCACAGTATTCACCTTGTTAGCTAATTCTCCATATAATAAGTTACACCTATTTCACAATAAATGCCCAAAACATTGCCAAATGTGTATTGGAGGTGAACAGTAGAAGACTGGGCCTGCAGGTTCCAGGTGTGAATATGAGTAACTAAATGAATGTGAGCCTTCCCTTTAAAAAAGACAACACTACTTTAACATTTGAGAAACGAGAGAAATAAAAGTTTAAAGAACAGTTCAACTTTTCAACATCTGAGAAACAATAGGACACAATGGCAGCTGCAATAACACATGCAATAACATGCAGGACAGCAACACAGCCCACTGATTTCCATTGAGCGGGTGAAGCCTCCATACTGAACTATCTGGACGACTTGATGAAATACTCGACATCCAGAGTGGGCAGATTGGAGAGGTTTGTGACCCTCAGCAACCGTGGTGGTGCCCTTGAGCAAGGCAATTAAGGACCATCTGCTTTGGTGGTCCGCTCGGTGCCAACAGCACCAGACTGGTTGTAGTGGGACGCTGCCAGGTGTGAACGTGACGCAGTAACTGAGTGTAATCGGTGTAACTGGGAGTGTGTGGCAGGGAGTTGCTGAACAAGCACCGACTCTCTGCAGTCCCACAGCAGGTTAGTGGCAATGATGTATAGTTCTACCTGAACGCAGGGAGAGGATGGAGGGTGTGTGAAAATGTAGGTGTGAAGATTCATTGTTTTTTTTTTGTTTTTTTTACATTTTTCTCCCCAATTCCCTCTGCCTAAGCGGTCCCGGTCGTTGCTCCGCCCCCTCTGCCGGCCTGGGGAGGGTGTAGTCACCAGACGCTTCTTTTCACCCGACAGCGAGGAGTTTCACCGGGAGGGCGTATCGCATGCAGAGGTTATCCCCCCCAGTTCCCCGCCCTGCAGAACAGGCGCCCTGACCGACCAGAGGAGGCGCTATAGTGCAGCGACCAGGACACGTACCCCTCCGGCTTCCCACCCGCACTCACAGCCAATTGTTGTCTGTAGGGACGCCCGACCAAGCTGGTAGGTAACGCCGAGGTGTGAAGATTCATTGTTGACGTTTCACAATAATACACAACTATTACTTCCTGTTATTTAATAGATGCTGCTCAATAAAGATCAGACGTGTTTTTCAGGAATTTAATAGCGCTGAGGTCAGAGCAGTGAATTGTCTCACCCTTGGTTGACTGATCTGATTTTGTCTCTTGATAAATATGGCAGAGAGAGGCTGCAAACCTGTCCTGGATGAATAAAGGTTGAAACCAATCGCTCCCATTCCAGAGAAATATTTCCTTTAAAGCTACACTCGGCAACTTTGGCGACACCTAGTGGCAGAAGTTTGAAGGACTTCATTACCCAGAAACCCATGTAATGACAGTAAACTGTGCATGACTGGGGAGCAAATGTCTTCTTGTTAGTTGCTGGTGGGGGTGAAGATGCTGGGAAACAATATTTTCATCAGGTTCAGGTGTTGGCGAGTCCAGCATTCTCTCAAAGGGGAACTCGCTCGCTGTAGGTGGAGATTCCTTCCTGTGGGTGGAGATTCCTTCCTGTGGGTGGAGATTCCTTCCTGTGGGTGGAGATTCCCTCCTGTGGGTGGAGATTCCTTCCTGTGGGTGGAGCTTCCTTCCTGTGGGTGGAGATTCCCTCCTGTGGGTGGAGATTCCTTCCTGTGGGTGGAGATTCCTTCCCCTGCCAGTAATCGTAATCGATACCAGAATTTCATTTGGGTAAATAGTGAATTTACAGCGTCTCAATAATGGGAATGAGATGCTCGTCTCTGCTGCAGCCCCAGTTTGGATGATAATAGGAGTGTATCTTTACATTTTACAGCTTTGACGGGAGGCAGGGAGGCAGGGGAGGCAGGGAGGGGAGGCAGGGAGGGAGGAGACGGTGGGGCCCCTGGAGGAGGATGAGAGTTAATGATCTTCCTGTATACAGAGGCCACGGTTCAAAAGGCTCCGGGATGATAGGAACTGGCAAAACCCCATTAACTCCATGACGGAGTCTGCCACCAGTAATATGCTCTCTCTCCCCTCTCTCCCTCCTTTCTCTCTCTTCCTTCCTGACTCGCTCTCTCTCTCTCTCTCTAACGTCATTGTCTCTCTCTCTCTCTATCTCCCTCCCTATCTCTTTTTCTCCTCATCTCCCTGTCTCTCTCCCTCTCTCTACCTCCCCACCTTTCTCTTAATCTCTTAATCTATTTACCCTTTCCTGTCTCTCTCTCTCTCTCTCCCTGTCTTTCCAAAAGGGTCCAGCTGCAGACCTCCACTCTCATCACCCTAGTTCTGTGAGCCAATGGGGTTTGAGACCTCCACTCACAGTACCCTTCTGTGAGCCAATGGGGGTTGAGCATGAGTAGTGGGGTGGGACTCATCACCCTCAGAGCAGAGCTCACCCACCTCCGGGCTCATCACCCTCACTATACTGTATTGTAGAAGACTATATATACTGCGATATATATTACAAATATTAAACTACATCAATATTAGTATTGTATTTTCTTTCAGAAGTCTATAAATATATGAAGACTATATATATATATATATAAATATACACACATATACACACACACACACACACACACACACAGTGATATATTACAAATATTAAATTGATAATTGTCACTCCAGTTATGTAAAACCTATCAGATTAAAAAAAATACAAATTCCAGTGTAGCTGCAGGCGGTGATTGAAGGGGTCCAAGCACACCTTGAAAAAGAGAAAACATTCACAACACAGTAGGTAGGCTAATTATTTTATTCAACTATTTCACAAGGTTTCTTGAAACTTTCAAGAGTGTCTCTGACTTCCGACATGAACCAAATGTACAAACAAAAAATTCTCCATCAATTCCTCGTGGTCTTCATTGTGTGCCTGAAGAAGTTTTTCCTCGACTTCCTTTTGGCGTGTCAAACCCAACATGAGATAGGGAGGTTCTTTTACATTTCCCTTCAGAAGGTGGAGGTGGTTTTTTACCCACTCAGCTCCCAGGAGTGCACTCTTGCCATGGTCTACAAGACAAAAACAGTTTAAAGTCCCTGTGTTATATTGGTAAGATAGGCTGGTTAAAATACAATAGCAAAAATATTTTTAAGATGTGGCTCAATGGCCAAAGGTTTAAAACCACTTTAACCAAATAACACACATTCTGTTGACCACAACACATTGCACAGGAATTCATTAGCAGGATACAAACAAACTCTACAACCATGGTATCTGGTTATTTTAGACTAGACTATTGTCCTCTCCTCTTCTCTCCTCTCCTCTCCTCTCCTCTTCTCTCCCTTCCCCACCATCTAGAGACCTACATCAACTACTACTACAGCACCATTAGTGAAGAGAAACGGCGCATATCAGTGAACTAGTTACGTTAACGTTAGTAGGCTAGTACCTCACTCCAGTAAAGACTTTTATCATATCAGTGAACTAGTTACGTTAACGTTAGTAGGCTAGTACCACACTCTAGTAAAGACTTTTATCATATCAGTGAACTAGTTACGTTAACGTTAGTAGGCTAGTACCACACTCTAGTAAAGACTTTTATCATATCAGTGAACTAGTTACGTTAACGTTAGTAGGCTAGTACCACACTCTAGTAAAGACTTTTATCATATCAGTGAACTAGTTACGTTAACGTTAGTAGGCTAGTACCACACTCTAGTAAAGACTTTTATCATATCAGTGAACTAGTTACGTTAACGTTAGTAGGCTAGTACCACACTCTAGTAAAGACTTTTATCATATCAGTGAACTAGTTACGTTAACGTTAGTAGACTAGTACCTCACTCTAGTAGACTTTTATCATATCAGTGAACTAGTTACGTTAACGTTAGTAGGCTAGTACCACACTCTAGTAAAGACTTTTATCATATCAGTGAACTAGTTACGTTAACGTTAGTAGGCTAGTACCACACTCTAGTAAAGACTTTTATCATATCAGTGAACTAGTTACGTTAACGTTAGTAGGCTAGTACCACACTCTAGTAAAGACTTTTATCATATCAGTGAACTAGTTACGTTAACGTTAGTAGGCTAGTACCACACTCTAGTAAAGACTTTTATCTCGTAACGTTGAGCACAAATCAACCGAATTGTGTTACAAATGTAAAGTACGAGGGAATGCACCATAACGCCATTGTAAATCGCAAGCTTATGTTAGCTAACTCGCTAACCTCTATGGGAAATTATAGTAGTAAGCTAATAGGCTAGCAGTCGGATCCGTAAATGCATTTATTTACAAAGCGTTTATTTTGAATAAAAATATGAAAGCATTATCAGCGTTATTGTAATATTATTAATATAAGACATAAAAGTAGTATTAGACTACGTTACTTACATGTGTAGTTTGGGGCTTTGCTGCTTCGCTTCGGTGTCCCCCACTAGCTTGAAGCACGGCCAAGAAAGCAGTGGCAACCGGCAGTGCAGTAGTGCCGTTGACTTACGAAAGTCGGAACAAACTTTTAAATTAGGCTTTGTAGATCTAATATGAGTGAAGATTCAGCAACTGGATAGCTTATTTCTCTCCTCAAATTTGTTCAGAAACAGATTTTGGTGGACTGCTGAGGTGAAATAAGTGAAAGTTTACGTACTTCATACAACGGAACCCCACTACTCATGTCCAACCCCCATTGGCTCACAGAAGGGTACTGTGAGTGGAGGTCTCAAACCCCATTGGCTCACAGAACTAGGGTGATGAGAGTGAGGTAGGGTGAGAGGGAGGTCTGCAGCTGGACCCTTCTCTGTCTTTCTCTTCATCTCTCTCTCCATCTCCCTCTCTTTCTCCCAAGTCGCTAGAAGTTGCCAGATGAAATCATAGGCCATGACATCATATGAGTATAGAGGAGGGGCTACGCTTTGAACTGGACCAGTAGCACAAATGCCACACCAATTTGTCATCAAATATGTGAGAGTCAATACGTAAAATTGTGTTGTCTATGGTCTATAAACGGAGCTGTCGCTGGACGCTTTTGGGGAATAAAGTTGGGGGTGTCTTGTAATAAACTATACAGTGTTCATGTTGAGGCTTTAGGCGGGGGGCGGAGTTTTGGATGACGCTCATCACTTTCACTCTCTCGTTCTGTTCATTTTGTCTGAATGTGAAGAACTAGTTTATTGCTATAATCAGTGACAGTACTCCACAAACTCTGTTACAGTCTGAAAAGTCAACAGTGCTTTTTAAATGTAATAAGAATAACGCAATGATATAACAAAAAATACAATTTGAATTGGGTGTGTTTCCATCAGGAGGGTTGACGAGATGTAGAATAGAACTACATGAAATAAATCAAAAAAATAGAGAGGCTCTTCAAGAATCGATTCTTATTAATTGAAGTACTTCTTGTTCTTTAGTGTTTTCTAGTAATGTTTAGTAAAGGACAGATATTTGTCAGACGGCGTCTCATGATGTCCACAGCCACGTCTCAGCTGAACCGGTAACCGGGCAGATCACGTCAAGCCTATGTCAGTATTTATTTAACAAATGTGTTTCCATCGTAGAATTTGTTCCGTTTCCGTTCCTTTCCAACTCGATGCATCGTAACTCACGTAGAAATGCTTGGATGGAAACCCATAGCTACTGTGTGTCTCTGCCTCCCCCTCTCTCCCCCCTCCCTCCCCCTCTCTCTCTCTGTCTATCTCTGCTGTATCAAAGACCTCCGCCATTAGCCACCATCACAGTTTATTCATTTGAAGTCTGGCGGGGCGTCTGGCATCTCCTGACACATTCAGTGACTCATAGACAACAAAGTCATCAGGCAGCAGGCGGACATAAGGCTGCCATCAGCACCAGGCTGCAACTCAACTAGTTAAGGGGGATGAGAGGATGGACAGGACAGAGGTGTTGAGTTAGTTGTTGAGTTAATGTCACATAGCTTTGTTTCAACGTCTAATTATTTGATCGTTGTTGATTTTACGGAAATTATAAAGCGTTTCATTTCCCTCTATGTGGTAATATGCTGTATACTGCTTTGGCAATACTGGTAAGTATTTACACTCATGCCAATAAAACGTGTCTAAAATTGCGATGAAATTTGCAGTTTTTGCTTCATGGGTTTGGATTTTTAACACATTGCGATTGATGTTAAACATTTTGACGTGTGCTGACGTGGCTCACAGAGTCTTTCAGTGAAATTGCAGGAATTGGGAAAAAGTGCAAGTCAAGGAAAAATGGTAGTAAAGCGTCTCTAAAGAAATACCAAAGAAATAGAGGGTTTAAATGTTTGAATGTTTTGAATGTCAGAGGAAAATACTGTGCTTGGATTCCTATTTCAACAGACATACCTTCAACTCAACACCAGCACAGCAAAGTAGTTTGTTGACGTGTCGATTGATCGGACCAATTTATACCAAAACCACAAGCTCTCTGTTGATTTGGCCAGTTCACGTTCTCAAACATTACAGGTTCAAGTTGCATTAATTATTGTGATTACAAAATCACACACTCTTGGAGGGACTGGCCAATAGGAATACTCACCCAGTAGTAATATACCTGTGGCTGCATATCACAACCAAGCCAGAGTCCGAGACAGGGAGGGCATGGTGTTTCAGAACAACCCAGCAAGACACATACTAATGTCTCAGAGTCTCTGCCATTTAATCCCTGCCATGCCCAGCCAGCTTCAAAATGTCACCGAGAGAGAGAGAGAGAGAGAGAGAGAGAGAGAGAGAGAGAGAGAGAGAGTTGATTGTTGTCACACAGCAACACAGAGCAGAATAACACTGTAGATTCCTGATCTGCTGCTTGATTGTTGCTGTGTGATGGAGAGTGTAATTCGTTCTGTCACCGTCTGCTTTGGTAATGTGCAGAATCCAGTGTCAATAAAGCATCCATTCAATTGAATTGAAAAGAGATTAATGGGGGGGTAGACAGAGAGAGGTGGAAATAAAAATGAAAGAGTAGAGAAATAAAGAGAGATAAACAAAAAAGATGGAGAGCAGGATGCAGACGAACTGATGCATTAGTTTATATTGTGTCTTTTATTTATTTCTGTCTGTAAAAATCACTTTCTCAGGCAGAGGGAGGGAGAGGGAGTCTCTCTCTCTCTCTCTCTCTCTCTCTCTCTCTCACACACACACACACACACACACACTAATCAATTAGGTCTCGAACAACCCACAGTTTGACGCTTGTTAGCCGACTCCAGAATGGGTCGAGAGGATGAGAGGATTTAGGGACTGGGGGGAGAACAGACGAGCCACTGTCTGCCGGGTTGGTGTTGACAAATGAGCTCGGTAACGGGGCATTAGCCTCCGCTGTCACCGGGGAAATCCGGTGCTGCAGAATCACATCAAACCCCGGTTCCTCACCCGACCGTCAAACCGGCCTAACTGCGATCTGTCTCACTTAGTCTCGACTAAATTGCGACGGTAAATGTTTGCATACAGAGGAAGTTACTTCACATTCTGCTTTTTCTATTCATCTATTTCTATTCATTCGTTTTGCCACCGAAGCATTTTTTTCCAGGAGAATTTGATTTGAGGATCTTAAATATATTAATAAAGATGCTTTGATTTTAACGTTTAATGCTCCATGAATGGACACGTTGCATTATTATTATTATTATTATTATTATTTTATTATTATTATTAGTAGTAGTAGTAGTAGTAGTAGTAGTAGTAGTAGTAGTAGTAATAGTCATGTCCAAGGCTTGAGCACCATGGAGAGGACGCACTCATAATCCAGAAAACTTGTTGTGGTGAATGGACTGGTGTGTGTGTGTGTGTGTGTGTGTGTGTGTGTGTGTGTGTGTGTGTGTGTGTGTGTGTGTGTGTGCGTGCGTGTGTGTCATGGGTCATGGCGAACGAAAGAGTGATATTCTGTTAAAAGACAGGTATTTACAACGCTACACCTCGCACACCATACCTGTCTACTACTGTAAACCCAAGAGTCTCCAAACAGACAGTGGACTACCGCCACCTACCGACGAGTGGCGGTACTGCCGCTGATTGAGCAATAAGAGACAGGAACGGAGCAGCGGGGTCATTCCACCGTGACTCGGACTACACACCTTTCACCCCCATTTAGTCTGACGCAAACTTTTATCATATAAAATTCATTCTATATAATTGCAAATAGTATGGAATGGAATGATGTGGCATGTGGTCTTTTAAAGGGGGAGGATAAATTAATGCTTCTTCTGAAAATATAAATTATTTATGTCGTACTATTTTCCTCTTGGTGATCACTGACTGGAGTTCTTAGTTTAGCCACTTCTCCAGTAGCACAGCACATAATGACTCAGGTGTTTGAACTGATGCAGCCATGAAACCACTGAAACCACTGAAACCACTGAAACCACTGGAACCACTGAAACCACTGGAACCACTGAAACCACTGGAACCACTGAAACCACGGCCTGTAACCTGCTAGAATATAATCTAGTCTAATCTAACATCCCACTCTGATCAGGTTGAACACTGAAAAAAAGGTTTTCTCCTGATAATGGACTTTGACCAAAACATTTTCTGTTGTGCACTTTTTTATTTATTTATTTATTTATTTATTTATTTATTCTTTTACTTTTTGTCCTTTTTGCACTCTGTGTAAATAAATATCAGTCCTTTATGAATCGGTTGGCCTCTCTTATATTTCTTGTTGGATACTTGTTGTCCCAGCACCCAGCACCTGAGGCGAACCTAAATCACTTCCTTAGCGTGCAGACAGCAGACAGGCCTGCTTCTTACTGCGCCTAGAGTCTGGCTGCTGATTGCACCAGAGAGGTAGTCTTATGTGCACGAGAGGTATCAGAGTAACCTAACCCTCGGTTATGCGGAAAAGCAAGTTTGAACAACCTCTGATTTTTACTTCCTAGTGTAGGATTTCAGCCCCCATCACACGCCCTCTGCACAAGGAGTCCGGGACCGAGGCGGAGATCTGCCCACAACTCCGGCAGGACGCTCGGTGGACTGGTTTCTTTGGATGCAGGTAGTGGACGTCGGGGTACAGCAGACGAGGACGGGAGAATGGACATTACTACAACACCCTTTTGAACAGACTGTAACTTTATTTCCCTTGCGGTTCAACTCGGAGGAATACCTCGCCCGTGCTGTGCGCGCAGACCTGTGTGGACTTGCCCACGGCCCATTAGGCGCTCAGGTGGGGCGTGACGCCCGACTAGACACACCTTACTGGCCTGCTGTGGCTCGGCGGTGGTCTCCTCTCTCTTTGACACCGGAGGAAAAACCCGATCTGAAGACTTAAAATGTCCTCAAACGAGAGAGCAACGCGCGCACTGCGGGAGATCCTGCAGAAGCCTGGAAATGACGCCTGCGCAGACTGTGGCGCGCCTGGTAAGATGAAAATTGTGCTTCCTTCAAGTAGAATGACCTGAAACAAAGTGGTGAATAAGAGTGAGGAAGTCTAAATTGACTCTCATACTTTGAGTTGTGACGTTTAGGGGTCGCACAGCCTTCAGGCCGCCTGACAGCTGATGGTAGAAGTAATGTTTACACAGCATGTGGCTGATAAATTAATTAAAGCTCAAGTACACGCCTGGTGCGCATTTTCTCTCTGCACTCCACCACTGCAGCACTGGAGTAGCTCTGTGCCACTTCATTTCTTAAATAAAACAGCAGCCACCCCAAAAAACTGCTGTCGTTACATTTTGCTATTTGGACCAAAAACACTTCTCGGCAAATCACATTTACAACTTCAAAATTTCAAAATGTGCTTTCGAGGAGCACTTGAAGGCATCAGTAAAGCCCGAGCTGGTTGTGGGAGGCGGAGACCAGGCGAGGAAGCTACCTGCATAATTCAACAAGTCTTGACAGGCACAGCGTGGGGCTTCACACACACCTCACCAGAGTTTTCAGCCTACAGTGGAGGTCCTCGTGCCTGTCCGTGTTTGTATTAAATGATAGGAACGAGGCTCCAGGTGCATGCAGGGTAGTATGTGTATAATCACAATCATCTGGTTTTACCCTTTAAGGTTGCTGGTGCTGTTTTTCAGTGACACATTATTTACACAGTTACACACATTCACTTTCTCCCAGCTGGTCCTGAGATTGTGTGTGTGTGTGTGTGTGTGTGTGTGTGTGTGTGTGTGTGTGTGTGTGTGTGTGTGTGTGTGTGTGTGTGTGTGTGGCTGCGTGCTGGTTGGCATGTTGGTGGGTTATTTTTTTATTCAGCTTCCTCCCTGGCATTGCAAGAAATTAGGCATGAGGATTAACCTGCCAAGTGTTTGATATCCTAATCTATCATATATGGAAAATGAAAGTGCTCTGCTTCACCCTCTCTCACATCTGGGATCTTAAGAACAGGACACACACACACAAACAAGCACACACACACACACACACACACACACACACACACACACACACACACACACACTGTCAGGCTGCTGCGTGTCAGAGAGATAAGGCAGGTGTGGTCAAAGTAAAGAAAGCCTTAGTTAGACAGAGAGAGATTAGCTCCACAGAGTCCATGTCAGAGCGGACCCTACTGTAGGGCTTCACTATTAATCCAGCGTAGAGGGTAGAAGCACATGCTTGTGATTGGAACGTCACAGGTTCGAAGCCCCAGACCTACGGGGGGAAAAAGTTGGACGTTGAGCGAGAAGGAGAAACACTTTCCTCTCCCTCAACAACGTCTGTTGAGTCCTATTTGAGGTAGAAAGGTTTCAGTACGTCAAGGAAAAGTTCAGGAAACTGATTTCAGGTTTGCATACAAACACAGTTTCCCTGTTTCCTTCCTTCTGGTATGTAATTGAATACAGATACTTGTTTTTGCTATAAGTATCCCATTACCACCCAACCTTGCCTACTGGTCCTATTTCTATGTGCCTGTTGTATTCACTGTAGAAGAGGCGACAGGGGGAATGGATGCTCTCAGAACAGGAAATTCCTTGGTTAACATGTTTTAAAGCCAGCCAGCCCCAGGTCATGCTGCTGCACGCTGTTGGGGAAACTCCATGATGTTCTCCGACCACGCTCCAGGCGGCCTGGTGGACAGCTGCATCACGGGTGTTTTGTTCTGTTCCACTTCCTGGTCATGTGGTCCCTTTCAGCAACGTTGTGATTTCCCCCTGTTGCAGCCCCACAGAATATACACCAGTGTTCATATCTTGACTGCCAGGACTTTGTTCTCTGTTCTGTTCATGTTCTCCCTCCTATCCTCTTCATCCTCTCCATCTCTCTCCTTCCTCTCTCCATCCTTCCATACCATCCATCCCTCTTTGTCTCTCCATGCCTCCAACTGTCCCGGTATACCTCCCACCATACCATCCCTCCATCCCTTCACATCCACCCCCCCCCCCCCTCCTTCCCTCCCTCCCCGTCTCTCCTTCATCCTCTCCTCAGACCCAGAGTGGGGCTCCTGCTCCCTGGGGGTGTTCATCTGTCTGGACTGCTCTGGGATCCACCGCAACATCCCCGACAGCAGCAAGGTCAAGTCCCTGACCCTGTCCCACTGGGAGGACCACGAGGTGGAGGTGAGACCGCAGTGTCCCCTGAACTCAGCTCAGTGTCCCTGTGAACTCAACTCAGTATGAACTCAGCTCAGTGTCCCGTGAACTCAACTCAGTGTCCCATGAACTCAGCTCAGTGTCCCCTGAACTCAACTCAGTGTCCCATGAACTCAGCTCAGTGTCCCCTGAACTCAACTCAGTGTCCCATGAACTCAGCTCAGTGTCCCCTGAACTCAGCTCAGTGTCCCCTGAACTCAACTCAGCTCAGTGTTCCCTGAACTCAGCTCAGTGTCCCCTGAACTCAACTCAGTGTCCCATGAACTCAGCTCAGTGTCCCCTGAACTCAGCTCAGTGTCCCCTGAACTCAACTCAGCTCAGTGTTCCCTGAACTCAGCTCAGTGTCCCCTGAACTCAACTCAGTGTCCCATGAACTCAGCTCAGTGTCCCCTGAATTCAGCTCAGTGTCCCCTGAACTCAACTCAGTGTCCCCTGAACTCAGCTCAGTGTCCCATGAACTCAGCTCAGTGTCCCCTGAACTCAACTCAGCTCAGTGTCCCCTGAACTCAGCTCAGCTCAGTGTCCCCTGAACTCAGCTCAGTGTCCCCTGAACTCAACTCAGCTCAGTGTCCCCTGAACTCAGCTCAGCTCAGTGTCCCCTGAACTCAGCTCAGTGTCCCCTGAACTCAACTCAGCTCAGTGTCCCGTGAACTCAGCTCAGTCGGATTTCCACCCAAGTATTTTTATGCTCTTCCACTGTCTGGTAGAAAAAGCGCCGCCTCAGCCACCTTTTGTGCTGATAAATTGAAAAATGATAAATCAATTTGTTTCCTGTCACTTTCAGCGAACAGTACTTAATGTTCTCCGTACCGACTCTTTATGATCAACTATCAACTTTCTCCATTTTCATCCTGGTTGTTATTGTTGTCCTGTAACCTGTCAGCTGCCTTCGTGCCGTGAAACCCCCACCCCCTCCTCCTTGTGTTTGATTGGCTCATAAAGTGATCCACATCTCCTCTGGACTTTGCTCAACGTTGAAGAGCACTCCGCTCTGACTAAAGACGAGCCGGGCGCAGCACCTTTTCCCTGTATGTCCACCTCGACGTCGCTCCCTGGTGGCTTTAACGTGAAAAATGTCCTGGCAGAAAAGAAATTTTGATAGAAATTCTCTCAATATCACAAAAAATGTTTATGCTCACTTGTTTTATCACTAAATAAACTCATTTATATCAATAGAAGTACATTTGTCAAATAAATAGAGACGTAGTGATATTTTCATATGTAATATGTGCTGTCATGGTTGAGGTTGTATGGCCATATTTGTCTGTGGACAGCATGAAATGACACAAAAGAACAAAAAAGCCTGACCTACTCTTTTCTCTCTGACCTGCTGCGTTCAGGAAGCCAGCTGATGGAAACACCTGATATGCTTTTTATTTTTTGTAACATTTCAAAAGTTTGCTCAGCGTTCGATTTTACTTTCACAGATTTCTATGAAAACCTGCACAAACACGGTTCCTTTCTTCTAAAATGGCTTTCCTATCATAGTTATTCCTTCTGTTACACGTCAGTTATGTTTCTGCACGAACGCTCGGCTGCAAGTGAAGATCTGACTTGACTTAGTTACTGATCCCAACATCAGGTCCACATCTAAAAACCTCTTTGACTTTCAGCTCCAATTTGATAACCATGTTAAAAAAATGATGCCGTCCTGTGTTTTACAACATTGTGAGACATTGCTAGAGTATTTTTGCAAGATTTATAAATATGAATCCACAGTTTTATCTCCTTGTGTCTGACTAACGTGCCTCAGTCTAGCCACCGTTGCCAGATTAGAATTAGCAGCAGTGAGACGTCTCACCGAGACCCCCTGCAGGGCTTTGGTTACTCAGTACCGGCTTCCCTGTTACATCCCAGATCGATTTTTAAGACCTTTTAATCACCTATAAGGCCTCAAATGGCCTCGCTCCTTGATACAGCAGTGATTTATTGACCCTCTACAAGCTAGATCACGTACGTCCTCAGCTCGAGGGGTTTTCAGTCGTCTCCCAGTGTGTTTGACGTGGTGGCTCCTAGGCGGCCTCGCTCGTCTGAGATCAGCTGACAGCGTTTTAAACAACGCCTCAAAACTCTCCTTTCATGTTGGCTTCCTATTGATGTCATTTTCTGTCACGTCCCTTTTATCTCTGTTGACTTTCTCTCACATTGTTGCTGCGCCTTTATTTTGTGAAGCCCGTTTTGAAAGGTGCCACATAAATAAAGATTTACTCACCTGCTTACTTGCTTATATTGATTTTAACGGCAATAATCTGACTTTACAGTGACGCTTCTGCAGAAGAGGGCTATGGGTCAAACAGTACCACTAATACTACCACTAATAGTACCACTAATAGTACCACTAATACTACCACTTTGAAATCCTAAAAAAATAAGGTGTTTCCACCTTCCGTTGTGGAGGCTGAATGGTGAAATAAATCAGTGAAGTATTTGACACCGTGTTTTTCCAACGTTCCTTCAGCTGTTCAGGACATTTACAGAAACCAGGTGATGAACCAGATTATTACCTTCTCCCCCCCCCCGCCCCCCCCCGCTTTTATTTCTTCATCTAGTATTTATCTATCAGACATACTAGAGATGGATGAGTGTTTCTTCCATCCATCATCTGTGTGCTGTTGCTCAGTATTGGTTGCTTGTAATGTTGATGTTGGACGTTATTCTTGGAAGCGTATCCACTGAGAGCCAGTCGCTCCAGATAAGAGCATCAGCTCAACGCCAGGAATGTACAAAGATGTGCAATTTCAAGAAATACCCGACCGCCCTGCCATGTCATTCATCCTCTATTGCTCTTTTCTCCTTTTTACGTGGCTTTGTGTGTGTGTGTGTGTGTGTGTGTGTGTGTGTGTGTGTGTGTGCTGTTAGTTCATGGCGCAGAACGGCAACGAGCTGATGAGGAGTAAACACGAGGCCGTGGTCCCCGTCTACTACTACAAACCTACCCACAGAGACTGCCAGTAAGTAACCATGGCAACACACACACACACACACACACACACACAAACTCACAATAAAATCTTACACATATGCACACACACACTTACATAGGAACAGTGGCGATCAAAACACCCGTTTCAATTGGGTAGAAACACTGTTTTATTTCTCCTTATTCTCTTTATTGACTCTTTAGTTTTTATTGATCTCTTTATTGATTTTGCTATTCACATTCATCCACTTCCACACCTGCTGCAGTGCCACCGCAGTCTCAACAAAGTCCTAACGTCCATTTTGCCTCGTAACTTAGTGATTTGCTTGCAAGGCGTGTTTGAAAAAGCTGGAGGGAGATGGACACACAGTACACAGACACATACAGCGATACAGGAAGTATTCAACCTGCTCGACTTTGACTGCAATTTATAGTGTTATACCCTGAGATTTTATCTATCAAAAATACTGAAAATACCCCAGAATTACAAAGTTGAAAAACATTGAAAATTTTGCAAATGTATTGAAAAAGCAGAAATATCTCATTGAAACACGTCAGAGTCAAGACATTATAGAAGCTTCCAGGTCTTTCTGGCTGCGTGTGGATCAGCTTGGTGTTTCCTCCCGTTCATCCTGGCGAGCTGAAGCTCCGTCAGGTTGGGGGCGTGTCTCTGTCCTCAGAGAGACTCCAGTCTGGGCTTTGGCTCGGCAACTCAAAGACTTTCAAATTCCTGTGCTGGAGCCGGTCCAGGGCTGATGTGGCTGTCTGCCTAGGGTGTGTGTGTGTGTGTGTGTGTGTGTGTGTGTGTGTGTGTGTGTGTGTGTGTGTGTGTGTGTGTGTGTGTGTGTGTGTGTGTGTGTGTGTGTGTGTTGTGCTCTCTAATAGCCTCTAGTTTTAGCTTCCTGGTTGCTTTAGACTTCTCTGCACTGTGACTGCAGCGGTCTCGACACACCAAGCCCGGTCAGAACCCGTCACCGTTTCTCACCAGACGTCTTGTGGTGTTTTCTTCTTCACCTCTTATTTTTCGGAGCCTCTTTCCTTTTTCATGTTCGTCATCGTTTATTGATCTGGCGTCGCTGCACCCCGACCAGAGGACTAGTGATGTTGAGGCCAGGCCACAGCATGGGCCGGTCAGAGATCTGGTTTCACACAGAATCCAGATGAGAAAAGCTGCTGGTGGGATTGGGGGAGGGGGGGGGGGGTGCGGCGGCTTGTGATCAAAAGGTTGCCGGTCTGAAACCCCTGATGAGCTGGGAAATTGTGGGTTGGGGAAATGAAGGTTTAACAACTACTTGCCCAGTGGCCACCAGTAGAAGACTGTGGTTGTACTGGGCAGTGTGTGTGTGTGTGTGTGTCTCTCTCTCTCTCTCTCTCTCTCTCTCTCGCTCACTCACACACCTCTGGTCAGTCCCTTCTTTGATCATTAGTTCTAGTTGAATGCTCCCGGGATTTCAAAGGGCGGGTCACCACATCTGGAAGAGAGAGAGAGAGAGAGAGAGAGAGAGAGATGAGAAGGAAGATGAGAGAAAGGTGGAGGGAGAGGGAGAGGAATGGGGGATGGTGGGAGAGAGAGAGAGATGGAGAGAGGGGGAAAGAGAGCAAAGGGTAAAGAGTGATGGAGAAAAAGAGAGTGAGAGAGAAGAAAGGAGGAGACTTGACCTCCCACTCCTCCCTCCTTCTGGGCTCGTTGAAGAAACAGAGTTCCTGTTAGAGTCAAGAGGCAAGTCTGTCTGCCGTAAGTGTCCAATTAGGAACACACACACACACACACACACACACACACACACACACACACACTCTGAGAAAGAAACACTGACCAGCCTGCAGTTGTAGACCCAACTGTATCATTTTGTGTGTGTGTGTGTGTGTGTGTGTGTGTGTGTGTGTGTGTGTGTGTGTGTGTGTGTGTGTGTGTGCTCCCCAGGTAGCAGCTCCACTGAGCAACAGGGCATAGGGGTAATTTCTCTAGTCGGTACAGTGCGTGCACACACACACACACACACACACACACACACACACACACACACACACACACACACACACATACTCCTCAATAGTAGTACACATCTAAGAAGTGTACACAATGACTAGGATGTATGAGAGTCAGAGTGAGTTTCTTCTATGAGTTGACTGATACTGGTACTGGTATATGAAGATATCAGACTGGGACCAGTTCAACAAAAACTGGATCTGAGAATTTCCCCAAAACGAAAAAAACGAAGAAACCTGGTCGATCCAGATTTGACAGTTACAGGAACATTTTGGTATGAATATCAACTTTTCTCATCCCTCTTTTTACACACAACCTTCCGTCGGTGTTTCAGCGACTGGTTTACGACGGTGATGGATGATGGGGAACTGATAAAGATAAAGTGTGACTGTATATCTGTAGTCCAATAGCAGTTCAGCAGCCATGTGAGGGAGAAAACACCAAATACCATCAGTCAGAGGCACAAACTGTATTATTTATTAAGATGTTTCAGGTTTTAGTGTCCATGGAGGGAAGTAACACATGACTCTTCACTGGAATTGAGAAGCTACTGATATTCTTTGGAATACTGAAGTCAGTAATTGTACTGTAGTACTGTATTGTACTTTAAATACATTTCAAACTTCATCCATTTGAAGTACACATGGTACTTGGTTTCCTCTCCAAGTATTGCATCAGAAACTGGTCAACTGTAAACTGTATGAAACCTGAAGTAACTAACTAACTAACTAACTAACTGTAGTACTAAAGGCTCCTAGTCAGTAAACCAGTCAACCAGTGGTGGACTGTTCATGTCAGTACATTGTTGTAGTGCTTCATGATGTTGTTGATTAACTTTATTTCATCATATTTTTTTCCAATTAAAAGTTCCAAGTTGTTTTACATTGTGTGTTTATTTTAAATAACTTGGTAACTTTATTTGAGTACTTTTTAAATGAGCTATAAACTAGTAGTTAAGATTACACTTAATTAGGATATTTATTTTTTTCTTTCTTTGTGTGTGTGTGTGTGTGTGTGTGTGTGTGTGTGTGTGTGCAGGGCGTTGAGAGAGCAGTGGATAAGAGCTAAGTACGAGAGGAAAGAGTTTTCTGAGCCTGGGAAGAAATTTGCGTATGAGGAAGGTGAGTGTGCACACTTACACACACACACACACACACACACACAGACGTACAGACACGTACAGACACGTGCACACATACAGACATAGACCCACACACACACACATAGATGCACACACAAATACGATACACCTACATGTACACACACATGCACACAAATGTACACACAGACACAATGCATGCACACACACAGTTGAACACACACTGATAAACCATCTTCCTACAGGAACTAAAGATGGCATGCTGATGAAAAGGGGGCGGGACAACGGGCAGTTCCTCAACAGGCGATTCGTCCTCTCAGAGAGGGAGGGGACTCTGAAGTATTTCACCAAATATGACGTAAGCACTAGTTTTTAATGTGACTTTTATTGGCCACACACACACACACACACACACGCACAGTTAATTATCAGCAATCAATTTCATACTTTAGTACACTGTCCAGTTTAGCCGAAATGCTGTGAAATGAGAGAGTGAGTTACATGTATTACAGACTGACTCCAGCTCATGACAGCATGTTGTGTACTCCTCAGTCTACTGCGCTGCCCCGTGGAAATACTCACAAATATATTTATCCTCTTATCGCTGTGTCTTCTCACTGTGACCCAAAAGATGGTTCTGCTCCTGTGAGCCTAAATAACAGCAGGGCCAGCTTCCAGATAAGACTCTCTCTGGAGGAAACAGATTATCTAGACTACCCAGCAGGCCACAGAGAGTCACTGCCTGCAGATGCTGTTTAAATCCCTACAGCTCCTTCACTGGCAGAAATGACATCCTGAGGGTCCAGAAAGTGACTCGATGAGAGCACTGTGGGGGCCTGTTGTGGTCGCCCACCTCACGTCTCACACCATGGTCCATGTGTTTCCTCCACCCAGAATGCAGTAGACCTCAGCAGTCTACGTCTCCTCATTTTCTCCACAGCGCACCGAGGAACCGCAGATACACTCAGTCAGAGAGCACAACCGTTCAAATGTGGGCAACTTGGAATTGAAATTCTCGCTTTAATCCGAGTTTCTGCATTAGAAACAGAATAGAAAGAAATGCCCCACATCCCTCACAGAGCTCGATATCAAGATATGGGCCGACTAAAAAAAACTATTTTGGCCAAATTCAGGAGGGCAAGAAGTTGGTATATGTGTATTGTACGTGCTTTGCTGAATATGGTCTCTGTGTTCGGACACATCCCTGGTATCTGTTGATGTTCGGTCACAAGCTTTTGGCTCGCACATTATCGGCCACAGAGGGTGGAAACATCGTCGTCTGCAGTAGTCGCCACTGAACACACTGCAGCCTCCGAGGTGCAACTAAACAAAACCAACTAGTTTCAACCCAACGTTTAGTTTGCGACGTGGCGCTTTACACCCTAACTTACAACCAAACGCACATTCAGCTGGTGCGACAGGCTGCAGTGCTGCATGTGTATGTATTGCACAGACACACATACACACACACACACACACACACACACACGCACATTCAATCACATGCAAACATATACACACGGACACACACACAGTTAACTTTGTAATCACACACATACCTTTCAAAACAGACAGCCAGATTTTGCACACACACACACACACACACACACACACACGCTGCAGCTGAGCGTGCTCAGACAAGCTGATCCACCCGTCTGTCCTCTCTAAGCTTTACACACCAAAACCAATTAGAGCTGGAAGCACCGGGAGGACGTTGTCACAGTAAACCTGTTTTGGGGAAATGACAATAAAGTTAAGAAGACTGGAGAAAAGACTGTGACTGGTGGAGGTGGATTTTGTGTGCATGTGTGTACAGGTGTGTGTGTGTGTGTGTGTGTGTGTGTGTGTGTGTATTTGAATGAACACATGTCCTTGCATTCGTCTTTGGAAGCTCGCGTGTTTTCACTGCGAATGCGATCGTGTTCTCCGGGACTGTCGTCGTGGTAAATATTTGATGCGTGCAGATCCTCCTGGTGACTCCTCCGCCGGTGTAGAACAAAGCACAAAAAAAAAAAAGTCCCAGCAGCACCGCAAACTACAGAGTCTCCACTCAGTCGCTTCAGCTTTTGTAAGTGGATGGTTTCCTGAGAGCCCCGAGGTGTGCAGCAGTCCCTTCGTCTCCCTCCACGCTGTTTATTCTCGACGTTCACAGAAACTTGAACACTGTCAAATGTACTCAGTTGTCAAATCTCCTGCAAACTGTTATGTTGTGTGTACTGGGTCTACTTTCATATCTAAACACCAAGGTCACACAGACACACAGACTCTGGTACAAAGTCAAGTCAGGGCAGGTTAACACACAGCAGGGTTACTGCAGGCCTTAGAGATAACTATTATCACTGGAGAAACAACACACACAGCGCCAAGTCATAACGTCATCCTAAAACTGTATTATCATTATTATTATTATTGTACAATGAAGTTGGGAGGAGGACTCTGGATCGGTGTTCATGCAACATGCACGACACTTTGATGACTTTGATGAAATGATGCATCTCGTCACTGCATCCTGGCATTTTCAAAATTGCACGATTAATCCACCGACTACTCGGGTATCCTCGATGTGACGGAGGACTGGCAGAAAACACCATACCAACTCTGGGTTCCTTAAACTCTTCCTATGTCAGATCATGCTGGTTGCCTCTGGACATACTGTCTCCAAAATGCTGCTGTAGTCCTTTTAGTTTAATCTGGAATCACCAGATTTACTGTAATCCAGACAAATCTGTAGTTCTGTGGGTTCCAGGTTGACCATTACATTACTAACACACACACACACACACACACACACATACGTTTGTATTACTATACCGTAACCCTCTCCATCACATGCCTAACCATAACCATAACCATAACCTAATCCTAAAAATTGTTTTTCCTCATCTTTCTGTCCTTGAGAGATTTTGTCCTCGTCGTTATAGAAATACGAGAACACACACCCACGATCTCACCCCCGCCCCTCGTGCCCTCCCTCCCTCTCTCCCCCCCAGGCTAAGGAGCCCAAGGCGGTGATCAAGGTGGACACCATCAACGCGACCTTCCAGCCGGAGAAGATCGGAAACCCCAACGGCCTGCAGATCACCTACCTCAAAGACTACAGCACCCGCAACATGTTCGTCTACCACGACAGCAGCAAGGTCTCTCTCTCTCTCTCTCTCTCTCTCTCTCTCTCTCTCTCTCTCCCTAAAGCATCAAAATGAACAGCTTTCTTCAATAATGTGCAATTGTATTATCTTGATCCTCGCTTGTCTCCCAGCAGCAGCTCAGGATCAGTGTAGACCAGAGAGGCTCAGACTCAGACACAGTGTCAGGACTGATTTGCTGCCGTGGAGGCCGATGTAGCGCCGGGCCGCGGAGAGACGGTGAAATAATAACAATAATTATCAGGATAGACGTTTCCTCCAATACAGATTTGAAACATGTTCAGTACAGTTGATGTTTCTTGGCAGGCGTTGACAGCAAGCTAAGTCAGGTTGCAGCACCATGCGCTACTGGTCTGGTCCACCTCTCTGAGACGTGTTGGACTGTGTAGTGTCTAGAACGTCCTTCAGATCTGCTTATTGATGACGGTGGAGTCCATTAGCTTTCAGTTAGGGGTGGGCGATTATCGTGTTTATAATCGTAATCGCGATTTTAATTATGTAATCGTGGCAAATTTTCAAATCGTTCATTTCGATTGTTATTTAGGCTACAAGAACAAGGAACGTCTAGAAGCGCCAGTTAGCAAAGCAACCAGTGTGAGTGTCTGTGTGTGTGTGTGTGTGTGTGTGTGTGTGTGTGTGCCTGTGTGTGTGTGTGTGTGTGTGTGTGTGTGTGTGTGCCTGTGTGTGTGTGTGTGTGTGTGTGTGTGTGTGTGTGCGCATCAGACGTAACATCACTTTCCCGCAAATGAATGGGCCAAATACTTTCCCCAATGCTGCGTTCATGAACTGTCCCCTTAAAAAATACTACGTCGTATTCAGTCACGTCCCTCCGCCCCGTCCAGTAACGCCGTGTTCAGACAGGAAGTCAGACACAGGAACGGCATAGAGCATCCGGTCAATTTCAAAATAAAACAAAACAAATAAAATAATCGTTCATTAATCGTAATCGAGGTAAAAGTTTGAAATAATCGCGATATTGATGTTTAGTCATATCGCCCACCCCTACTTTCAGTGTCCTTGTCCATCATTTCCTACAATCAACACCGATCAGCCTCACTAGCATCGTCGGTTAGCAGTGCCTTGATGAATGACACCCTGAGCTCCTATCCATTATACCTAAAGAGTCAAGCCAAATAAATCGATGCCATCAAGTAACACGCGCTTTTTGAGTTTGAGGCGTCTCCCCATATACCCCAAGAGTCGTCTCTTTCGATTTCTTTGCCTCACCGTCTCTCGTTGTCCTCCGTGCTAACGCTAGCTCGGCCAAGCTGCCAGGAGTTCGTACCCTCAGTATCCTGTCAGTGTGTTCCGGATCTGAATTGGGAAAACTGCGACTCCATGCAGCCGTTTGCTGTTCACACTGATTACTGATCAGCTCTGTGTCACGGTCCGATGCTCTGTGAACGCAGTCTGAGATCAGCGAACCAGTTTCATCGTTTTGAGACTCGTCATGTTTTGATGATAAAGTATTGAGCGTGTGTTTTGAGATTTCACCAGGAGCAAAACGTAGAACTGATGATCAATATCGACCAACATGAAAAACTTATTGTGATAACAGTTTTGGCCCTAGCTGTATTATCCTCAGTAGGATGAAACACCTCCGCTGTTACCGTCTCTCTCTTGATGCTATATGGAACCAAATAAAAAAATCTCTCTCTCTCTCTCTCTCTCTCTCTCTCTCTCTCTCTCTCTCTCTCTCTCTCTCTCTCTCTCTCTCTCTCTCTCTCTCTCTCAGGAGATTGTAGACTGGTTTAATTCACTTCGGGCAGTTCAGCTTCACTATCTAAAGGTGGCTTTCCCCGGGGCCACGGATGTAGAGGTTAGCACACACACACACACACTCACACACACACACACACACAAAAGTGACACCTACTTTTATAAGGTGATTGAGATGAAAAGGTTCTCTGTTTCTGTGTTTCATCCTTTTTTCTGTGCTTGTTGTTTTCAGCTCATGCCCAAACTTACCCGTAACTTCCTGAAAGAGGGCTACATGGAAAAGACAGGTCCCAGGGCAAGTTACGACTCAACACACACACACACACACACACACACACTCTCCTTCCTTCTCTGTTTTTTTCCCGTCTCCATCTCCATCTTGCATTCCTCCCAGCTTCCCATTAACCCGACCCAGTGAGTAACTCCATTTTCAAACTGCTCTGTGACCAGCCTCCACCTCGGAGTACCAGATGGGTGGGGTTTGACATGAGAGGGTAGCCCTCTCCGGGCGAGGGGAGGTCGGTCACTTGATCTGGACCATGCCCATCTGTTACTCCAGTCGATCCAGGGACTGTGAAGGAGGCAGCGCTCTCTTCAAGTGGCTCCTTACTGTTGTAAAGAGTGATGCTGCTCTGCCCTGCTACCGGTTACATGATCTCTGTTGTTCAGCAAGTTGATCATTGTGTGAAAAACCCCAGGACGTCAGAGTGAACGCAAAGCAATCATGACATGTTCGTTCCAGAGGGATAAAATCCTCAAATTCACTATAAACCGTGATTTATTTGGAAGTCAATTTGAGCCCCATGTGTAGAGGACTGATATGACCCAGGGATGTGAGGTGATCTGTCATAGTGCAAATCTGCCATATCTCTATATCTTAAATAATAATTTAAGCCCAAATGACCTTGGTGTCTGGGTGAGGCCCGAGTTCCCCTGACAACACGGATCCTGTGTGAATCCAACTTGAGTTTCAGCCTAAATGTGTTTTTGGTTCGCAATCTCTTCTTCCTGAAGCTGATTTCTCTCCCCCTCCTGTCATGACACGAGGCAGCACTGGAATGTGTAGAGGAAGGTTTTGAAGGCATTTCTGGCACAAGCTTCAAATTTTGCTTCCCTGAATCAGAAAGTGAACGGGGCTTTTGTATTCTTTTTTATTGCGAACTTCCTTGAAGAAGTCTGAACTGTCTTGACGCAGCAAGCGGGTCAAAACAAAAGGCTGCTCTCTGACCGTCTGGTTTCAGGGTGAACAGTCTCCCCCCCCTTCGAGTCTCCCCCCTTCGAGTCTCCCCCCCTCTGATCCTAGCCGTCTCTCTCCCGGCTTTAATTGAATAGGAGTCGGGCTAAGAGGCTAACTAAGCGAGCTGTCAGCGCGGCCGCCTCCCACCGCCGCCTGACAGCCCCATTCATTTTGACTGACAGCTGAGAAGGCCCGCCTTACTGTCTGTCAGCTGAGGATAGACTTAATCCTCAGGTGTCAAACACACACACACACACATATGTCGGTATGTAGGCACACTCACAAAGAGACATTTGTACATATGCATGCAGACACACACACACACACACACTCACCTACACCAAGCAACCCGATACTCGCCGACGCCGCCAGTTTTGTATTCAGACAGGCGACCACACACACACACACAGACACACACACACGCTCTCAGTTTAATCTCTGTCTGTCAGGCTGAGAGATGAAAGGACTCGCTAACCTGCTGCGGTGGGCTGATTCACTAAATGGATGTCATAATTAATTTCCCTCACACACACATGGCGACGCATATTTGCGAAAGGAGTCACTCACGCAATGAGAAGGAACAGCCGGCGACGTGGGCTCGTACCTCCGCGAGAGTATGAAACACTTTTTTACGAGGACAATTTGGCAGCAGTCGGGGACCTGAACGCCTCATTGTTTGCATACACACTTCAATACACTCTCCGTAGTCGTTGTGCGTCGTATTCCTCGTGAAAATGTTGCACTGATGTGAACTTTCAACCTCGGCGACAAGTTTTTCCTTTCCAAGTGGTGCGACACACACACACACACTGTTATGTGCAAAACGAGTTGACAACACGAAGCACTCAGGTGGAAAACCATTCAGCTCTGTTTGAAGAGAGATGATGCTTTCATGTCCCGGTGAGTTTTATACACCGTCATATTAAATACCATGAAGGTGATGTGCAACATTCTTCTGCTGTTGGTAGCAAAGTGTTCCTGACAAACCGGTTCAATAAGGACTTCAAATATATAGAAATACACAGAGAGAGAGAGAGAGAGAGAGAGAGAGAGAGAGAGAGAGACTGGGTCAAGTACACTCTCGTCCCTTGCTCATCCATCCCCGCCAGGTAGCCATGTTGACGTTGACACACTGGACTGTCTTTGTTATCAACAAAGAAGGAGTCTCTGATCTGAAGGAGAGACAGACGCCAGACTGTGGTACAACACTGCTGTGTATTGACCTACAGTCTCTCTCTCTCTCTCTCTCTCTCTCTCTCTCTCTCTCTCTCTCTCTCTCTCTTTGTCTCTGCAGCAAACGGAAGGCTTCAAGAAGCGCTGGTTCACTCTGGACCACAGGCGGCTCATGTATTTCAAAGATCCCCTGGTATGGCAGCTTTACACACACACACACACACACACACACACACACACACACACACACACACACACCTACGCCTTGCTCTGGTTTCACAGTGTTCATTCCTTCATTCCAAGCCAGATATTAAGGACTTCAGTCACGATCATCCATCCATTCATTTTTTAATTTATTTTTAAATTTAAAGTTTTTCTGATGCTCTTATCCCGAGTGAATAAGATCACAAACAGCCTAGTGAGGAATGCACGGGTCACAGCTACAGCAGCCTGAGAATATTCTGGTAATGGAAGTGCTAGAAAAACATAAATAAGCACTATGGAGAGAGAGAGGGAGAGAGAGAGAGAGAGAGAGAGAGAAGGTATTGGTTTCTTTTTCTTTTTTTCAAATTGGACCAAGTAGAGTAGGAGGATGTTTCCGAGTGGGTGTGATTCAGCAGGGTGAGGCACTTTCATTATCATACACACACACACACACACACACACTTCCATACATGTATGCACACACAGACACCTGTTAAGATGTGAACACACACATACACACTTTGCAGAAAGCCCTGAGAGGGGGCGTCTCACACGGCCCGAGGCTTGGCTGAACAGGCTGCAGATAGCCGACGCCGAACGAGCTCGGTATTGTTGCTGATGCAAGAGATCAATAGGGAGGTGCAAGAATTATAGGTGGTAAGTGACTGAGACGTTAGACGTACCCCCTGGAGTAGGACACAAAACAATGTGTGGATGAAAGGAAGTCGAGAGGAATTGTAGACTGGGAATATGTGGGGGGACGCTCAGAGCAATCACAATGTGGTCGCCTGGAAAATATGGAAGTTACAATGCATGTTAGATGATGTGGAAAAGTCTGAGGCACAAATCAGTAAAGCAAAGAAGCTTTCAAAATAATAAATGAAATGAAAAGTTTCTAAATATAATGTAGAAAATGTACTATAAAGAGCAGTAATGTAAAACAAAATAAACTTCTAAGACCAAATTTATATAAAGATTTGAGAGGAAGGAATCTTTCAATATTTTGGAAATATTGATTTCATGGATATCATGCAAGAAAATGGATGCAGGGTGGCGTAACCGGAGGACGCAGATTCAAGCCACCATCCCGCTGAAGTGTCCTTGAGCAAGACATCCTGCTTGCTTGCATCTCTGCCAGGGATACTGTGCTGTACCTGACCCAGACCCTTATAGAGGGGTTGACGTAACACCCACTGGCGGCCATGTTGGAGGTCCTCGGTTCTTGGGCAAAAATGTTTGAGAGTAGCTGACTGCTGAACCGGTCATTCCCCCACGGATACATCTGATAGATTCTGTGTTTAGATGATGTCAGCTTGTTGGCTAGCTCACCGTAGCATCCAGTCAGCTAGCCAACACATCTGATCTAGCGGTCTCCAACCACCTTAACCAGCAGCATCTCTGCCAGCTAAGACCAGGAAACGACCAGCAGTGCACATTAAAAACCAGCTTGAACCATAAACCAGCTTTAGCAGGTCCCGGCTGTTTTTTTCAACAGGGAATACATCTACCTTGTTGGACCATTCAATTTTACGTCACATTACTGAATTGAACTACACCCACACCATGACGTCTTTTTCAAGTATCTCTTCTCTTTGCTCGGTTGTCATTAGCCATCATGTGAACACAGCCAATTCTCCAACGGACGTCCATGTTGGCACCAGAGAACTCTCTATTATTAGTAGTTGTAATAATATTTTGTAACCAACTTCTTCACATGCATCAATACATCAAATGTACAGGAATTGGCACCATGAAAGGATAAATAAGGTGTAATGTATTTCTTTCTTTCCTCTTTCTTTCATTCTTCCTCTCCCTACGTCTGAAGGACGCCTTTGCCAAGGGCGAGGTGTTCCTGGGGAACAGCAGCCATGGTTACAGCGCCGCCCCCGGCTTGCCCGCTGGCACCCACTGCAACGGCGCCTGGCAACACGGCATCACCATAGTAACGCCCGACCGCAGCTTTCTGTTTACTTGCGAGACGGAGAGCGATCAGCAGGAATGGCTGAAACACTTCAGTGACGTCATGAGCGTTCAGATGTCCCCTCAGGAGTACACCAGTAAGAATCAGAACTTCATCATGGTCATTGTGTGTTTATGAGCTGGTAGCCACGAGAGGCTGCTGGTTAGCCGGTCATGAGAGGCTGCTGGTTAGCCGGTCATGAGAGGCTGCTGGTTAGCCGGTCATGAGAGGCTGCTGGTTAGCCGGTCATGGCCCTTCCTGTTTGGTAAGCCTCACATCAAAACGCCACTAAGAGGCAAAGTGGAATAAAATGAGTTAACACAACACATTTCTTTATTCTTGTTGAACCAGGCAGGTTGACAGATTACTGACTGCATGCATGCACCGCCCTGCTTCACATTCATACCCATACACGTACCACAGTTCCACCTGGGAGTTGCCCCGGTCAACCACAGCCATCTGTTGCTGAGGCTGGGTCAGTAGCGCCACCTCGGTGACAGTTGTCGTGGAAAGGAACAGGGTGTTGTGTTTGTGGAAAGCCAAAAGGGTCACAGTTTAGTTTACTCCTCCTCCGCCGTGTCAAATCCGGTAAAATCACCAGTGTCACCCGCCATCTGCCATGAAATGAACATCCACCAGCAGGTGGCGTCCTGTGGTGTGGTGTTGCGTCAGGAGCAGTGGACTCTTCCAGGATGGACAAATGAGTTTTGTACTGCAAACACACGTTGGCTGACTACACCTCCGTCATAGTGAGAATCAGACTGATGATGCTGTGGATATCAAAGGTTTCCATAGTTCAGTTTTGTACTTGGTGCCAGGGTTCGGTGTTCCCACCTATGGTAAAAATGTATGAACTCATGCTACTGCAAGGTAGTGGTTGATGTCAGCGTTTTTACTGGTGATATAGGCAAAAGAACAGAGACTAATTCTGACCCTTTACTCCTTCCATACTTCCTTTCTCCTACGGTCAGGGGATTAGAACTACTACTAACCTTTGGGCTACAACATGTCACGATGCATTCAAGAGCAGGTTTCTGGTTGTAAACAAGAAGTGGCAAAATATCAGGAGCTTCTGCTCTTTCCTCTCTGAAATACATTTTTACAAGTACTTTTCTAACTTTGGATCTCTGTGTGTTTTCCAGTGGAAGCCCTCTTCAAGCACCGGCATTGATGACCCAGAGGCCCGTCGAACCTTCTCCTCCCTCCTCTCAACCCATCCCTGACCCGGGCCCCATACCAATTCTACCACTAGCTCCCTTCTTCACTACCTTTGGGAAGCTGTAGCAGAACGGTGGTCAAGTCTCAAAGCAGTGATTGGAAGGTGCTCGCCGTGTTTTCAGACGAATCCAAACGAAAGGACCAAGGCGCTATAAACTTTTAAATAAAAAATGCATGTGGCCAAATCAAACGTTTAAGCATCTTTATTTCATGTTAAAGTAGTAATCTAACCTTTCACTTCCCAGATCACCTGGCAATCTGATGTCTTTCTCCTTGGATTTTTTTGTGATGCAGTTTGAGTTTCTGTAGGTGGCGCTCTTTTCTTTCTCTGTTCAGCCACGGTGGCTATCGCTGCTCACGCTAACCGCCCAGTTCTTCTTCTGTTGATTCCAAACAAACAGCTGTTGGAAACTTCCTGTGCAAAGACCTGCCGGGGCGTTTAGAAGAGCAAATGTAAAAGCTGTCGGTTGAATCACCAGAGTGTTATATCAGATGTAGGGACACAGTGAAGCGTGCCTCGGTCCTCTTGTTTCAGGACTCTGAGGGTTGTACGACTGATGTGAGGTCAGCAGGGAGGGAAGACGAGGGCTCCATGTTGGAACAGAGGAGATTGATCAAACACTGACTGCTAAGTGTGTTGACTCTACCAGACAGACAGACAACATCGTCTCTTTCCATGGTCCAAAGAGCTTCCAGAGTTTTTGATTCAATCACTGTTATTATTTTATTGTCTGTACGAGTTATTTGTTAGTAGTTATTAGTTACGTTATTTCATGGATTATTGCACTATTCTCTGACAAGCAGCTCCTTTAACCTGACTGCATTAATTCACCAGCTGAGAGTTAACATGGGAAATGTGTTTTGGTTTTTGATAGGTTGTTTCAGTAGACTGACTATTCTCATGACGAACAACATCTTTATTTGGCAAGAGCACTACAGCAGATCACTGTTCACTGGTCGCCGCTGCTTCATATTCCTCATTGTGCTGTTTTAATCCAAAATGCCACCAGAGGCTTCGGTTTCACCTGAGACAGCTCAGTGCAATGTGAGTTGAATGTGCTCTATACGTTTGTGGAGATCAAGGTTTGTATTTTGTTTCTTTAGTTTCTTTAGTTTCTTTCTTACTTTCTGTGTGTTGAACACCTTGAAGGTAATTGTTGGTCAAACAGCACCTCCATGTGGCATTTTCCAACATAACATAACATGTCTGTGTTTAAATTTCCAGTATGACCAACTGAGTTATGTTTGTATCATTCATAGAGATTACACCAGCCACTCACTAAACTGGAGAATAAGGGACATTTATATTTTTCTTATGAAAGAGGTATTCACACTTAACATATACCAGGTAACAAGGCACACTGTATCATTCATCACTAATAAAACTGGCATGTCTGGCGTGTCCCAGTCTTCTTTGTACAGATCTGCCAATGTGGGGTGAGTTTTGTAGGAGCCGGTAATTGTTCCTGTTTTGTGAGTGTGTGTGTGTGTGTGTGTGTGTGTGTGTTAGTGTCATCCCCTCGTTTGTTGTGGACCTCTGCGAGCTAGCTTATATGAAACTCATGAAGCTCTGAAAGTGAAAACACACTTTCTGATTTTTCTCCTGTCACTTACAATGTCCTTTTTTTCTTTCATTCATTCAATTTTCTTTTTTTCATTTCACTTTCACCTTTTGTCAATTTACGAGCTGTCACCATAATAAGATGATCAACAGTGTGTGGGTCAATATTTACCATTTTCTTCTTTGTCTCAGCTGATCGACCTGTTACTCACCTGTCATACCCTGTGTGCCCTGACCACGCCCCTCTCCTCTAAGCCCCTCCCACACCAAAACGAGGCCAAAAAGATTTGAATGAATGAAAAAAGGCACATTGGAAGTGAAAGGAGAAGAATCCAAAACCCTTTCAAAATAAAGAGTTGATTTCATAGAATGAAAGGATGACAATAACTTTGTTGTCAACTGTAAATTGTGTGCAGGTAAAAACTCTTTACACTGTGAATAACACAAAGTAAAACCTCCTGAAATACCAGACTTGTGGCAAAATACCCCAAATTGGAGTTAAAGGAGAAGCAGAGATCAGCCGAAATCCAGGTCCCTCAGTTGCTTCTGACTTGATCGTTCACACAGGAATTCACAGGTGAGGAAATTAAGTTTCATGATTTTTCAAAATAAGAGTGGATGCAATTGCCAATTTTGAAGGTTTAACAGAAAAATAGTAAAATGAGTCATGTAAGTTACTGCTCTCAGGAATATTTTTACCCTTTGAAATGAGCAACAATTTATAAGTAATGCATTACTTTTTTTGCTTACCTTGTCGAACACCGATGGTACTTATGTATGGTTTGTTTAGTGGGTGTGATGTTGTGTTTCCTCTGTGTGTGTGTGTGTGTGTGTGTGTGTGTGTGTGTGTGTGCACGTGCTTCTCCCTGCCAGTGAGTGTCTAAAACTACACCCTGGTGCTCAGAGTAGGTTGGGGGGCCGAGACGAATACCTCATAAATCTATAGGCCCATGCTAGCTTTTCACCCAGGTGAGAAAGAGGGAAGACAAGAGGAGACAAGAGGAGAGAGAGAGAGAGAGAGAGAGAGAGAGAGAGAGAGAGAGAGAGAGAGAGAGAGAGAGAGAGAGAGAGAGAGAGAGAGAGAGAGAGAGAGAGGAGGGTGATCAGGAAACTCCAAAGAACACAAACACAACAGTACTCTATCACTCGAGACCCCAGTAGAAACCACTCATCAAGCTGGTTGCCTGCCTATGGGGAGCTGCGAGGTGAACTGAACTGGATGACTTGGAGGATAAGAAGAGATGAATTTTGACTGGATGCAGCTCGACTGTTGACCTGCTCGGTCAAACCAGGATGAAAAGGAAGCTAAATGAAGGATGGACGTCACAGAGGAGGTTTCAGCTTTATCACTGTATTTAATGTGATGCGTTACTGATCGGGGAGCTGCCAGCAGTTCAGTGTCTTGCTCGAGGGACTCTTCAACAGGACTGGTGCTTGCTATCACAAGGGCTTGAACCCGAGGCCCGACTCACCGGGTCACCCTGACGCTCCTATTTTATCTGGCTCAGAGACAACGCTGTACTCTGTAACTGTACTCTTAAATCCTCTTTAGACGACGTGTCTTTTCTGCTGTGTGGGTTCTGGAGGGATCACCGGGCGACCTCAAGTTTGGAAATCTGCAACCGCCGGAGCTGTCCGCTGTGTCAGTGGCTTCCTTAGATCTCCTCTGTGGATTAACGCCGTCGATATGGGCCGGTGCCTGGCTGAGTTTTAGTTTGAACTTTTAAGGTTTTAGCTCTCGCCTCCTGCCCATTCACGCCCTCTCGGCTTAGCCATGAGCGCTTTAAGGAGTTTAACGAAAATCCCCTAAAGAGTTGTGATAACAGTGTTTGCTCTCCAACCGGATCCTGAGAGTCATGCTCGGTGAAATAAGGCATTTCATTTACATCTGTCTGCATGTGACTGGACCACAGTATGATGGACTTTATTTTCCTGTGTTGATGAATCATTTTCCAGAGCTGCCATCTTCTATACGTGCTTCACCTTACAGTATGGGACGCATTCGGACTCGGACACCCTTTCCAAATCTGTGCAGGAGCCAGCCCTCGAAGAGCTGCGAGTATCATCTATAGAAAAAGCAAAGCTGACAATTATTCGCTGGAGCCTGACCTCTGACCTCTGACCTTTGACCTCTGACTTGCAATGAACTGCACTCCCAACGCTACTATCAATCCACAGCTGGGACTTATCCTAAGCCCAGGGGCTGGAGCTGGAGGTGGTGGAGGAACTGGGTCTGGAGAGAGTGGTGGTGGAGGGTCTGGGGGCCTTTGGGTGACGTCCATCCTCGGCGCCACCCTGTTGACTATGTGTGCCATGGGCGTGGCGGGCAACGTGTACACGCTCGTCATCACGCGCTCGGCCGCGCTGCGCCGCACGGGTTCCATGTACGTCTACATCGTCAGCCTGGCCCTGGCCGACCTGCTCTACCTCTCCACCATCCCCTTTGTGGTCTGCACCTACTTTGCCCACGACTGGCTGTTCGGCGAGGCCGGCTGCCGCATCCTCCTGAGCCTCGACCTCCTCACCATGCACGCCAGCGTCTTCGTTCTGGTCGCCATGAGCGTGGAGCGCTACCGTGCCGTGGCCAGACCCTTCAGCGCCCGCAGGTCCTCGTCCCGCAAACGCAGGCTGGCGGCGGGGGTCATCTGGGGCGCGGCGTTCGTTCTGATGCTGCCCATGATGGTGATGATCCGACTGAGGGAGGGCAAACCCAACGCAGGCCGGCGTGGTGAAGAGGATCTGCTTCCCCACCTGGACCCACGAGGCCTTCAAGGCTTATATCACCGTCTTGTTTCTCACCAGTGTTTTAGTCCCCTGGGTTGGTCATCGTGGGGCTGTATGCGGGGGTCGCCCGGCACTACTGGGCGGCTCAGGCCAGCTTGAGAGGCAGCAGCCGCTCTGCCCGGAGGAGAGGCCTCAAACAGAAAGTGGTGTCGATGATCTTCAGCATCATCGTGGCCTACTGGGCCTGCTTCCTGCCTTTCTGGGGGTGGCAGCTAGCGAAGCTCTTCTCTCCCGAGTCTCTCAAGGCTCTGTCTCCGGCCACTCACAATTATGTGAATTTCTTTGTCACATGTCTGACCTATGGGAACAGCTGTATTAATCCGTTACTTTACACCCTGCTGACCCGGAACTACAAAGACTACTTGGCCCAGAAGGGTCAGTCCACCGTGTCGAGCAGGGCTGACACAGGGTCAGCTGTAAGCACTCCAATGCAAGACCTTTAGAGGATGAGTAGCTGTGATTGAACAGTGAGCATGTACATTCAACATGTGAAATGTGCTGAGGCCTGAGAGATTTTTATTCTGGTATTTTCTTTAGTTTTAATTTGCTTTAACTTATTTTAGTCCATGTCCATGAATTCAGACGATCTGCCTGTCAGAGGCTTGTCTCCATTTCTACCTTCATGACGTTGTTGATCAAGTATCATTGAGAGAAACATGAAGTATACACATTTAATAGGATGTTTTACATTTGACTGTCTGCTGGGGGTCAAATGTTAATTACTGTCTCAATAAATATAGTTTGAATTACAATGAAAAGGTTACAAAATGGAAATGCCACACAACAGACCAGAGGCATGAAGTCAAACACTGAAGAAGAAAATCACAAAAAATCACCCTAGAAAACATTTGTTGTCTCAGCTGCAAGTTCTGCTGTTTTTTAGCCTCTGTCTTGAGCCAAGTCAAACATTAGTGTATAGTACAGTTTGTATAGTATAGTATAGTATAGTATAATATACTCCCCAGTAACGGAGTGTTTTTATTCACCTAAAATGATATTCCGACAATTGAAGGAAGGGTAAAAAACAACTTCCCCATTTTCTCATCTTTCCTCTTTACCCACTTCAAACACACACACTATCTCTTTCTCTTACTCTCCCTATCCTCACACACACACACACACACACACACACACATATATAGGTTATTTCATCTCCTTCCAGGGAATGTGGTTGCATCGTGTTACATTCCTCAGCCTCCGGCCACCGCTATCTTTGAGTCTTCCTGTAAATTGTCTCTGTAGGATTGAGCCTCATCTCGCCTCGGTCACGTGTCATTCCCTCTGCCAAGATGAAGATGTCTGTTCTATTCTGTTCTATCTAGTCTATCTATTATACTGCGCAAATTGCACTTTTATTATACTTGCAACTTGCAGACCGGTCCAATACCATGTCTGAATGGAGGCCTGAAGGACACTAGGTGTGGCATCACTGGCAGGTTGTGTGTGTTAGAGAGTGAGAGAGACAGAGTGATGGATGACCCAATCAACTGCATAGTGTTAAAAAAACAAGCACGCATCAATACGCAAATAAGACTTGAAGATAAATGGGAGACCGTGTGTGTGTGTGTGTGTGTGAGAGAGAGAGAGAGCGAGAGAGAGATATCACAGTTTCAGATTACAACTGAATGAATGGTCCCAGCTCTGGTGTGTGAGAGAGAGAATGACTCCATCCACTGCATGTCAATAAAAAAGCAACAAAACAACAATACACCTTTTCTTGTTTTACAGCGTTTATTAGCAAACCCAGTGGCTCCCAGAGGCGAGATGACAAGAAAGTACAGTAAATTGAGATTCAGTGTGGCGCCCTCCTGAGGCCCTTTCCTCTCATTACAAAATAAGAGCTCTAAATTGGTATAAACTTTTTTTCACAAGCTTCAGCAGACAAAAGTTAAATGCTCAGGTTCAGGTTCTGGGCTCATAGTGACGTAAACTTTTGATTAAATATTTCACCCAAAACACCAAAAGCTGTGCAGACACACACACACACAGGACTCTTTCAGGTCCTCAGAGTCAAGGGTCGGGGAGAGGTCGACCTCTACTTGATCTTGATGCCGATGATCCTTGCATCGCCGGTGACCTCAAAGTGCTTGTACTTGACATCTCCCAGGCGGTTGGGGAAGCTCATCATGCTGCCGTCAGGAAGTTTGATGTAAAAGTCCTGCATGTTGAAGGTGATGTGGAACTGGAGGAAGAAACAAGGAAAGAAAGAAAAGAAAGAGAGACGGGAAGTGAAAGAAAGAGTTTACTTTGTAGTTTCAGTCATATGCTCAAAGTCCTGATGCACAACATCAAAGGAAGATTGTGAAAATGTAGGTGAAGAGATGATTGCAGCAACACTTTGACTTTGAAACCGAGCAGAACTACAGCTGCTATTATGTTTTATGAGCCTATAAACCCCTTCGTCTTAGTGTAGTTCAGCGTCTGTTGACCTAACAACGTCACAGCACAGATAGCAAGTCCGTTCATATCCTCCTTACTACTACAAAGATGATGTGGCTTAATCTTGAGCCAAATCTTTATATAACCAAGGAGACCACACCAGGTGTAGTTCCCAGTGTGGTTGTACTGGGCAGCTCCCAGGTGGAAATGTGAGGAGCTGTATGGATGTGAAGCAGAGATGGAGAGGTTAAAAAGTACTTGAGGAGGTAAAATGTGCTTTTAGACTGAAAAAACGACTCAAGTGCAGCATGACCATTTGTGAACTACAATCAACCCAAAAAAAGAAGTGGGAGCAGATTACAGCCACTGTTGTCTGAACAAAGCTGTGAGGATGCAGTCTCTAAAAGATATGAGTTTCATTTCAAAATAAGATACTCACCATTTTAATGTTGTGAATGTGACTCAATAGAATCATTACAGTAACGAGGAATAACAGTAAAACTCCTTGTGGAATACTAGTGAATTCATCATTCATAGTTTTATTTTCCTTTTCAATTAAGTGGATATGCATTTTGGAATGAAAAACTAATTACTATAAATAAATATATATGTGTGTAAAAGTGTCCAGAGAGGTCTTCATCCTGTAACACACCTCCTTCATGTCTTAGTGAATACATGTTATCACGCTAAATAAGAAGTTGAGAGATTGCAGATAATTACACACACACACTCTCCCCCCCACACACACACACACACACACACACACACACACACACACACACACACCTTGCATTCCTCCCCACGCTGGAAGGGGAAGTTTCCATCGCGCTGCTCCTCCCCCCAGTGCCCCCCAGAGGTGGAGTTGCAGACGATGATGTTGGCGTCGCCGCCGACGTCGAAGCGGGGGTTGAAGTGCAGCGCGACGTTGTCCTCATCATGACCGATGTTGATGGCAAAGCTACGGGGGAGGCAGGGCGAAATGAGGAAGAGGAAGATGGACGGGTTAATTATTAGCTTATCTCAGGTTCTCCTTGATTAAAAATAGGAAAAAGAAGAACTGAAACCACGTCTGAGAGCAGAGGATCTGACAGACAATGGCCCAATCTCTAACCAAATATTTCCACAGATCATTGGATGACTTCATGTTCTCACTAAGTGGAACTCAAAGCCTTGACTCAGGGTACTAGCATGATTGGAATGGATTTAGACGACCTCAACAGCAAGAAATCCAGACAAATGCACCCAAGACACATTGAAGATCCTCTGGAGGTGGTCAGAGACAACATATAGCAAGTATATAAATGGAAATAAACCTGTGTGAGGATCCGACCAGGAAGCACGTAAACTAAGGCAACAGGTAGAAGGGATAGTAACATACTTATCAAAGCTGGGTTGTCAGGATACTCGTGGACGGGGAACAAGATTTTAAGTGTCAACTTTAAAGGACGTAAATATTACAAGGTGAAGTGCGTGCACAGCAAAGGGAAAGAGTCTGACTTCCATGTGCATACCAGAATCATCCATACCCAGCGATCACTGGATGGTTACTCAGCCAATTAGGGAGCAGCATAGCAACATCATTCACAGTACAAAATACAAAAATACAAAATACAGTTCCTATAGGGTCATGTGTGGGTGGAGGTCTGAGTGCTTTCAAATCTCAGTAAACTAAAGACCAAACCGCAGTCAGTTGATGGCTGTTATGAATTTTAGAACTGAAATATTTCAGCTTTCAAAATGTTCAAATTTTTCAATTTTCAAAATCATGCAAGGGAAATTCCAGTTAACTAACTTATCCCTTCAACTGGACTTCTCTTCGACCACCTAAATCCATTGGCCTTTCTTGTGTTAACCAAAATGCCAAAGCAGAAAGTGGAACGTTCCAGCTAAGTGGTCACTGTCTTGACCTGCAGTGAAGATTAACCACAGCAGTACTTCAGAGGCCACGCCCACCGAAAGGCCAAGCACAACAAACTGACTTACGAGCAGCAGTCGTCCTTGGGCTTGACCCGGATCTTAAACTCCTTCCCCTCCTTGAATGTCATGTTGGTCACTTTCTGTAATGGGAAATGACAAAAGTTACTCATTGAGAATTGTTGCAAAGGGACGGATGGATGGATGGATGGACTGTTTCCTCATGACCGTTTGTTGAGCTGTGACTTCACCCAGAATGAGGAAACAACCCGTCATTTATGGCTTTGGTCTCTTTTACATAACAAATTGTGTGAAACTCGTGGACTTTGTATTCTGGCGCCACTAAAGGTCAGAGCAGGCCGGAGGTTCAGGAAGCCAGGAATCCAATATGCCATTTAGACAGAGAGGTTTGCAAGATGTCATGTTCTGGTATTCAGACAGGAGCACCTTTAAGGACGGTCAACGATGTTCACAATGGAGCTGAAAAACAACGAGGGAGGTTTTGCAGTGTGTTTGCAGCAGGTGGGCTAATATGGGTTGGGGGGTCACTGTGCTCGCCACTTATTGCCTATGCTGACAGTGCATGACTTTTTCGCAGAATGTTTCATCCCAAAATGATGAATCTATATTTATTTACATGATTGTGAGTTTTGGTTTCGTCATTTTGAATTTTCTGATTGGTGGAGAACTCAGTTTGGAACAAGACTCTTGCTTTACATGATGCAAAGAACCTTTTGCAAATAATTTGAAAAGAAAAAGGGATAGCACACCGTGAAACTAGTTTGAAGTCACGTGTATCTATTTTCAATTGGTGGATATTTTCATTTTGGAACAAGACTCTTCATGTACATGTTGCCACTATGAGGCAAACTATATGGCGTATGAAACGAAGGTGTGTGTGAGAGACGAACAGGAACTCTGTGACCGCGAACTGATCAGAAATCAGGAATTGTTATCTTAGCTGTGTTGATGATCAACCAGGGTGGAGCGGCGTACCTGGGGCTGTAAAAGTACTGAAGTAGGAAGGGGATGTTGACCACTGACGTGTGGTCGCCATAAGGAGACAGTAAAACCATAAAGAGTCACGCTGAAGCTCAGGAACCTTCCACCACGATCCACGCCACACCTTGCTATAGGTGTAGAACAGCAGATACAGAGAAGACTCCACGATGGCCTTCTGGAGTTACGACTCATGCAGACATATTGGGGCTTCCCCTAAAACGTTATCGACTTCATTCATCTAATCAATAAGCCAAATAAACTCTATCCACTGTTGTCGTCCCTTGCAGTTAATCAATGTCCATGGCGTCACCTGATAGCAGGGTTGGTTGCCACACAGACGACTTCAATGTCCTGGACCTGCACCACACCCACAGATACCCCAGGATACACCACCTGCAATATACCGTCACATACTATCCCCTATCTCAGATCAATACTGGTTTATCATTGACCATCTGGGGCCTGGCAAGGACAATAAAGCAGCATTCATTTCGCTTTAGAGAAGTTCCCCTCAATAGAAATGAGAACAGAGGAAACTTCCTGGACTTGGACAATGGATATGTGCTGCTACGCTTTCATTGGAGTATCCTTTACATCACCCACAGCTGAATAACCTTCCATCAGCATCATCACTAACACAATAAACTACTACACAGCAGATGATCATGTTATGTTAGAGAAGTGCTCGGTGAAGAAACAGGATCTGAGGGGGAATGGTAGAAATGTTGGTAACACTGTCAGCCATAAACATGAACAGTCTCTTTGAATGTCTTCCTCAACACGTTTTGCCAGACGAGTGTTCATCACTCAACAGAAATAAACTTGTGCTGCTTCCATTTTACTATAAATATCTAACACACAGACATGAAACCTGCTTGAAATTTGTTTGAGGATGATAAAACCAATAAAGTCGATAATTCTGTCGTAAGTGTGAATTAAATGTGTTGATGAACATTAGACATATAGATTAAAACGATCCTCACTGTGAGCTTTAACTAGGAGTTATAGCAACATCCCTATTCCTACTAGCAAACTGTGCTATTGCGCAACACTACCGTTATTACTGACAGACAGACAGACTCAACACACTCCAACAGTGTATGAGACGTACAGTGTAATCTATCTGGGATCACTGGAGAACTCAGAGCCCTGCTGTGAATGAAGCTTACACCACTCACCATCTTGGCTGTCTTCGGTGGGCGAGCCTTCAGGGAAACAGACTCTGCAGCCGGTTCAGTGGTTTATATCACGTTGGCTGACCCTATGAACGGGAAGCAGCCAATAAGGAAAAGGGTTGTAAAAACAACAGCCAATCAGAATCTAGAATATAACTACATTTCCCAATCATTATGGGGACTCATTATGCCTCTGCTTCATGATGTTGGCTAAGTCCCCACTATGGAACAGGTTGGAAACTAGATATTCAGGATTGAGGACTATGACTGTGTAACTCTTTTCTCCTGTAACCTCCCTCTTGGTGGGGAATCTCTGGGGTTCTTCAAAATATCTATAATACAGTTCTGCTTGGTTACACATTCATCTGGTTCTCAGGTTCACTAAATTCACTAGGTTGGGTAAGGAGATCGGCAGTAGCAACTCTACATGAGAGCAGTAAGACCTCCAGCACACAAAAACACACACGACCACTGGTTTAGGAAGGATAATAAAAAATAGATATTTATAAAAGTTTCCTTCTGTTTCATTTCTCTGGTACATTTCCTTTTTTTTAACTCAAGGTTTTCATTAGAACCCAAATTGGCTTTACAACTCAAAATTACCAGCTCAAATATACCATGAAACCAAAATTAGGATAAATAAATGTAGGCCTACACAAATGTACAACGTATACAAGGAAAATTAAATGTGTTCACTGGTTGACCAGTTTGGTTCAGTAATCAGTTCTCAATAGTCTTTATTTTGAAGGTTCCTTTAAAGTGGTTAGTCAACCCTGAGTATCTTTAAAACAGCAGTTTTAATCAGTTGGGCCCAACAAAAAAATAATCTGAGATCTCAGGGGGAAAAAATAAAATAATAAAATAAATTGAATCCTCCTCAGTTAAGTTTCCTTTGATTTGGTTCCTACCGCCCCCTTGGAACGACACAACATCCGGGTGTCCGTGTCTGGACAAGGTGAATCCACAGCGATGACAGCAGACAGCAGACGAAGCGGCTCCACGTTGTCAACAGAAAGAATCCTCCCTCAAAAAAAAACACAGCCAGGATAATCCACGTAATTGGAGTTTGTCCTGACGATAACTTCTCTTTCAACAGCCAACTACGGGTTTCTCTCCCTGACAATACTGCCAGCTCCACTCAACATTCACGTTTTATAATCTTACGTTAGAAGTTTCTTACTTCACTTTATTTTACTTTCAAACCTTTCACACACCTGTCTGAGTTGCGTGCTCTCCGGTAGCTGCGGGGGGGGGGGGGGGGGGCAGGAAGTGCCTACCAATAGCCTGCTTGCGAGGCGTTTAGGGAACATCTGTAAATTGGGGTACAGAAAATAACCTGGGTTACAACTAAATTCCCCAGTGTAACGCTGCAGCCATTACAACAGATACCCAAATACACCAATGTGAGTTTTTTTTAGACCTTTATTCTGCCCTACAAAGCTAAGAAGCAGAAACTACATGCTGTCACAAAATTACAAAAAGTTACTGTAGTTTATCACCTGTCCTGAAAAAAGAGGTTAGCACAGAAGTGGACTGTATATCATTTAAAGGCATTTATGGTTGTAAAAGTTGTCTAAGTCTCAACCCTCGGCATGACCGCTGACCTTTAAAACACTCCACAAGTAGTTACTGCTGTTTGCCTACATAGGGCAGCATTCATCAAGAGAAAACCTGCTCGGCATGTATGCTTTGTTTCATCCACACACAGTTACCCCCAGCAGCCTTCTACCGGTGGCCACTGCAGCTCCACTAGAGCGATCGGGGTGAAGCGCCTTGCTCAAGGGCGCCTCAGTTTTTGAGACAGGAGAGCGTTTTACTCGTTTACTTCCCTACCCACATTTGATAAGATAAGATGATAAGATGAAACTTTATTGATCACAGCGGGGAAATTAAGTCAAAGGTAATAGGATACAGCAGGGAAAAGGAAACAAAATAAAGCACACAACAAAAATGTTAAAAAAAATAAGCAATAAAATTGAGAAAAGATGAATAACCATTCTGGGGTTAAACATATGTTGCTGATCATTTTGACATGTTTAGTAGACTATAACAGTGGGAAGTATGGGAAAGAAGTGGATTAATAACATTTATGGATTGGATTTACTTAGTTTATCTCGATTGCTTCCTTAAATATGGATTACTGAATATGAAACATTTGGTGTGTATGTAGATATAAGTAAATAAAAATGTTTGATAATATATATGTATAAATATAAGTATGTATAAACCTGTGTTAAAAGTGTTCTAAAATATAAAAATATGATGTATATGGTTTGAAATGGTGGAACCATTATTCAAAATGTATATAATAAGTTAGGGAGCAGATGTGTGAATTTGGTGTGCAAATGTGCACTGTATGTACATTAAGTCTACAGGAGGACACACATATGTACAGAAAGTGTTGTGGCATGCAGACGTGTTGTAAAAAGCATATACCTTTTCAATATATATTTCCTACTGGTCCAGAGATTCAAGCTGCTGACCTTCTGGTCTCAAGCCTGTTACTCCAACCATCAGGCAATCAGTGCAGAGACCTGAGAATTGGCGTGTTCATTTTTCTTAGTGTTGGTTACAGTGGCGTTTGGAATAAACTGAAGCTGTTGTAAAGCAGTCCATTACAATAGTAAAGCCTACTAGAAATAAAAGTGTGGATAAGCTTTTCAAAATCTTGTTTTCTATCTTTTTTCAGATGATTACAGGCTCATTTTGTTAGTGCACTGTTGCAATGCACTGACACAGCGAGTCAATGGGAGTAGTAGTTGTGCGCGCGTGGGTGCGTGTGTGTACGTGTGAAAGTAGGTCACGTACTTCACACTAGTACAAGCGGAGTCTGTACTCCAATGTGGTGGGCGGGGTTTTGAGTGCTGTAGCCAATCCTGTGCCAGTATTTTATGGTGGGCGTGTCAACCTCAACGCAGAGAAAAGGAAGCTAACCCGACTAACCAAGTTAGCTTGTCAGCTACTACTGGTATGTCAACACTTCGTATAGGATTTGTTTAATTAAAAGTTTGAATGCCAATAAGTTGGAAATTGTAGTTTACACACGACGGTTATATTTATTATTTTAGCACACTGTAAGAAAGTATTACATACAGCAAATTCGCTGTTTAGTTATCCGTAGCTACCTGGCTCTACTGATAATCAACGTACTCTCTTTGCTAATGGCTAATGTTAGCTACTAAAGCTAACCAAGCTAGGTGGTTTGTTTATTTATTTGGTTGCGTTTGCATGGCTTGTCTCTCTTAAGGTCCGGGGAAATGGCGTCGTTAACAGCGACAGAACCAGGGTTAGGCTCGGGTGCAATACCAGCAACCGAGTCCATAGTACCCGCTTGCATGTTTGCACCGGACCGGGGATGCGGGAACGATCCATCCGGCGAAGAGGGCTTCGAGGACGGAGATGGTACAAACGGCGACTCCGCGGATCATTTAGACTTCAGCAACAAGGTGGGCCTGAGTATCACTGCTCTCCGAAAGGTTTCAGTTAATCAACTATTTTGGTTCCTGATGCGCTAAAGCAATGCAGCGGAATGCCATTTTATTGCAATATCGTTGTTGCATGCACTGGACACGGTGCATTTAGGGTTGTCCCTTCAAAATAAAGTGAGACAATAAAGTGACACGTATGTTGCCGTCGCTGCATCCAGCTGGCAATTCACACTGCCCTAAGGCATGTCCATATGCACATATGTTAGCTGCGGTGTGGTAGTAACTGTCTTGGGCAGCAGGCTGACTGCAGAGACTAACCTTAAAAACATAAACATATGTTTTCTGATCACTTTTTGACTGACTGAAACTCAAAGGATTGGTTCATTCTGTATTCTCAGTCCTCTCTGGTCCAAAAGTGTGATCAGATTCAAAATCTCTGTCTCTCTCACTCACTCTCTCCCCCTCCTTTCAGCTGGTTCTGGTCAGCCCAACAGGGGAACAGTATGATTCGTTACGACGGCATCTGAGGGAACGAATGGACGAGGGCTGCGGGGAGACCATATACGTGGTGGGCATCGGCTCAGGTGAGCGAACAACCTGTCCACGTTTCAACGACACAGGATCCTGTGTACCAATACACAGCATCTGATCTGATGTAACGTTGTCTCGTTTTGTCCATCGTTTTGTCCTCATTAATTCATTAAGTTCAGCTGTTCAGTGTCAAGTTGAGTGAGATCGAGTTACATTGAGAGGATGGCAGTAACTTAATCACCTGTGGCTAAACATGCTCCAGGTGTGAGCTGCCGTTAGGCCGTGAAATTCCCCTTTTCATTAATCTGTCAAAGTGGTCAGTGATGTGCTTAAATTCACCAGACGTTTAAAATATTTGACCAGCCTCAATGTGTATTTGCTTCACTTATTTGTCTCATTTCTTTAATTAAAAAGTAGGTAGATAACTTATTGCACTTTTACCTCAGCACTGGTTCTGCTCTTAGATGCTTGTTTAGGAAGGAAAAGCACTTCTGATTTCTGGTGACTAGTAGTTCTCTACCTACCTATGTTGAATGCATTTATTGTAAGTTCCTTTGGATAAAAGTGTCTTCTAAATGTCTGTAATGTGTTTTAGAAGAGATAAGAACTTCTAAATAAAAGGCCGTTACCTACAACAGTGTCTGGTTGAGGAGTCAGACTTGTCAGCCACAGCCAAAATTTACCAGAATTTTCTTTTGGAGGCATTTCCCACTCTGGTTGCAACTAGCCAAAGGAACACGTGGCCCCTGTAAATTGGCTATTTAGAAAATGTAGCATAATCAAACATGGATGCAGACAGATACTGGTTGTGGAAAATGTGGTTACAGGTCTGGATTGTGTAGTAGGAGAATCATCTTTTCTCCTGTCAGCCTAGGCCCGGTGTGTCCTCCCGGCCAGCTGACCCCCATTTGTTTGCTGTTTAGTGTTCGTTCTGAAACCCCCCCTGTCACATACACCAACCCCCCGAGGGGCTTTGTTGACAACCAGATTTATTTTCTGCCCACCACAGCAACATGTCTGACCCATGTGGCCGGTTAGGGGTCAAAGGGCATGTTTGAAAAGGGTCTTGTGTTACCCTGATGTGCACCGGGACTGTCACGAGCTGGCTCGTCACTATCAGAAGCCCTGGCTAACTGAATGTCTGTCTGTCTGTCTGTCTGTCTCAGGCTGATATGGCCGGTGTAGGTCAGCAGTGTTTACATTTACTGAGCTGAGATAAGCAGCAGCAGGTCAATTTAATGATAAGTGATTGTAGGTCTAATGTACGTTTCCTTGCGAAATGTAGTCACCTTGCATTGTAAGGCAAAAGATAAGATCAACCCCAGTTCAGATGGTTTAGAAAAGGCTTCTTGAGTTAGTGGGGAAATAACGTGAAATAACGTGTCTGTTGTGCCATTCAGTTATTTTGGAATTATCAAATCGATTGACTTATTATATCTTGCAGATTTCTTCAAGTTATTAAGAACCAAATTGCCATCCTACTCAACCCAATGTCACTATGATCTTTAGATATCTCATTTTACAGTGAAACTCTTCATCTACTTCAGCTTTAGTCTTAACCTGAGGGCAGCATTCTTGACATACTAAGCGAAACCCCACAGGCCCACTGAACTGACCCGTTAAGACTAGTGTGGATTGTGTCTGTCAAATATCGAGCTAACTTGTTATGATCCAGTAATGTGGAGAGGTTTTGTGGTTACGGCATGTGAGGGTTTCTCAACTCCACACGTCTATCCTCCCTCACTCTATCCTCCCTTCAGTCTGATATTCTTCCTCCTTGTCACATCCTGTTCATGTCTTTCTGCCTCACCCCCCCTCAACACCTCCCTGCTTTCCATTTACCTCCTTCACTCCTTTCACCCTCTACGCTCCTTCCTTGCTCCCACTTTCAATCCCCGATCCTCTGCCTTCTCTCCTGTCTCTTCACCCTCTTCACTTTTCTCTCCTCTCTTTTTGCACTCTTCCCTCCTGTCTTCCTCATTGGTTGGGCTACCACTCCTTCCTCCCACCACTCCTTCTCCATCCTCTCCCCTCTCTTGCTTGATGTTATTCTTTGTTGTAGTAGTACTGTAAGGTACTTCACTACATGGCAGATGTGTAGTGTTGGGTTGCTCCTCCCTTGTCAGTTCTCTCCTTCCTGCCTTGCCGACTCTTTAACCCTTCTCCATCTCCTCTGTCCTCGTCCCTGTTAGACGGAGGCGACTATGGTCTGGATGAGAAGGACATGGAGGCGTCGGTGGCCACGGTGCAGTCGCTGTGCGAGCAGATCGAGGCCGACCTGATCCTGCTGAGGGAGAGGATGGACACCGGGGGGAAGATAAGGGACTACCTCATCCGCCGGCGCGTGGGCGAGCAGGACTTCCTGGAAGTCAGGTAAACTGAGTACTGTTCTCCCCTCCTTCAACAACTCCTGTTGAGGTACCCCTGAGCAAGACACTTAAACTGTGGCTATACAGGTGGTACAGGTGTATGTAGCTGTGTGACTGTGAAGCAGGGTGGTGCTGCAGAAAGAGCATATGTGCTCAGCAAACCGTCCCCGGATAAGTAAAGGTTAAAAAATAAACAAAGCTCATAGAGGATTTGTGTCATCCATAAGTGTATTGACAAAGGATTAGCGACTCTGCCCCACCCAACCCTCATCATGAACAATTAGGTATCAATCAGCAATTCATTTGTCCATCCAAATGTTGGGGTTATTCATTTGTCTTTTTTTTAAGAAAGTCGTCTTTTTTGGAGCTTTCTTCACCTATTGCAACTCAAATTACAGGTGTGTTTTACTCCAGTGTTTACAGACAAGTGCATGTAGCTGTGACACACCAGGGCTGGGTGAAAATCAATAATCAGGGGTGAAATATCAGTACTTCACCCCTGTTGTTTTACTTTCATAAAGCTCTCCTCCTGTAGGTGTCACCCTAGCATTAATTTCACCTCCACTTTGAGAAGTGTGGAGGCCCCACTTGACTACGTCTGTTCAATAACGATGACCGGCAAATCTCGAGGCAGATGTTTGGATGCATTTCAGCAGCGTAAACGACAGAAGAACTGGGTGTTTTTTGCCATTTGGTGTTAAAATAGTGTGATAACACAAAGAATTGACACATGTTCCTGTCTGGACACCACTCGGAGGTTAATCCTGATAGAACTGAGCCTGAATACTAGTGGGCATATTTAGTAAGTTAAAAATAACATAAGTTAAATTCATAGTTTTACATCTGCAGTTTGTTTGTTTACATGTTATTACCGTTCACTACTAGTTTGCCTAATAAAGAGGTTTAGAAATAATAATCATTTTGCGTCAATTTGTGCCCTAATCCTTATAAAATAATAACACATAATCATGTATGACAAAACTTAACAGATGTACTGTAGTCGCTGCAAATGTCACTCCTATGTACTTTATGTAATACTGATACTGTGTAATGAATTGTTTCATGAGGTCCAAGACAATACCACGCTCTATCACACATCGTCAGTCTGTGTATACAAAGGCACTGTGAGACAATACACCTCAGTGTGGATCAAACACGTTCAGTCCAATAAATCCTTCTGTAAACACAGAGTTTCACCGGAGGGCACCGCAGTTCAAACAGATGGAGGCTTTAGAGCTCGTTTCAGCACGTTGACAGTCGGGTCGGGAGTCGGCCTGGAATCAGTCTGTTTGATGGTGGATTGAAAATGATCTTCAAAAAGAGCAGGAGAAACATATCGGTACCAGAAAGTTTTAAATCCAGTCTGGTTTGTCTTTCTAACCCTCCATCTCATCCATTCTTCTCTGAGAAATGAATTTTCGTCACATTTCTGAATGTTTTGTGTGATAGATGTTAGATATTTTGGAGTAAGAGGCTCTAACGGTGTGCTGATGAGTGTGTAGGTGGGAGTTGGTGAGTTACTTTATCATCTGTCTCAATATCCATCTCTCTATCTATATATTTACATCTCTATCTCTTGTTTCCTTCCCCCTTCCTACCCCAGAGTGGCAGTAGTGGGGAACGTGGACGCAGGGAAGAGCACCCTGCTGGGCGTGTTGACCCACGGCGAGCTGGACAACGGCCGAGGCTTCGCTCGCCAGAAGCTCTTCAGACACAAACACGAGATGGAGAGCGGCAGGACCAGCAGCGTGGGCAACGACATCCTGGGCTTCGACCAGGAGGGACATGTGAGCATCTACCAGTATCACCGGGGGGGGGGCTGGCGTAGATATCGCTTAGCGCCGTATGTTGAAAGGGTGAGTGAGAGCAGGCGAGTTATCGAGGTCAGCTGGGCACCTCCCATAACAAAAGTAGACTTGAATTAGACCAGCAGCACCTCCACCACCCCTGTCTGCACCCACTCTTAATAGGGTGTAACAGGGGCAGCAGGGTGACGTCAGTAATCTCACGTTCACACTGCAAGTGATCAACAAATCACCCGTCCATTCATTTCCTACACAGCTGAGCGACCAGGGAAAGCCCGGCTGATGTGTGGACAGTCAACAAGGCTGAGAAAAACACTTTCATTACTGTGTGGCATATTATCCCTGCTCTCACCGCCACCTGAGAGGAGCACTGCTGTGAACATCGAATCAACCTGTAATATTCTCAGAGCTTCTTTCTCTCCGTGGGCCAACTGCCGCTGAATGGCACCGTAATCAAATGAAACTTCATTGTGCTGGAGAATGTGAATCATTGCCTCCCTCCTTCCCTCTCTATTTCTTTCTCTGCATGCCTTCTCCATCTTCATCTCTCTCTCACACGCTCTAAACGATCCTCCGCTCCACATGTCTTTGCTTGTTGATCAGGTGGTGAACAAGCCAGACAGCCACGGCGGCAGCCTGGACTGGACCAAGATCTGCGAGAAGTCCTCCAAGGTCATCACCTTCATCGACCTGGCCGGCCACGAGAAGTACCTCAAGACCACCGTCTTCGGCATGACCGGACACCTCCCCGATTTCTGCATGCTCATGGTGAGAGAAGGGAGAGGAAGGTGTGTGTGGCTTAGGGCTGCACAGTTAAATGCCATCACGACTGTGGCTGCGACTACGTCCACAATTGATTAAACACAATTGCCTGCGATATTGACGCGTTGAGTTTAGAGTTCCTGGTTCTGGCCATCAAATCAAGCGCTCCCGTTTCGCAGGTATACTGTCAGACCAGTCACAGGTATTTGTTTCAAACACGCTGTGACAGTTTCCCGGTCTCTGCTTTCCAAACACAGATCCATCTTTACTACACAGGCAGAACTTGAGATCAGTTGACCAGGAAGACCTACGATAGATCGCAGAGCAAATGTCAGCAGCAGAACGCAAAGATTTAGTTTGTAAGTGATGCAGATCAGGTACAGATACTATGGAAAGTGTGCTTTAAGGTTGTACCAGCACCGAACAACCCGCTGACACAACCCTACCGTACCTATTCAACCATCTGAAAAGGCCAAGAACAACGTTGCTACCCTGCAAAATCCCCGACCTTCCCCAACACAGACATCCGTCACGGGGACTCTGCACCACGCGTCTCCGTATCCATCCGTCTGCAGAAATAACCGAAGCAAGCGCGTTCCATTTGGCGAATGACGGGTCCAGTAAAAACTGTAAGCAGCGATGGTTTCAAGACAATGATAAACACACTGGACTGAAGTGGCACTGCCTGCACTGTAGAGGGGGAACACAGAGGGACTTTTATCTGATTCTCTTCGACTGCATGCTGCACAAACCTGATCCATCGCATGCACCAGTGAGCGAGTTTGAAATTAAAACTCTAAATCTGCTCTTTGCACTGCATTGAATGTTTCACTACCTGACACCAAATGGCTAGGGTGACGTATTTATTTGAAAGATTATTTTTGGCAGGTTATGTTTTTTGTTTACCAGCCAAAAAGCTCTCTATTCTCTATCGTGACAATACTGTAATTTAATTTCCCCGGCATCATTTCTCCGCCTGTCCTTTCCCTCTCACTCTTATCTTTCTCCATCCCTCTTTGCCCTCTCTCTCTCCATCTCTCTCTCTCTCCCCCCTCTCCCTCCTCCCAGGTTGGCAGTAACGCTGGCATCGTTGGCATGACCAAAGAGCACCTGGGCCTGGCGCTGGCCCTCAACGTGCCAGTGTTTGTAGTGGTTACTAAGATAGACATGTGTCCAGCCAACATCCTCCAAGGTAAAGGGACACATTGCCTAGTTAACTGACTGTGATTTTGTGATTTTCTGTGGGTTGATATTGTTTACGTGGCATCACTAGCTGTATAGCTGTACTTTTTTTTTGTTGTTGTTGCTAGTAAGACATTAGTGTGTGTTCCTCAAATCAGCTCATCGTCAAGTGTGTGATGTCCAACCGTTTCAGACTTGTTGAGTCTCGTACTGTGTCAGCATCCTTTGTGACAGCCAGTGCTTCCAGATTCATTTACATTGTATATATATATTTTTTTTGTGTGTGTGTGTGTGTGTGTGTGTGTGTGTGTGTGCATCTGTAGAGACGCTAAAGCTATTACAGAGGTTATTAAAGTCGCCAGGCTGCAGGAAAATCCCAGTACTGGTCCAGAACAAGGATGATGTCATCGTCACAGCCTCCAACTTCAGCTCTGAGAGGTAGGAGGGAGGGAGGAGGGGATGGAGGGATGGAGAGGGAGGGAGGAGGGGATGGAGGGATGGAGAGGGAGAGGGAGAGGAATAGACTGTTTAAAAGAGAGAAAATGGAGATGGGGAAATATAAACAGGGAGAAACAGACAGAAATATTCAGACTAGGACTGCAAACATTGTTGGTGAGTCCAGCTTTCTCTCTGAAGGAGTGCTCGCTCACTCGCTGCTGTTCAGGAGAAAGTTTTGTATTTCGCTACTAAGTTTCGTTTTGTTACTTCCTGTACATGAGAAGATTTCTCACCACTGACCAGAAATTAGTTTGGGCAAATGGGGTGAATCTAGAGGGGATTGGACACTGAGGAGGGTGTGTTGTTACAGCGTTGAGTTAGGTTGTGTCTGTATTAACATTTAAAGTGGTCATGTGATACTTTATCGATTTTCCCACGTAGGGAAATTGTGTTTTCGCTTGCCCCCCCTCCATAGGGAGGTCAGGGTTTAGCTGCAGAACAGAAGCTGGAGGCAGGATTTCAGTGTCTTGCTCAATGGCACTTCAGCAGGACAGATGCTTGCCTGCGTGTTAATGTCAGTATTGATTAACAAGAGACAGAGCAGCCGAATTGTCGAATGTGTTCTTTTTGGTTTGTCGTTTAACTCCGTGGTGTTTGACTGACGTGCTTCACTCCCTCGTCCCTCCTCTCCAGGATGTGTCCGATATTCCAGATCTCCAACGTGACGGGGGAGAACATGGAGCTGCTGAAGATCTTCCTGAACCTGCTCTCCTCCAGGACCTCCTACAGCGACGACGAGCCCGCCGAGTTCCAGATAGACGACACATACTCTGTACCGGTATGACTCACACACACACACACACACACACACACACACAGAGACGCCGCTTGCTCGTTCTTTCACTCGCTCACTTCTTTCATATCTCTTTCTGTTTATCACTCTATCTTTTTCTTTCTCACATGCATGCACAGACCTGCTCACGTGCACGCCTATATACCTACGCCTATACTTACACACTCTCTCTTTCTATCTCTTCATCACGTTATCATTCTCTTATCATGTCTTCCTTCTGTTTTACTAGTGTCCTATATGGAAGGACAGTGAATCAGGATCAGGGATTTGTCTTGGAGCAGACATAACTTTTAACCATTGCACATGGTACAAGGACAATAGGAAATCATATTCAGGGGGGACTAGTGTTTAGAGAGACATTCCTGTTCAGTCGCTGCAACAGCCAAAGCGTCAATCAACAACACTCTGGACACAAATATCTAAATGCATTGACATTAAGAGCGTCTTGCTTGGTACAGACGGGTTGATTATACTCCTAACAGCAGAGCGGCATCCAAAAACAGGTCAGGTTTGAAAGCTACTGCTAGCTTTACGTCCTACCTTTTGATAGAAAATAATTAGATGTTGACGGAGTGAAAGCAGCGCCAGTTGACAGAAGTGACAGCTAGAGTAGACGGAGTAGAAAAGAGGGCTGTGGGTGTCTGAGGTGTGAAGATTCATAGTCAAGGTTACGTTTTCACAATAATAGAACGTTGGCTTCCTTTTTTATGTAGACACTGCGCAGTAAAGAGCAGGCGTGATCGGTAGAAAATGATGTGTGAAGTGTGATGGTGCTCACCGTGACCGGGTTAATGTGGATTCACCATGGGAAGAAACGTCCTCAGGCCTAAATGCTGTCAATGTGTGTGTGTATGCTCTCTTGGCAGGGTGTGGGCACAGTAGTATCGGGGACTACGTTACGTGGATTGATACGGCTCAACGACACGCTGCTCTTAGGCCCAGACCCACTGGGCAGCTTCATCCCCATCGCCGTTAAATCCATCCACCGCAAGAGGATGCCGGTTAGAGAGGTTCGCGGTGGACAGACGGCCTCCTTCGCCCTCAAAAAGGTTTGTGGGAGACGGGGCAGTTCACAGTAAGGCAGATTTATCCACAGATATCATGAAACGTTTCAGATTGTTTTTGCCTGTTTTGTTGTAAGAAGCCACATATAAAGGACCTGATTTAAAAGGCACAACTTTCTGAAAACATCTGGATCTCATGTACGGTTATATTCACCCGGCTTTGCTTCCTGTCTCTCTCCTCCTCAGATTAAGCGTTCCTCTATAAGGAAAGGCATGGTGATGATTTCCACCAGGCTGATGCCACAGGCCACCTGGGAGTTTGAGGCTGAGATCTTGGTCCTTCACCACCCCACCACGATATCCCCGAGATACCAGGCCATGGGTTAGTGGTAACACACATACGCAGACATGGTCACAATCACCTTAACCAACCACATGGTCACTTAGACGTTGAGGAGAAAATCAATGGATAATGTTGATTTGCTACAATTTTCCATGATCTATCAAACGCTAAAACCAATTTCCACCTTTTATCTACGGTATGAACTCAATACATACAATTTGTTCTGTTTTTCCTCTTGCTTTGAAGTGAATGTACAATAATATTAATAAAATATAATATAATAAAAAATAACACCAAAACAGTCTCCAGTCATAGATCTCATTGTTACCCTCTCTGGCCCAGTCACATTCATCTGGTATCTGGATTGTGTGTAGATATGAATCCTTTATGCACCGTAAAATCAGATGTCTCGTCTCCTCACAGACGCCAGGTTGTATTTATGTATTTAGTATTTATGTTCCAGAAATGGACAGTAAACGCCTCGCTTTGCTTGTTCCCCATCTACGAGTATCCTGACAATTTTTGACAAATATGTTGCTGTCTGAACTGCCTGCTGCCGGTCTGATTCACACTTCCTGGTTGGATCCATTTACTTAGTGTCCATGTGGATTGGAGATGCACTGATGTCCGATCCAATGTCTCTGGGTTGAATGATCGGATGCAGTTATGCCTGGATATTCATTTTTCTGCTCTATCTAAATACAATCTCAAGGGGTCTCTCTCTCTCTCTCTCTCTCTCTCTCTTTCTCTTATATACAACTCTATATCTCTCTATCCTCCCAGTCCACTGTGGCAGCATCCGGCAGACCGCCACTATCCTAACCATGAACAGAGACTGTTTACGGACAGGCGACAAGGCCTCAGTCCACTTCCGCTTCATCAAGACCCCCGAGTACCTACACTGTGACCAGAGACTGGTGTTCAGGGAAGGGCGCACCAAAGCGGTGGGCACCATCACCAAGGTAAGGCAGTTCATGGTTATCCGTATGGTTCAGTTGTTCTGATTTGTCAGGGTTAGTTATGATATTATTGTGTTGACCGTCTTGACTGACATTGGGTTGGGCTTCTGTCTTCAGCTGCTCCATTCAGTGAACACCCAGGCAGCTAAGACCCAGCAGGCCAAGATGCAGGCCAGTAAGAAAGCTTCGAAAGACGGCACGGCAGCCAGCGAGGAGGTCAACGCCACGGCTCGGCCGGCCAGCCCCAACGCAGTGCAGCTACCGGTGAGTACATCCTGGTGGTGTGTTTCCAAGAGTCGTTGTGATGTGTTGAGTGTGTTGAGTGTTGTCTGTGTGTCTTTGGCTAGAGACCGAAACCAAGGCCAGCGCTCCTATAGCAAGAAGAAACCAACTGAGACCCAGGGTCAAAAATGTAATTGGTAACATAATCAAAAGTATGTGATGTAAATGGTACTGAGATAAAAAGCCATGCAGCCTTGCCTTGTGCATCGCTGCCTTTAGTGTGCACCAACAGGGATGGAGTTTTAAACCAGAGTTGGTCACGGTCTATCCTTCCATCATGTGCACAGAAATTAAACCCAGATTAAGAAATCCTAGATTAGCTCTTCATTGCAATAAATATTAATCTCAGTTAAATCTATTTTTTTGTTTGTTTGTTCAAAACAAGTGAAAGAGGGTTTGAATTATTCCCAATGCAGTCTTAGTTTTTCAAGAATTTTCCCTAAACAAGTGACCTGTCTTGAAATAATAATCACCCCCGTTTGTTTCAAGATATTGTCACTTGATTTGAAAAAAATAGAGATATATATATATATAATAAAATTCAATGAGATTGTAGCTCCAGTTTGAATGAATCTTTGAGTGCTTTGGTTGGAGAGGTGGGTGTGTCTGGGTGGGTGTGTCTGGGTGGGTGTGTCTGTGTGCTGGGTGGGTGTGTCTGGGTGGGTGTGTCTGTGTCTGGGTGGGTGTGTCTGGGTGGGTGGGTGTGGGTGTGTCTGGGTGGGTGTGGGTGTGTCTGGGTGGGTGTGTCTGGGTGCTGCTATCTTCCCTTTCCTCTTCCTTCTGGCTCGTCTTCCAGTCCGCCAGCTGATTTCTCTCTTTCACTCTCTTCCCCTCCCTCACCTGTTCTGTTTCATCCCTTAACTACATGATTTTTCATCCTCCCCTGTTTACTTTTCCTGTTCCTCATCCATAATATTCCTCTTTTCTTCTACCCATTACGTTACACTTGTCCTCCTTCATTCACTCCTCTCCTCCTCCTGCCCTTTTCTTTCTCTGTTAACACTCCACTGTCTCCCCTCCATCACTTTTCTGTTATTATCTCTCGCATCCCCCCCCCCCCCCCCCCTGTCTTGGCATGCTGCGTTAGACAGTGGCGGAGGAGGAGGCACTATGTAAAGATGGCAATAAGGAAAACAAGGTAAATAAAAATCTAAACTACAAGAGTATTTGGACTTTGACTACTAAAGGCTGAATGTGTCTTGGTTTTAACTTGAATCCAGGCAAGGTTTGCTGAGCATGCATCAGTCTGGGACTTACTTACTTACAGGACACTCCCTGAACTCAGTGTTGAGGTACTTTCCTCAACAGTAATGTGAGGAAAGTGGTGTATTGTATTGGTAACTGATCTCCGATTGGAAATGAGTAATAATAGTAACAGATACATTAAGACTTTTCAAGACTGTCTTTCAAATACACCTATCACATTTTTTAAGACAGTCATGGAAAAGTCCTGAAATTGAACATCCTGTCCTCTGCCACTTGATTTGGTCTTTACCGACTCAACTCTTAACTCCACACACAAACGTGAAATGCACATTCTGCTTTTACCTGCTGTCATCGGTTTATTTCTAACACGATCAACGTAAAATGTCTGTCTGCAGCCCAAGTCGGGAGGCGGAGGACGCAGGAGAGGCGGCCAGAGACACCGAGGGAAAGGCCTGACCGCCGCCGCCACCTCCACGTCTGCCGGAGGAGCAGGCACCGCCTAGAGACACTGCCAGTCTAAAACCCACCGCCCCCTCCTCTCCACCAGCCCTCCTCTCCTCCAGCCCTCCTCTCCTCCATCCCTCCTCTCCACCAGCCCTCCTCTCCTCCAGCCCTCCTCTCCTCCAGCCCTCCTCTCCTCTCCTCCAGCCCCCCTCTCCTCCAGCCCCCCTCTCCTCCAGCCCCCCTCTCCTCCAGCCCTCCTCTCCTCCAGCCCTCCTCTCCTCCAGCCCTCCTCTCCTCCAGCCCTCCTCTCCTCCAGCCCTCCTCTCCTCCAGCCCTCCTCTCCTCCAGCCCTCCTCGCCTCTGTTACAGGCGGCGGAAGGGATTATGGCCCTCTGGTGGTTGTGTTCAAAGCCCAGGAATGAAAAGGCTTGACCTCTGCAAGTGGATAGAAAGTTATATTACATTTATTCCAGAGTTTTGAATTATCGGTGAGTGAATCCCTTTCCCTATGAAGCAGAGCTTTTTTTCATTGGTGTAATTGCTTGTGGGCGATGATATTGAGTTTCTATTTGTTTGGGGTTTTATTGCAGTGGACTGCAATTGTAAGATATAATGTATTACCTTTTCCATTGGAAAGCAACAGTTCACGAGTTCATGCAGTTAATTGTTCACAAGGAATTATTTTTGTTTACCAATGAGAAAATGACGTGGTGTTTTCTTCTGGAATGAAGCAACCAGCAGAGGCACTTCCCCTCCCCATCCTTTACACTTCATATTTCCCTTCTGTTGTTCATCCTCTCCTCCCTTCTACATCCTCCTTAATGCATTAATATAAGAGGGTATCAGAGTTGGGGTCCATGTCAGTTCAGTCCATTCAGGAAGGGGATTGTCCTCAAAAGGTCAAAAACTAAAACTTTTCACATTTAAAATCTCTTTATTCTATAAATCAAAAGGATTAAGAGGATTACAGTTTGAGTTTACATTTTGAATGGAAGTGACCCCAGCCCTGAGACGTCTCTGCCAAGCACAATCTGAAGCAGGACGAGCAGCAGGGAGGCTTCCACTTGTTCTAGTGTCACCCTTTGGCTTGTGCCAGGGCAGGAAATTAACCAGCCAGACGCCGGATAGATCGTTTTCTTTACCAGAAACTTTGATTGGTAGCCAACCATCATTTTGAGGACCTGCTCTGGTTCAAAGAACTTTTTGACTAGTAAAATAGTGAAAGTGGTGTTGGTGAATTTTGGGCTTTACCAGCCGCTGTGGCCAGTTGACTGGTTAGTTAGTTTCCTGCCCTGGACTTGTGGCTACTGCTACACTGCCTAGCTGTCACGGAAATTGTCCTCCATAAATGAAGAGCAAAAACAGTCTCTCATCCATTTGATCTCACAGCTTAGTCCTGCAGTGTTTTAGGTTTTATTTTAAACCGCCTCTTTAAACCTGTGTTCCAGTTTTAACAAATTAACTTCATGCAGCCAAGAGAAAAGGTGTGAAACTGGTATTAATCCTAAATTATGTGTCTCGCTCTTTTTTTCCCCCTCCAACGGCTTCATCATCTCTTAAATTGGCACAAGTCACTGTGAACTCGACTCAGTTTAAAGAGAACGAGTCCTGTAAGCTCAACACTCCCCATTGTGATGTCATAATGCCTCCACAATCCCGCCACATGCACAGAAACGATGATATGAGGACTGAGGCGGCGGTCGGCCCCTAAAACGACTACAGAGACGTAGAAACATGTTTGAATTCATTGGAAAGCATTACAGCGAGATCAGAGAGGCAGCACGGTGTTTTCTCCCTCTGTTAATGGGAAAATTGCTGCAAATCATTGTTCACTGTTACCTGTGCTGCATTCGAGATTGGACTTCAAAGCTGCAAGGGTTGAATACAAATATGCATTTTGCCTTCCAGTGTGTGCTCTCCTCCATAATTCAGGAAACCAGCCGCCATTTAAGTCCATTTATTTTACACTACCAGAAAAACAAGCCCCCCTTTTAACCACGATTTGTCACCCACAGAAAAGTTGGCTTAGTATTGCCAATCGGCCGCCAATTTACCAGTGTTGTTATATGTCCAAACTATGGCTACAACTCTATTGGCTTTACATCTATCAATCAATCAGCTAGCTCAAATCCATCAGACAATAACTCAACGTGGTTGCCAGCGGTCTAAACACAGCAACTCGTTGTGTCATGTCATGTTTTCTGAGAAAGCACACAAGGAAATACAGACCAGTTGATCAGACTGAACCGGGATGCTACGATGCACTGCCACAGCACACACACTATGAGGCGTTACACTTCTGAAAACCTTTTTGTTGTCGACCACTTTCTTAATTATTTGTATTAGGTTGTTTGAAGGTTTCCCTCCCACTGTTCTGGGTTTTGTATTTGTAGGATGAAATGGTGTTCAGGGGCCCGTTTCCCCTCAGCGTCGATCTGGTCACTCTTAAAACTGCTCTGAGGTCAGCGTCATTGGGGCAACTGCATTCTCCTGATTTTAATGATGGACACAAACGCAGTGAACTACCAGAATATTTGTTTTCCCCCTTTTTTTTTCTTTTTTCAAGAGTTTAAACCAATAGTGCATGAATTTATTTTTGAAGACACATTTTGTGTGTGTATGTACAAAAATTGCAACTTGTGCAGAAGAACTAAGGAAAAAAGGATGCCATTTAAATTAAGTGGTGCCAGTTTGTGTTGTAAATCCTTTTAAATAAAGTTGTTTCAGAATATCAACATTGAATACGGTGCTTACTTTTACATTTACAAGGAGCTTAAATTCCTACACAAGCAACCAGTAGTGTACAATTCAACAACAGAGGTAAGAAATATTCCTATGGCCTAGAATATCATGTTGGGAGAGGATGCCTGGATGCCTGGCACAAAGCCTGGTTTCAGGAAACACTTAGCCCACCTTGGAGGGATATATCGGTTAATGGATGGATAGAGACGCCGCAGATGGGAAAGTTTTGAGATGAGATTTAGAATGGCTTTCACAAAAACACTCACCCAAACAAGTTTTTATGGCTTATATGCACCGCGGCCTGATATTGACACAAAGAGCTTTCAATCAAATGTGTTCAATAGTTCAGAAAGATTCAGCCTCTCAGCCATAATTACTTTGAAACACCGCGGGGCCTTAATATGTCTGTAACAACTGATTGCTTTGGTAGCAGTTCAATCACAGTCTCCCTCCGTGAACCCATCAACTCGTTTTCAACCGGTGTGTTCAACCAGATGATATAAAAATGGAAATATAAATGGTGTTTGATGCAGAGCCCGGGATCGATGAATGACTTGATGAATGTCGGTGGAGGCATTTCAAGGTTGCGCGCTACCAGTTTATTACCGCACTAAAACAACCCGTCTCTCCCTCTCGCCCTCTTCCTCCCTCCGTCTTATTACCTCCTCTTGCTGTTTGAAACTTGCTTCCCTTGATTGAATCAAACCATGCCTACCTCTTGATTCTATTGGTTTACACACCGACGCGACGTGAGGGCCTCCTAATCAAATCTTGCGTCGGCCGGGTCAGTCAGAAGATGCATCGCGCCATATGAAGCACGAAGCGCCTTAATTGTTTCTCTTTGGAGATCGCAAAAGAGTAAAGATTTATTCAGCGCAGCAGCCGGACCGAGAGATCGCGGCGTCAGCAGCTCCGGTGTCCTCGCCTCACCTGGAGCAGCTCTCCAGTTTTTTGCATTTACATTGCGGGCATTAGCCGACGCCTTCATCCATAGCAGCTTATGATGAGTGCAACCGTAGAATAAGCTTCAGTTCCCTGGCTCACCCGTATTAGAAGCAACCGACTGTAAGACAGTGGCCCTGATGGTATTCCTCGGACCATAGGAGGATCATGTAAGATGGATGAGGTAGGAAAAGGAATAAAATGAGAACTGAGGTCAGAGGTAGAGGGGTTTTTTTTCTCTGTACTTCCATGATCACGTCTGAATCTGAACTAGACGCTCCTGCCACTGCTACCCTTACTGCAGTAGCATGTAATGTCATGTAAAACTCCTCCTACCAGTTCTGGCCTGCCTGCAGCCCGCTAACCCGGCTGGATACCAACTTTAGTGTTCCATCCTTCTCATGGTTGGGATAACTTTAACATTACCTCTGTTGTCTCGTCCTCCCACATTCACCCAACTGGTTGCTGTCATACTCAGGATCTAAATGGGATCAAATCAAAGACCCTGCAACTTCCCCTACTGCATTAGTACGCAGAGAAATAAAACTCAGTATCCAATATTTTTTAGAGCACTTCAGTTGCCATAGTACACAGTTATGAGGTATTTGTGTATCCCTCTGAGAGACATCGCTTTCAGAACTTTTCATAAAGTATGATCCAAAAACGAGGAAATTAATTCTCAGAAACCATCTACTGTTTTGTGTTGAACGTTTTCAGACAACTTTTCTTTGCGTATTCCTCTGAAACACAAATACATGAACGTATTCAACCAGACGGGTCGGCACAGGCAGCCAAGATCGACTGTCTGATCTTGAATGTTGTAAATACTTCACTGGCGATCGGCCAATCACAAAAAGTTTCAATTGCCAGATCAGGAAAACAAATGTGTGCTGTAAAAAAAGTTTGAGTGGACTTGCGGCCGTCAGCAGAACCTTAGCAGCACAGACACGTCGTCCATCCGGCATCGACAGTTCATTTCTGCTGTTGTGTTTTGAATTTCACAGCCTGTGATCACAGATTGGAGGTTTAATATAGTGGACAGAAGAGGCTATTCCGCCGCAGTGAAAACGTTTTCATGCGCTGCCAGTGGCCAATAGGTGAGTAAGAAGCTCAGTCATCACAGCACACATTAACATCAACATGACATATCTAGACATGGGCAGGCAGCCGCAAGAACAGTCTGTTTAAAAAGCTGCAACGTCAGAGTTTGATTCATGCTCGTCGTGCACTTGCTGTCCAAGTCTGGATCAGACGGTGTCGGTGGTTCGATGCACCGCTCGAGGCGTCTAGGCTGCATTGAAAACCATCCACAGTCACGGAGACGTTCTTTACTTATAGGTGTTTATTAACTGCAGGAGTGGGAGAAGCTGTGATTGGGACGGTGTTGACCCTCAGAGTCTCTCCGTCTGATCACCTTCCGTCCATCTGCTTCAAGCCTGCCCAGCAATCTGGCAACACACTCAGAGCAGTGTCTGTCTGTGTCTGTGTGTTTTATTGTCTGCAAGCTAGCATGCATGCATTCCTGCCTACCAGCCTGCATTAATGCATGCATGTATGTGTGTGTGTGTGTGTGTGTGTGTGCATTCAGAGGGACATTCCCTTGTCCGAGCCCGCCTACACCCCAGGCTCCCACTGCTAACTCATTAGACAGGATTAGTGGGCAACATTTGGGCCGTGGCATTGCTTGTTTATCTCCCACCACAACACGGTGGCCTCTGGAGGCCCCTGGCCCGGTGACAATAAAGAAAAGTTCACACCATTATTCAGGAAAACACCAATTAGTTGGCTGACAGCAGCAACGGTGGATATAAGAAGACAGAGAATAAACACCCCCTGCTCTCGGCCAGAGTAAAATCAAAGGGATTTTTCATCTCCTTTCCTGGAACGGATTGCTTTGCTGAGAACGGCGACCGCTCAGGCCACGGTAACGGCTCCATAAAGAAGAAAACAGATCTCAGCACAGTCATCCTTCATCCTCTTTCTGACCTGCACACAGGTAAGCATGCACAAGGTACTCACATACGTAGAGTATGAGTATGTGGAGTATGTCGGTGAGATAAGGTGGAGCTTTATTGGGCTCGTGCCTAAATACAGTATGGAAGATGAAGGTTGAAGTTGAACATGTTGCTGTTCGTCAAACGCTTCCTGGGTACGTACAGACATATGTACAGATGCAGATCAGACGACGAACTGGGCAGAGGGACAGACTAACCCAGAGCAGTGCATGGAGGCAGGTGTAGTATGACCAGGTCTCAGCACCATCCTATCGCTGCAGGAGGATGGGAACGTCGTCTATACATTATGTTTTCACGGACCTGCAGGGTCTGGCTGAGACATCTCCCTGTTAGAACTAAGAGATCCTTGTGGGACGGGCCAGAGCCATTAGATGCACCTCTATACTAAAAGGCATCCATCCATTAATCATCCCTATTATCAATAATACTTTTAAGAAACATTTTCAGAAGAGGAGGCTTGGAGGACTGAGTGTGGGAGAAAATACAAGACATTATTTATTAACAAACTATAAAAGCCGGCGCAATTAGTGGAACGAGCTTATTTCCATGGAGGAAACAGAAGTTGATCCATTTTTATCTCCAGGCCTCTTAACTCAGATCAGTGGGATCCATTTGTGCCATTAGTAGACTGTAGAGGCCCTCAGCCGGCCGGCGGTCAGCACTCGACTTGGATAACCGAAAACAACGGGTGGTGCTATCGTGGTGGAGCCACAGTGGAGCATCACGTGACCATCATCCAGTGAACCAGCAGCTGGCAGTGCAAATGAGGTTTACTCTGATGAACGGCGGTGGCTGCCGATCCCGCCGCCGTGTTGTGCAGCCCTCCATCAAAAGGCGCGCCATCTGTGGGTGTCACAAACAATAGTAATCACTTGTTTGAAGCAGAAATCGTTTTTTGGCCCTGTTTTTTTTTTTTACCACTGAATTAGCAGTGGCTTAGCTGCAGGATGCTCACACTGAGACCGATATAGCTGCGAGGGGACTCTTAAAAAATTCACTGGACAGCGTTATTGATTTTCTGAGCTTCTTCATCATGTAGGAGATCAATATCGCTGTGGTATGTGCAGGTTTTTTTTTGAAAATGTCTCATGAAATGGCAGCCAAAAATGAGGAAAAATACATAATACAAGTGAGAATTATTAAGAATTAGAGGTCAGGGACAGCCGTGGATCCAGTAGGGATCAATAGGGATCTGGACACACAGGGGTCTGTAACCACCAAGCCATATTCTCTTTCCTAACACTTGGTCTGTCATTGGCCCGTTAACAGGGTCTTGAAATTCAAAGGGCAGGACGTTTTTTTCTCCCAAAACAGAGCACAGGCCAGAAAAGGAGTTTTAAAAACCCAGAAGTCTCAGCACCCGGTGAAGGAACGTTGAGTCACTGGTATTGATCAACAACCCTATCAACCCCCTGCAGATAGATTATGGTCATTTGGTGCTACGGGGCAGTAAAAACCTGATGTATTGTTTTATATAAGGGAGTTGGGACTGAGTCAGGACAGTCGATAACATGCTGTCCTCCTCATCTTTGCTGTATTTTCATCTGTTAATTGTATAAAATGACAATAATAGTAAGGAACGGCAGAACGACATGACATTTTACTACACACCCTACAGTTAATAACAGCAGTCCCTTCACACTAACATGACTGACTGGGGAAGTGGTAGTGACACTTTCTGTCTAAATTACTCACCGTTTAGTATCAGTAATTGTGGTAAGTGAATCGGAAATAAAGCCCATTAAAGCGCTCCCGGGAGATGATGGAAAGAGCTTGTCGTTTTCATTTTGACGCGAGCGTGTTGTGGAAAGTCGAGGCCAAGTCCCGTAATTACTCCAGGCACTGTAGGTTTGTGTTCAACTGGTGGTGGGTTGTTTTTTTTTTGTACGGGGATGAATCCAATTCATTTAAACCTGGCGCTGGTCAGTGCCAGCCCGGTTACTCATCCATCCTCCTGGAGTGATGATAGTATTTGAGCTAGGAAGGTTTTCATTTTTGCGTTTGTACACACTTCAGTACACATTTTCAGAAATCTGGTATCAGGCAGAAGAGAGAAGCACCTGTTTACAGAGCTGCACTTTATACAGTACGTAATCTCATAATCTCATATTAGTGTTACAAATACTTGCACTACAATGTCCTACATCCATGTACAGCTTGTTTCTTGTGTATTTATTTCCCAGAATCCCTAGGTCTGCCCCGTTGTGGTTCATCACATTGTAAAAGGAGTGCAGTTCTTGTACAGCTAAAATAAAACTCTCTCCGACTCTCTCCCATTTTAATTCTTTCCAATTTTTACTGAAACACTGTGACTCAATGGTCCTCACAGCTTGAGACTGTTCTTGACATCACGTGATCGATGAAGACATCTGTTTCTCCCATCTCTGTGCTATACGTTACAGTGATGTTTGGACATGATGTTTCGTTCTCGCAGTGAATCTTTGGGCTTCCTGTTTGTTCTTGTCAGCCAACTGATGCATCCTGGTTGGCCGGTAAACTTCTGGTATCTGTATCCATTCTCCTTCCTCTACGTTCTTCTGTTTTGGAACTGGACTTCGGCTGTTAGATATTATTTCAGTCGCGTCCTGGAGGATCAACACAAAATCGCAAAATTTGGTGAAATGAGCACAAACTCTGAGGCGCAGTTTATGTGTTATGTGGACACGCTAGATGATGCTAGATGATGCTAGATGATGCTAGATGATGCTAGATGATACTAGATGATGCTAGATGATGCTACATGATGCTACATGATGCTAGATGATGCTAGATGATGCTAGATGATACTAGATGATGCTAGATGATGCTAGATGATACTAGATGATGCTAGATGATGCTAGATGATACTAGATGATGCTAGATGATGCTAGATGATACTAGATGATACTAGATGATGCGAGCAGATTTTGTTCCTCCACTACGAAAGGATTCTGACAGCAGCGCTAACTGGACACACCGTTTTCACTTGTGCGCCACGTGAAAAGCTTAGCTAACGGTTACGTTTAGGCAAGTAACACAATTTGAGTGAGGGTACGGTTTTGATCATGGTTAAATAAGAAACAAAAACTACATTCAGGTGAAAACGTATGTGGAGATGTATGTGTCCATGCAGCACCCTGGCCTCCACACGTTTTCCAAGTCAAGCCCCTGACAGTTTCTAGTCATGTCTCCGTGTCATTCTGGCGAGGGCGTTGTTAGCATTTTGCAGACATCGTGCTCATGATGCAAAATGTCGTGACACCAGGCTGTGGAGGACACGTTGGGACAGACCCTCAACGCTGTCTCCGGCAACACCAGCCACCGATACGACCCCCCCGGATGTCGCCGGTGCTGCTGCCTCCGCTCTGCTCAACATTCACCGTTCTGCTTCCCAGAATGTCAGCGTTCATCTGGTATTCACCGCCAGTCGCTCCTCTCTTCCCTCCCATCGGACCGGTACACTCTGGAGAGCCTGCTTCTCCTCTCTCTCTGACATTTTTGGTAATGTCTCCCCTATTGCCTGTTTTTTTTTTTTGCTTTCTGTCCTAGACCTTTATTTTCTCTTGTTTCATGACTTTTTTTTTTTTTTTTTTTTTTACCTTTATCGAAGGAAGTTTTTTTTTGCTGAGCATTGATTTCTTTTTCAATACATCCCCGCTTCACATTTTCAGCAACTGGGGTTAAGTGCCTTGCTCAAGGACACCTCGTCAACTCTAGTTTATTCATAAAGGTTTGTCATAACAAAGAAAAGGATGAAACAAAAGCACAGAGAAATGAAGAAACAAAGAACATGAAATGCCATGAGATGTTTGGAGATGCATTACAGTGACAATGATAGGGAGGTCATTTTTACTCATTTTATTGCATTATTTGAACATCCTACCACCACAAAATACTAATTTGCTTTGCTTTGCCGGGGATTATCATTCCTCCAACATGGCGGCGTGTCCCTTGCAAACACTGGTAGCCAGTCTCCAAACAGGCCAGCAACAACATATTGGAACCAGACCGTGGTACAGAGCTCGTATGTCACCATATAATTTCCCTGCTGTGTTTCCTAGCATGCAGACAGAACCAGGTAATCAATATCAATCACAATAGTTAATAAGCATGAAGTAGAAACTACATGAAGCTAACGGCCGTGATGCAGTGGTAAATAAACAAGAGTTATTAGGTCAGAGGAGTGCACAGTTTACTGATGTCACTATGAATCTATCTATCTATCTATCTGTCTGTCTGTCTGTCTGTCTATCTATCTATCTATCTATCTCGCTCTCTCTTCTCTCTCCCTCTCTCTCTCTCTCTCTCTCTCTCTCTCTCTCTCTCTCTCTCTCTCTCTCTCTATCATTGCTCCAACCCTACTATCTACTGGCTGTGTTGTTTCCAGTCTGCCTGGCTATCAGTCTCTTTCTCTCGTCTGTCTCAGCGCTAGAGAAAAGCAGATTGGAGCTTTTACCTTTACCTACATTTCAGAAAGGCAGAGCTGCCCTGGAGGCGGAAATAATCTCATTGGTTGGGTTAAAACTCAGTGGGCGGAGTCAAAGAACCACTTTTTTTCAGAGTGCAAGTTAGCTAACTGGCAAACTTGAATGGCAAAGAGGAACTCTGGTCAACATAAATAAAAATAGATATAGTAATGATCATGCATTCATGATCTTGGAAGTTCAGGCTAGCTAACTAGCTTACCTAGATAGCTATAGGCTACTGTGGCTAGTTTGAACTTGGAAGGTCAGCTAGGCTAACTAGCTATCCTAGATAACTTAGTATGACTAGATTGCATTTTTTTCAGTTACTAGTTTAGCTTCATAATATCAGCCACCTCCTCCTTTACCCTTTTCCACTGGGCTTCACTCTGTTAGCCAGAAGAACTGCTTCTTTGTCCATTGAGGTTTAACTCAACTGATGAGATTATTTGTGCATCTGCCTCCAAGAACTAAAAGTGAAGAACACAGAGTCAGGAACAGAAGGTAGGCAGGCCTACAAACAAAGTGATAGACCTGAGAGAAATAGGCAGGCCGCCAAACAGGCAGAACAAGTATTGATCCAAATACAGGTGGGCGAAGAGACAATGAGACAGACAATGGAGTGAATAAAACAATATACATGATAAAAAAAATGAAAGATGAGTCAGGCGTTACAGTTGCAGACAAGAGGTCAGGTGATGGATGCAAGTCTTGAGAGATAAATTCAGAGGATACGCTCCCATTGGGGAACTTCGGTCCGGGTTCGGTCCCAGGATGAAGATCCCTGTCAAGTCGTCCAGCTCCCACATCCACTGGTCTGGACTGATTCACTGTCTGGTCTCTTCTCGGTGAAACTTTATATTGAATGCCCAATAGAAAATGATGGACTGGTCCAGCATTGTTTTTAATGCTACACACTTATAATACATTGCTGCTGTGGAAAAAAACACGTAACTGCAAATGGTGGTGTCTGAGAGGTCTGTTCAAATGTTTGCAGAGATAGAAACATAAAGTTTATGATGTCTACAAACAAAACGACCGCAATTTTGTGTAGAAATGATCGGATAAATTGTATACGAATGTCGGCAGTGATGTTTCACCCGAGGTGGAGATACGGAGGCCATATCTGTCAAAGCTTAAAGATACAAGGGATGTGTGTGAACCTCCCAAACAGAGCAAAACACACACACACACACACCTCATATTGTTGTAATATTTGTGATGAATCTGTTCTGTCTGTCTTTTTATCTGCGATCACGTCCTATCTCGCTCTGTGAAGCACCTCGTGTGTCAGGCCTGTTTTATTCTTTATAGATACATTTGAATTCACGCGGCTTGGCATCGTCTCAATAATTCATGCTGCTCGGAGCTCCTGGTCTGACTGGTTGACAGCTAACACAGACCTGCACATCCACATGATGAATAAGAGAACGCATGATTCACGCTGTCTCTGCCCTTATGAACCGTCCTGACTTGGCTTCAGGTCTGCAGTCCGCTAGGGCTCCAGTCCATCTGAGGTCTCAGATCAGATTGGATTGGTTAATTGATTACATGACTGATTTATTATTAATAATAATAATAATAATAATAATAATAATAATAAATAATAAAATAACTAAAAATAATTTTAAAAAAATAATACATTTAATAAAAAGTTTATTAAATTTGTGTTTAAGAAGTGATTTAACAGATAGTACCGAATTAGCCAGACAAAGTTTCTCAATTTTGTTTGACAATTTGACAATTATTTAGTGTTTGACAGCATTATTTGATAATGGCCATTGTATTTGAAAATGCACCAATAATTAAACTTCAACGATGGACATATCCAGTGTTCTGGTGCTGATAAACTTTTGCATATAATATTTGACACTGGTATTTTTATTTTACATGCTATATTAGATTTTGAACCCAAAATGAGCAGTATAGCATTCTGTATTAAGAGTTTTGCACTTTGAAACTCTGTTGTGCAAAATGAGTCAAAGCAATCGAAAAAACCTGTAATCTGTAGAGGATTTAGTGTACAAAATCAATGAATGCATCAAGTATATCCCGTTATTTTAATGCTTGATAAAAACCTGAATCGCTGTGGTATATTTCTTGATGTGTTCTCAACCCCCCATGTGGTCTTGCTCTTGACTCTGGTAAGTAAGACCGGTAGTCCTTTTTCCCCACATTTCACCAGCAGGTGTCACTGTTGTGTAGGGATTTATTCTACCACAACTGCATGAGAACGCAGCCAGTTGTGTTTGAGTGTGTTTGAGTGTGAAGGCACCAGTCTGGCACCTTTCCATGGTACAGTATTACCTCCAGTACGCCGGTACTGTAAAAGACATCTCTTCAATATAGAACATTGTAAGTGTGTGTATGTGTCCGTTTGAGTGTGTGCTTTTCTTTCACTGCAAGAAGTGAAAGAAGACAGTCAGCACAGATAAAGGAACAAGAGAGGGAGTGGAATTGGGGCAGGACGAGGTGGGAGAGAGAGAATGAAAGAGAGAGGGAGCGAGAGAGGGAGAGAAGTTGTCTGTCGTATTCATGGGGTTTCATTAAGTGAGGGTGGCTGCCGCTTTTGGCCAAGCTTCTCTCTGCTGGCTGCCTGTCCTCACACACCACACACACACACACACACACACACACACACACACCACACACACTACACACACTGCACTAGATTCCCACCCCAGCCTTCTGTCCACCTCCTCTTGTCCAGGCTCTATGGGAGCATCCAGAGACAGACAGGGCCAGGAGGAAGCAGCCAAGATCTGACTCTCCATCCAGCCTCGGTGTCTCCAAGCCAACATCTGAGGCTCTTATTTTATACATCGGCCTCTCCGACTGTCACCGGCTCTTTCTTCTTCTCAGGCTCTCTGTATTTCTGTCTCATCACTCAGCTTTCTTTCTTTCTTTCTTTCTTTTCCTATCACTCTCTATGTCTCTCTCCCACCAGTAGCACTGCAAAAACGATCCCTTACCAAGTCATTTAATCCAATATTGAGTCTTAAAATCAAGTGGAAAAAAGAGAAACTCTGCCATTGGGTGAGCTAAATGATCTCCACTTATTCTGCCTTCATCTGCATTGGGAACAAGTTAAATTATCTCCATTTTTCACTTGTTTTCATGAAAAAAAAACCTTTAAAATGTAATAAGAGACTAAATGACTTGTTAAGATGGGCATTTTGTTGTGTAGTAGCAGCTGCTGGAGTTTGGCTGTGTATTAGGTTTGGATTAAAATTGTAAGATTATTTATGTGGTGTCAAGTTGTAATTGAAGCCACAACCAATCCAGAGAAAAGCCTGGAGCTTACTGAAATGGGCTTGTGGCCAGAAGGTGTCTAGTTTGAATCCCTGGAAGCAGCTGGGAAAATGTGGGTGAGTGATGAGAGTGATGTTCCTCAATAACTACCATCAAGATGCCCTTGAGCAAGGCACTTAACCTCCAACTGCTCCAGTGGAGATGCTCTGCGGCCGACAGTAGTCGTCTGTGGTTGGACTGATTAGTTCAGCAGGGTGATGCTGGAAAACCGTCGACTTTCCCTGGATAAATAACGGTTAAAAAAATAGTCTTCCTCTTGCTCTTACTCACCATAATCATCATCATTGTCGTCTCCCATCTTCATCATCTCTCCTCCTCCTTCACCATCTCCACCTCCTCCTCATCCTCCATCAGCCTCCATAGGGTTGGGGGTCATTTTCTTCTGTTTAAATCTGTTTAGGAAGTCGACTTTCTGCTGAGCTTTTAACATTGAAGTAACTCTGGCCTTCAGAAGGTCATCATATCAAACCAATCGAGAACTAAGTGAGAACAAACTCTCTGCCGTCAACAACCTGAGTAGACGAGCTCTGCTGCTATGACTCACACAAACAGCTCAGGGATGTAGAGGTGGTAAGCCGATGTGACGATAGTAGCCACTCCTCCCACATCTTTCTCACCGGGCTCCTCTCTGCGGCTTAGTGTTTACTATCTGCAATCACCACAGCCAGCGGAGGCCCCCCCCACCACCGCCTCCCGCCTAGACTACAGCAATGCCTTGGGGGCTGGTCACCTTCTGGGCACAGCGGCGGCGTGGGAGACAAGTGGTAGCCAGCTGGCTGAGATCCACCTTGGCATACCAGTCAGGTGTGCTTTGCTAATGCCTGGGGGGTGCTGCTGGCATGCTTCAGTGGAAGCATCTGTATTATCCCCAGCATACACTTTTTGTATGGGGCAAAGTATGCATGTAAGGCTAGAGCTCACTGGAGCCCTGTTGCGCTGGGAGGTCATATTGCTAGCAACAAACACTAGCAGCAGTTGATTCTTTGATGAAAACAATTGTCAGAAAAAGCTTTTATTCTTGTCTTTTTTTTGGGTCGCTCTGCTTCATGTTTTTGCTTCTCTCACAGCGACTGCATGAAGTATATTTCTTCTGAGCTTCAAGTCAAGTGGCGAGCCTGTGGAGTCGAGGGGTGGTGGCCTCGAGATTGAATTTGAATTACTTCTTTTGTTGTAACAAGAGAGCCGAGCTGAGCGACCAGCAGGGAAACTCAACGAGCTTCTCGGCTGAGAAACGTTGCGCCACAGCTGGACGGTTCACGGTCATTCGTAGTCGACAGCCAATCAGATTTCCGCGTGTCGCCATATGTCTGGATTAATTTTTAAGCATTTAGCTAGTGCTCTTATCCTGAGGGACATCTAATGAGAGAGTAAGTCCAGGGATGAGGGGTAAGTCCAGAGGATCCAGGGTCTTTCTCTAGGACACTTCAACAGGATATGGTTGAGCATCACATCACCATAACAGTCTCTCTAACCACTGCTTACATATTGACAAAGTAGATTATTCCTTTTCCATGTGCAGACATGTATCATTCCTCTCATTATTGACCGGAGAGATACATGGAGAAGCAGAAGTATATTCAAACACAGCCTTTTTATCTCCTGCTCTCTATTGATTCATTCTGTCTATGTTACATGAACATAACAAATGATGAGAGCAATTCAGCATTAAAGCCATCAATATGACCTTTCCATACGTCTTTTCCCCATTTCATAGACTAGAGGGTGTTAGGCTGTTCAATCGGTTGAAAATGTAGAGGGGAAAGAGAGAGGAGGTGAATCTGGAGATCACTACGTGTTCATCTGTGAGATCCGTGTTTCTCCTTGGATTTTCTGTCGATGGAGTTTGAGTTCCTGTAGGTGGCGCTCTTTTCTTTGTCTGTTCAGCCACGGTGGCTATCGCTGCTCATGCTAACTACCCAGTTCTTCTTCTGTTTATTCCAAACAAACCGCTGCTGCTGCCAGAAATGTAGTATGCATCACTTCTTGCGTGCCAGAGAATCTTGCCCCTGAAACTCCTACTCATTGCCGCGGGGTTTAGAACAGTTAAAACTTTCATCAACTGGGTATTGAATCACGATAGTGTCATGTCAACATGTTTATTTATATGGGAATGTTGCAGCTGATTACTTTAATTGCTCCTTTCCCAACTGTAACCTGGAGCCAGGGGAGGGATCATAACAAACCTGGACCAGTTCTTCTAGAGCAGGGGTGTCAAACCATGTGCCATGAAGGGCCGAGAGTATGCAGGTTTTCGTTCCAACCCAAGAATACAGCAGGTGATTCCACTGATTACCACACCTTCACCAGAGAGGAGGGACTAATCAGTGAAATCACCTGGTGTAGTGTTCGGTTGGAATGAAAACCTGCATACTCTCGGCCCTCCATGGCACACGGTTTGACACCCCTGCTCTAGAGAAACCTTCTAGAGCATTTGGGGGGCGATGACTGGCTGAGTTTAATACCATGAGTTGTTTAATACCAAAGAGTGCTTCCCAAAGGTTGTCAGTAGTGATTGATGACTTGTCATTGATGTTTCATTTAGAGAGCCCAGTAACTCATATCGTCCCAGGCACTAGAGTCTCTCAATCTAGTAGAAATGGCATTGCAACATTAGACGACTATTATACTTCCATCTGCTTAGCGAGGCTACGTTTCAAATGTAGTTTGTGTCGGTACAAACACACCACGACTCTAAGGAACACAGATGCACTATGTCATAGGCATAATGTGTTATGGTCATTGTAGTTCACTAACATGATTTTGGCGCTTGGCAGCATTAAATCTTGATTGTTTGAACACTACATTGGCGAGAATCGCCAGCTTCACGCATTATGGCACCCAAAATGAATCCAAAACAAAAATGTACTTGGATGACGAGGCGCATCAAACTGAAGTCTCCTAGCACCCAGCAGACAGAGGAGCAGCAGGGCAAGGAGGACGATGATGAGGTTTCCCTCGACACAGTGAAAGACGGCAGGCCAAGCTGGGCATGAGAGATGTGATGATAAATGTGCTGCTGACACATAGAATAGAATAGAATAGAATAGAAATGTTATTGTCCACACATGTGGAACTTTGGCTTTGGCTTCATTGTGAGAGTTAAAGAAAAACAAGATTCGATAAATGCATGATCAAATACTGAAGACACACTAAGGTACTGAGACACCATAATAGAACTTCCAGTGATAATAAAGTTCATATTTACAATAAAGTCTGTTTCCGGGTGGAGAGTTGTTTGAGATTCAGGTTAAGAATTCAATAGACAGGCCCAGACCGGTCAGTCGGTAGAGCATGAGACTCTCAGTCTCAGGGTTGTGGGTTCAATCCCCACATAGTGTCAACTATCACCTTTATAAGTCGCTTTGGATAAAAGCGCTATATAAATGCAGCCTTTTACCATTTATTTTATCATATCCCTCTGGGCTTTCTATGGCATCTCCTAGAGGACAACAAGTTTAAAAGGGATGTAAATGCTGAGCTTTTTGTTGGTGTGAGTCTCATACTGCATATCTCACATATCTCAGAGTTTCTCTGTAGTTTTCCAATAATTTTCCTGGCCATGTTAACAATCTTTGATAATTTACTCCTAAGGTTACCATACCAAGTTGAAATGCTAAAACTCACTTTCAATTTTGTACACCAACTCTAAAATGACAGCATTATTTAAGGGCTATAAATGTGATTTGATTTGATTTGATTTGATTTGATTTAGCCTCCTCAGGAGATGCAGACGCTGCAAAGCCTTTTTAAAGATGTATTCTCCTCCTGCTTTGAAATGCAGCTGCAGAAATGTGCCAAGATACTTTTTTCTGGATAACAAGCTACCACGAATCTCGCTGGCATGGGGATGGCTCAGTTCCAATCATCAAAAGACACTGAATTAAATCCGAATTACAAGTTTCTTACAAATTTCTTAAATTATCAAATGTGGATTGTGCAAACGAACTCAACATTCTCATTTGCAGTTTAATATCCTTTTAAATGCACGCAGAACAACAGAATTCGCTAAGATTTATTTTCCTATCGTCGGTTTCTCATTCAGATAACTGGTCAGTTCAGATTTCTGAGGCTGAGATAAAGAAGGCGCTATCTAGCTCTTACAGCGGGCATGCAACAGACAGGCAGGGTTCTGGTCAAACAACCTCTTCACTCTGTAGGCCTGCATTATTCAGGGTTTCAGGTCTGAAATATGAATGAATTTCATACACTTCAAAATGGACTTGTGGTGTGCAGAACGGCTTCTTTAATGAGACAGCAAGACAGGAAGGAGAAGCAGCGTTTTGGCAGACCCCGGGCGCTGTGTCCTGGCTGGCTGGTTTGAGGTTTGGTGATAGACGTGGTTTTACTTGAATTGAAAGACGGCACAATTCTCCATGGGTTGAGGAATTGTTATGATTCATTGGTCTCATGAAACCTAAAAAAGAAAAAACTAAATTAAAATGTGTGGCCCTCAGTTAAAAGATAAGGCTGTTATTTCTTAATTCCTGAAAGGCTGACATTTTAAAAATATGAGAATTTCACCTGACAGTCGTGATATGTAATGTTAGATCAATGCCACAGTCCAATCCCATGTCAGACCTGTCTGGATTTAAAGCTGCATTTGGCAACTTCTGCAAGGCTCCAAATGACAGAGAGAGGTAACTGTTTGAAAAATGTATACCCTTTTATATCCTCTAACATGACAATACACACACACAGCACAGCTCATGTTTACCAACTCGGCCGGTCTGTGATGCTTCGTACCAAAGGATACCAAAGGATACCAAAGGGACGAAAGAGGAAAACATCTAACGGCGGCGAGTCCAGATTTCCCAGGAGGGAACTGCTCCATCATCATCGCTGTTTAGAAGCAAGTTTTGTATTTCACTTTTAAGTTTTGATTCATCACTTCCTGTGGGCGGGAGAAGATTTAATTTGGGCAAATCTCTCAATTAGGGGGGGATGGGACAGTTACAGTTGTAGGCTGATAAGATGGATGTATTTTTTTAATTAAAAGTTTGCCTCGTGCAGCTTTCCAGCCCAGTATGGAATTTGGAGAGTGATACGTCTGTCAGCATCTCTATCTATCGCCCCATCCATCACATCCAGTTTGCAGTTCGATCATTTGTTAGGGATGTGACTATTTAGACTCCCAGTGGGTTAGAGCTTGTATTTAGTTTTACACATTTAGAGTTTGAAGCCAATTCATGCTTTGTAAAGAATTTGTCTCAATCCACCAATAGTCATATGGACCAGGATACAAGTGAAAGGTTAAGAGATGTGTGAAAATAGAGTCATGTTAGAATATCTAGGTTTAGAAGTTTGACACATGACAATCAAACTTATTTCATAGGTTCACTCAAATCAATCAACTGCCATCCTTTCTAAAGAAATATTCCAGGTTCATCACTTGTGACATAAAGGATGAATCTAGATGGGAAAGGGGAAGGAGGGATTCATGGGGGTGGTGATTGCCTAGAGGTTAGGAAAGCGTGTTTGTAACCCAGAAGGTCACCATTTCAAATACTGAAACGGCTGGAAAAGCCTCTCGTTCCTCAGTAGCTACTGTCACTGTATCCTTGAGCAAGGCACTTGACCTCCAATTGCTCCAGTGGAGCTGCCCACTGCTCAACAGTAGAAGACTGGTTGCACTGGGCAGCTCCCAGGTGTGTGGGACTGTCAATGTGAGGCATAGTGTTGATGAAAAAGAGTGTATGTGCCCAGTCAAGTTTTCCTGGATCAATAAAGGTTCACGATACTTTAGGGGAGGATACATTTAGTTATACCTTGAATATACGATGGTTTGGCTTTCAGCCTGGATTCCTACCAATCCCTGCAGCCAAGTTATGTTATATGATTCTTTAGGAAGGTGGAGGGCTAGAGGTCTCTGAGGCTAGCCAGTGAAGAAAAACTAAAGGAGTTAAAGAACAACGAGGCTAAACGGCTAAAAAGAGTCCGAAGGCCTGACTGAAGAGAAAGGTCTTCAGCCACTTTTTGAAAAGTTTGAGGGTGAGGGTGATGTGCTGCCAGGCTGAACGTACTGGAGGCTATCCAGGGCTTTGCTAGGGACCCCGGATAGGACTCCATTACAGTAGTCCAAATGGGAAGTGACGAAAGCATGAATGAGGGTCTCTGCCACAGAGTCAGTGAGTGAAGGTCTGGAGATGTTTTTGAGGTGGTATGCTATCTATGTATCTACTCTTTCTGAAGAATTTCCACACATCCCTGAGGCAAACCACTGGGAGGCTCCACACTCATCCCCCTCTTCAAGATGGCGAAATCCATAGGAAATTGTTGAACGGTATAAAACTCCTCATCGTTGTTGCGTCTCAGCCCGCCTGACCACTTAGCTCCACCCAGTCTTTCCAGCTTCTCTATTCCAGTCAATCAAACCTAGCTGGACCTTCAGTTAGAGCCATCTGTCCCACCAGGCCCACCCATGCCAAGCCTGCCTCTGGTGCCAGCTCCTCTGAGACTCAGGGCTCAGATCCTTCATCATGGAGTCGAGCCTGGCAGTGCTGCCACCTCCCTCCCAACCCATCTACTTCACCCCTGGAATCCTCCACCTGAAGCCCATCCAAGGCCGAGGCGACCCGAGGCCCATCCCTCCAGGCTGGCTGCTACCACTGATCCAAGTTTTCAGTTGAGCATCCCACGGCCCCAAGATGTCATCACATCACACAGCGTTCAGAAGACAAGACAAAGTGTAATGTTGAGATTGCATCAGAAAGACTGTTGTCTGCTTCTGGCAATACTGAGTACACAGCATGAAATCCTAATACAATCAAGCTAACTGTTCCCCCAAGATGTGTGAGTCATAGTCAGACCCACTGAACCATCGTATCTGAGTGAGTAGACCGCCATGCTGCCCTGACAGTCCAAAACTGTCTGAAGTTAATTATACTTGAGAAGAGATAATATGATTTTCACCATTTTGTTACCCAGATTTGATGGATATTTCCCTGTTTTTGCCTCAGGGGGTAAAATATCCGATTTTATGTCCTCTGCCCTTCCACTTTCGCCCCCGAACAGCTGCTTTCATCTCTCAGCTGATCAATAGGACCCTCAGGCCCTGTGGAGGCCATAGCTGTCTGCAGTTCATATTCACTAATGAATCAGAGCAAAACAGACACACACACACACACACATGCTCTCACACAGATAAACACACACACACACACACACACACACATGCTCTCACACAGATACACACATATGTACACGTACACAAAAGATAGACACGTGGACGCACACACACACATATAGACAATCACTTGTAGGTGGATTACACCGACAAGATTGAAATGCCTCCCAACAACCATCTCCACCTTAGACACACTCTCTCTCTCTCCTGACTGTCAGTCAAAGTCAGTGATGTTCTCTCTCTTCACTGAAATTGATGATAGCTTCTCCTCTAAATTGGGAGGCACACAGGTACACAGGGAAGCACACACACACACACACACACACACAAATACGTGCACACAACCACTATACCTGCTTCTGGCGTCTGCTTCATGGCCTACTTTCCCATCAGACACAGTGTATTACTGTTCTCACAGGCCCATAAATAAATGGTAACCTTCGGCCCCCTTGGGTGAATTCATTCCATTTCCTCCTAATATGACACTAATATATCGGCAGCCTGAGGCGTCGGTGGGAATCATTAAGTGGAGGTGACGTTTCGCAGTCATGTAAACGGAGGCTCGGCAGCGGGAGGGTGTGTGACAGTAGGTTTGTGTAAATTGCTCGGTGTGTGTGTGTGTGTGTGTGTGTGTGTGTGCGCAAGAAAAAGCAGAATGTTTTATCATCTACTGTAGGTTGATTTTCTGAAAATATTATGATAGAGAGATGTGTATTTCTAGTAATTTCAGTAGAATATTGATGTGTGTGTGTGTGTGTGTGTGGGCGGGTGCAGCACTGAATTATTAACAGTCACTATTCCAAATTTGAGAAGTGCTTCATGAAAACATAACTCTCTATCATCTGTCAGTTATCGTGGCACCGGAGATAAATATTAATCCCTCTGCTTCCTCCAGACGTCTCGAGCAGGAGACATGTTTTAAAACCCTCATTAACAGCACAGAACAAGACTGACAAACTCCTGGAAAACGGAGTTCGTCTGCCATTAACGGCAATACGAACACATGTACTCATTTTGCTACAGCATGTACTTCCATGGCAATTTGTCTGCAGCTTGATTCAGCTCTGGTATGCTGGTGCGTGCCCAGTGTGGTACAGCACAGTACTGATACCATACCATGCAGGTACAACGTGGTACTGATGCTAAATCCAGCTACTTGGAGAATAATTGACAAAGTTTTAATATCATGAACCGATGTGTGTTGGCTGCAAAAGCCTTCAGTGCCAGTATTTTCAGAAGAAAAAAAAACCCAATTACTATCAGCTGGTGCAGGAGGACACCATAGGGTTCCAACCCCTCAAGGACATGAAATCCCATCTCACACTCGGGAACATTATAGTATTAAAACATCTAAAGGAAATCTTTAAAATGAATTTCCTCATCCGTTCCATTTTGGTAAAGACTTTAAATGGCCTCGCTTCGTTTTCTGGGGAAATTTAAATCACCTCCTCTCGGGCCAGGAGAAACAGCCCCGATACCCAGAAGAGAAAAGGAACTAGGATGGAGAAACATGTGGTTTGTAATATTGAAGCTTTTTCAGTCCACGATTAGTTAAAGGGACATTAGGTCATTTATGACTTTTAAAAAACCTCTACAGGCTTGAAACTACCTTTTTGACAGCCAGAGATCTCAGCACCTGGCAAAGTAATTGTTGAGTCATTCATATCGATCAACCCGACAAATATATTGTGGTCGTTTTCTGCTATGGGACAGTAAAAACTCTTACTTAAGGCACCTTTAATTCTTTTCATTCCTTCAGTTCCTTTTGATTCATGCACCTTGCACGAATCTGTTCCTACCTTGAGTTTTTGCCCTTTTCTGTCCAGTACAGGCATAGCATGGTACTAACACTGCAGGGTCAGTACAAGTACAATGGTACTTGCACAGTGGAAAAATTCTACAAGATTCAAGTTACAAACTCCTTCAAGGGTGAGTGGAGGTTGGAGAATGGAAAGGAGAGGATGTGACAGATTTAAGGAGAGGAAAGGTTATTAACGGGATCCCTCCTTCGCCTTACGACGGCAGATTAGGGGGACGGTGTGAATCAGAGAAGGTTGAGTTATGCTTCCCACGCCCACCAGGAGACCGGGATAATATTGGGCTTTTTGGATGGATGGTTATACACATACTAAAACTGGCACACACACACACACACACACACACACACATCCTTGTACTTCCAACCTTATGAGGACTTCCCATTGACTACATTCATTCTCTAACCGCTAACAACACATTAATCTTCATCACTACATGCCTAACCTTAACCCTTACCTAACCTAGTCTAACCTCTAACCTTAACGTTAAACCCAAATGCTAAGGACCGCTGTCGGTACCTTTAATACCTTTAAAGAATGACGTCCGCCTTCTGATTGTTGTTAAGCTTTGATTGACACATTTACGGGTTAGTACTCCAACAATTTGCCGGACTGGATTTGGATTCCAGACCTTAAAAGGTTAAATCAAAGCTATGAGTTGTCTTTTGCATCCGAGCTGCCTAATGTACCCTATTCATCCATTTTTTATTCATTTGAGCATCAGTCAGTGGGGCCATATACCTATGCTTATGCTCAGTTTTCACTTAATTCACTGTAATTTGTGTAAGTAGCCTAAAGTATCATGATGGAAGCGACAGCATCACTTAAGGTCTATCTCTGTAGGATCCTTTCAGTAATGTTGTCAGACACTTCCGATAACAATCTGAGCCTGTCAGTGGCAAAAACAACTTTTAGTGGACGTAGTTTGATCGGCCCACTTGCCCCAAAGGATTACGTTGCAGCCATAGCAGCCCGTTTAGCGACTGCTGACTGAGCCGATCTACCGGAGCAATTCCAAAACTTCTTGTACCTATTTTGCGGTATAAATGACGAATTTGGACAAATAGAGCCCAGGTTTAAAAATACCGGAATTCCCCTTTAATGCCATTTGTGAGCGTAGTATTGGTTGGTTTCCTGAAGATAAAATAAAGGTCTGGTTCCAAGCTGCATCAGCGTTTGGAGGAATCAAGGACCAAAACACAGATCAGGTACCGGTACCGGCCAAAGGGCTGAAGCTTGGTTCTCAAAGGGAAGGATAGACATGTTCATATCTCCTGCAACTCATGCACCCATTTCCCCTCGAGCATATCTCCAATCTGTATTTAGTGCATTTCAGAGTTTCAAACATTGATTCTTCTTCCTCGTGATTATTCTTTCACTCCGCACCTCCCCAATCTCTCTCTCTCTCTCTCTCTCTCTCTCTCTCTCTCTCTCTCTCTCTCACTCTCTCTCTCTGTCTCATGTTTAATCAGTCCATCAGGCAGCCGTCTCTGCAGGGGACGGTGAATTATTGATGCCAGGGCCACGAGGAAAAGGAGGTGAAACAGCAGGAAGAAGTATGGAGGGAAAAAGGGAGTGGAGGAAGAAAGATTTTCATTTTTTATCCAGTGCTGACGCAGATTGAGACAGACACAGAGAGGGAGATAGGAAGGACAGAGAGAGAGAGAGAGAGAGAGCGAGCGAGAGGGAGAAGACATGAAGCAAGGACTTATAATGAGCATGACAGGGGATCTCAGCTCTCTTTAAGCCAACGCCCAGCCATCAGGATTCACGCTCCGAGGCCCACACTAGTGAATTCCAGCAGTAAAGTGTGAACCTCTGCTGTAACAAAGCCCCGGGGAACGGAGATTAATTCACACACACAAAACTTATTCTTAATTAAAAATACTTCATCTGAACTTCAAAGTCTGTGACTGGCACTCATTTGTGAATCTTCTCTGGAGCTCTGAAGCCCCGCCCTCAACAGCTGCTTGTTTTTTTTGTATTTCTATGCATTTCCACATCATAGGAGAGACGAGGGAGATATATTTTTTTAACCTTTATTTGTCCTGGGAGCGTTGACAGAGCACACTTGGTCTTTTCCAGTGTCAACCCTCTTCACATTCACACCTGGGAGCTTCCCAGTACAACTAGTCTTCTACTGTTGGCCAATAGAAGCTGCTCAGTTCAAATAAAGTCCTAAATGCCTTGCCAGTCTGTTCTGGGATTTGAACTGTCTGCAACCTTTTATTTATAAGCCGGCTTCTCTAACCTCTAGGCTATCGCCCCAACTTGAATCTGGGGCAACTCGGCCTATTTTAGTGATCTGGAACAGAAAAAAATTAATCAAAACACCAAGCTGGAACCAAGAGAAGTAAAACTCTTCATGATGTTTTCAAGAGATTTTCCCTAGAGCTGCTTCTTTCAGTGTGAATGTGAATGTGAGGCCAGTGTGTGTGTGGCACTGAGGTAAAACTCAGGGATATAGCCACATGTTCCGATTCAAAACAGAGAGCATCAAAAATAAATGAAGCTCATTTGAAACTCAAAGCAACGTTCTGTCAGTCTCCAAACATGGATCTTCCAAATGAGATGAAATGAAGCAGGTCCAGGATCTGTCTCTTGATGGCGTCACAGAGCCTGGTTCACTGATCCCTGTTCCTCAGAGATGCTCCCAAGTGACTGAACGGTTTAATACTCCAGGAATACCCCGATGACACCTTGATGAAGGCATATGGCCAAAATATGTTGGTGAGAAAATAAATGTTTTGGTTTGTATTTGCATGGACAGAAGAAAGAATTTGTCATAATTCCTTGTGGGTTTTGTAGGCTCACAATGTGCACCTTTTCTTGGGTGTGTGTTGTACTGGGAAGTGTATCTGATATCGGAGGATAGGAAGAATACGATTTCTGTGTTAGGGTGAAGCTTTTTCTTCATTTTCATTGGAGTGTAGCTGACACGCCATCCAGGGTGACTCAGAAAGCAGAAGACACTTAAATTCCTACATTCCCAAGCCACAGACCGTGGCACGAAACGAAAATTCCCTTTTTTTTTTTGCTTTTTGGGAAGGGGCAGGTGTTAATGGGGGGAAGAACCAACAGTCATATCTACGGCCCGTGGACAGTAGAATACCGAGTGCGATCGATAGCTAAAGGCGAATAAAACGAACCCAAGCATAGCGCAGGGAGAGCAACAGTTGTTAGTGTGCTTATTGAGCTGGAAACTAACTGCATGTGTTGGGGGGGCGTCTGAGATGGGGGGTGTCTGAGATGGGGGGATGTCTGAGATGGGGGGATGTCTGAGATGGGGGGCGTCTGAGATGGGGGGTGTCTGAGATGGGGGGATGTCTGAGATGGAGCCCTGGAGGGCGAAAGGGCGACACAATTTGGACGACATCAGCAGGAACTTGCCACAGCACCTAATCGGATGCCTCATGTAATACTGGGCCATCACCGATAACTGTCATGTAGGAGAAATATTGAGGCGATTCCATTTGTTTCTTATGTGTTTTCTTTTTTTCTGGATGGAGCGATCAATACCCATCCGACATTTGACAATAATGGAAAGAGGAACTTCTGAACTTTTATTAGACCCCCTTGTGCTTTTTGTAAAGTGAGCGCAGAGGGCTAATGGAATATACCCTCCCCCCTTTCCAAGTGTGTAGTTGCTGGATTTGGTGAAAGCTATTTGACATCATCCTCTCACTGAACTTAGCCAAAAAAATATAAAATATAAAAAATAATATTAATTAAAATAATGAGGAGCATGTTAAGCAGTACAGTAGTAGCGGACTATCTTGGGCCAATCATCAGAATGCTGCCGTGTTGATGATCGGTGGATGCAAGTAATAATTTCAAGCATTTCTATTTTTGCTGAATAGCCCATTTTACCTTCATACTGGGCCACCATTCGCTTTTATTGGTTATTTTGATTAAACTATATACTATTTGTTATAGAAACTGACTTCAAACTAAAGACCCAATTTCATGTCATGTCATGTTTTCCAATCAAACCTCCCAAGAAGGTTAACAACGACAATAAGGTTAACATTAAGTTCTCTCTCTATTTCAACACAACAGACACATTCAAACAAACACAGGCTTTTTATTGCATCAGCCAAGAGGAATACTGCTCACATTAAAAACTACATCATGAGCTTCACAAAGTATTTATTGCAGGGCTGCAATTCAGACACCGCTTGTATCCAAGGCCAACGCACAAAGACACAGCACGTGGTGTAAGCAGCACTAAACCTGGACCGCTGAGCAGTGGAATAAAGTAATATGGTCTAATGAGTCGTCTTTTCTCTTCTCCTGGATGGGTTTACATGTGGAGAAGGACACAGGACGCCTTCAAACCCACAATATCTGTTAGCAACTTTGAAACGTGACGGATCTGTAATGGTTTGGTTATCATTAGGTCTGATGATTGCTCTGCAGGGTCGTATATCAGCTCAGGAATATGAGGCCATGGTGCAAACACTGTTCACCTCATGATGTTCCCATGTTCTAAGATGATACTGTCCTCATGCACACTGTTAAAAAGTGCAGCAGTGGTTTCATGGACAACGGGATGAAGTCAAACACCTTCCATGGCCTCCCTAACACCAGTGAACCTCTATGGTAAGCATGGTAAACTCTCCACCTCCTTCATCCCTCAAAGAAACTGCTTCCCTTCTTGAAAGATTGGGCCAATATTCTAGCGCACACACTCCAGCACAGCCTTCCATGGATTGCAGCCGGGTTGAAGCTGTTTCCAGAGGCAAAGCGTGGTCCTGCTCCTTAATAAGGCACTTACAATTCATATATTGTAAGGTATTCTCATTGTTTTGCCAATCCACTGCATGTCTGCTTTGTAGTCTGTAAATCCACGGATTATCAAGCTTTGCATCAACCCCCTTTCCACTGGGAGCGTTGTCGAAAGGTGCAAAGCCCTTTCCTCTTCTGTACATGCCTGTTCAACCGCAGAGCTCTAACACCGGCTGGGATCTAGTCTAGATCTGATGGAAGCTCTGCAGCTCAGGAGACACAATAGCACCGAAGGCCTTGCGATTCCTCCTCACTCGCTGATGTGCACTGCTATAGATCAGAGAGAACTAGTCATTTATATGGTCACATACCCCCTGTACAATCAATAGCTTAGTTATAAAACTGTGTGTGTGTGTGTGTGTGTACCTGTATGTGCATGCTTTTTAGTGTACACGTGTGTGTGCTTGAGCTATCACACACACCTCCCATGGCGTGGTCGTTCTAGCAGACCAATCTGGACTGGGATCGATGAGGTTCTAATGAGGAAGTATATGGGAGGGGGGAGAGAGAGAGAGAGAGAGAGAGAGAGAGAGACCTGGAGGAGCACCAGTACTCCTCGGAAGGCGTCACGCTGCTGCTGGAAAGCGTTGCCGCGGCGATAATTCACTCTCGCTGGTTAGCGCGTCGCCTGGGTCGAAATGAGTTGAAGCCACGAGGAAGGAGGCGGGGTGGAAGGAGGGGTTAAAAGGAAGACGGATGGACGAGTGGGCGATCAAATGCCGTGATCGAACGTTTCTGCATCGATCCGTTCATTAACTTCCATTCAAGCGTATCACACGCTGAGCATTCTGGTTTAACAGGCGCATTTATTGACATCTGCTGCATGTGTGGATTCCCCAAGTGCCTCTTGTTTTGTCGTGTAGAACTAAGTAAATATATACTGCCAACTATTGGGACCGTGAGACATGTTCTATGGATGAGAAATGACCCCAATAAGGTTAAATTACAGACAGGAAGCCATTATCTGAACTGTGCCTATGTATGATCTTTTGATGAATTCATATAAGGAATGAATTTAAGGAATTTCTTAACCCTCTGTAACTCAAAATAAATCCAGAATCCAGTGTTTAACAGCCTCAGAATCCATGTAAAACTCATGTAAGCTGTCCCATACGTCAGCCTGTGTATCAAATTGGGGAAAAAAACACACTGTAAAACACTGTGTAAACAGAGCCGGTGGTGGGGCGACAGCGCTTCAACAGAGGGCGCCATACTGCAAACACCGATTGGTACTTAAATGTATGGATTATTTTTGGCCATGTCAGCCAGATCTACAGTGTGTCTCTAATGTTGGCACACAATCATCAACATAGCTGCCTCTCTAATATCTCAGTGGATATTTTGAAACAAACAACACATTTTACAGTTTGACTCTCACTTCTCTACCTGACTATTCTAAAGACACTGGAAGTTGTACTACTATTTATTGTCAAGGCGCTTTACAATCCTTTTGGTTGTTTGTGATGTTAGTGATGGAGGATTTACTGATACTGGGGATGTAAGTTTGCTTGTTGGTAAGTTGCTCTAGATAAGAGCAGCTAAATATGTCCAATGTAAACATATGGACGAGCACGGCGGGTGATGCTGGTGTTTCTGGTGTGTGTGTCAGCATCGTTTCTCCACGGAGCTCTGAGGAGTGTGTTCACCGGCTGATGTTTCACCGGCTTGTTGCTTTGATTAATTCTAGGTAGCTAATCAGCCCAGTTAATTCCCAAGGCTGTTGAAACCAGTCACCTGAAAGAGTAACATGCATATATACACACGCATGGATGCATGTGCGCACATGCATGCACACAGAGCATTCATACACACTTGCAGGCACATACACACACTAAGACGTGGCCTGTGTTGGGGAGCAGTGAAGCTTAATGTAGTTTAACTACATTCACTACATTCATTCAACTAAATACCTTCCTACTATAAAAGACAAGAAGAGAATTCTGTTTTTCCATCCTTTATCCTTTAAGCCCCGCCCCCAATCCACCTTCACATTTTTCTTTCATCCTGACCACTGCAAAGGCTCAGACAAAACACTCCCACCGTGTCCTGTCGTTCGCTGCCGACCATCACCCAAATCTCGGTGTCCTGTGGGTGCTCTTGGGCGATCCGTTTGCCTCCATGGTTAGATTCATGATGTGGACTAGAGTGTCTCTTAGATAAACCTACATTTTCACTTGTGATCTCCGGGAGTGTGGCGGTTATAAACCCAGTGGATGTTCCTCGCACATTATTTCAAATTAAAGAAACTAAATTGTTAACGTCTTCATCAGTGGTATTTTTACTGCAGTCCTAAAAACCTGCAGATGTAGATATCATTTTTTACAAGGTCCTTTTTCTATCTTTAGTTAACAAAACTAGATTTCTCTTGCGGGTGGCTTTGCTGCAGTTCAACGTTCTCCCCCCCAACACCTATGGCGACACCAGGAACACTGGACTGTAATAACCCTTCCTCAGCCTCTGCGTGCTCTATTTTAAGAAGCCTGCCACTGAAGATATGGATGGATGTCCTGCACTAATGAACACACCTCAGAGGGCCAAACGCAGGAAATCTACTCACTTCCTTACAGTCCATGAGCTACCATGCAACACCATTAACTACATGCTATTATAGATATAACCCAAAGGGGCTTTTAATCTCGTGACGAGTCTATATGGTCGATTATTACTTTGAAATTATTTCTCTCGCCATGTTAAAGAGATGAAACGGTCTTTGGGGTTTTTGTGCGTTACCTTTTCTTCTGGGAACGTAATTTTATATAATCACGTTTTGCTCATTGCATTTTCCATTTCACCTGCAGGACGGTGTTCTAATTCAGCCTCATAGACATAGATGATAACATAGATGAACCCCTACCACGCGGGAGCTTTCAAACTCAAACCAAGTGACTACTCTTTATCTGTGAGCATTAGCCTCATTTTGGGTACTCAGCAGAGTAGCATTTCATTACATTAGCCATGCTAGACTCATCCCTCTCATCCTCTCCGCTTTATGTTTTATCTGCAGAATTAGCGAGAGCGGCGCACTCCTTCTTTGTGTTACTTCTGAGCACTTTTTTATGCATTAAGCCGCTCCTGCTTTACATCGGAGGGTATATACGTTTGAGAGTTGGTGGGGGTGGGCGGGGGGGCATCCAACACAAAACCCACAACATCACAAGCATATACTGTAGCATGCATCTCCGGTCCGCTGATGGGCCGGGGCGCTCCACTGAGCTGAAGAATTAAAGCAGAGAAACATGCATTTGCTGATGAAAAACCAGAATCACTTTTATCACCAAGCACAACAAACGTACATTGGCGGCATCATGTGCAGGGATGCACGATCAACTGAGATAGTAACGCAGCACACATGAGGTAAAGGGAGCATATAATGAAGCCCGTATTACACACATTACACAGCTCTATAATAAGATGTGGACCCCGGAGAAATCTAGGGCAGAAATGATGGATGGTTAGGGAACTGCAGACTCCTTCACTCTCTGCCTGCACTTTCCTTCCCCCCTCTTCCTCTAACTGTCCTCTACATACTGTACCTTCCTCTCTCTTTGTCTCTCTCTACCTTTCTTTTCCCATCTTCCTCCAACCAGCGCTGCATACTGTACCTTAAACTTATTTGTGCAGTTCGGATTGAAATCTGTTTGTCAGTGTCTTTGTTATTGTGCAGTGTGTTCTTGCAGCTGTAAATCACCAAGGGATCCCCCAAATGCTAGATGCGATATGCCATATATTGATCTCATCCAGAATGGCCAAGAGTAAGACTTCCAGTTTGGGCGTTCAGCCTTCAAATAAAAGTGCAAAAGTTTAAACGTGTAACAATATAGATTTAACCTGATTTATTTTTTCATTTATTCATCAAACTCAATAAGAGAGAACTCAGCTTAATGTTTTATGTCATAATAATGTTGAAGAAATACCATAACATGCACCATTTTGTAACTAAAAAGTCTACATATACAGTATTACATTGCACACCAGCCATACTGAACACAAGCTTTGGACCTTGCACAAATCACCTTTCATTGTTACTGCACAGATTCTAAGTCAAAATACTCCTTTAAAGACAATTAACATTTAGGCCCAAATGGTCACAGTAAAAGTACGCCAGGCCCTCAAAACCCGACCAGTGATACTTCAAAATGCATTCAAGTTGCCCAACTAAATGTTTTGTATTTTAATGGAGGATGACTGAAAATAGCGCTGCATCCAGCGACACCACAGGTAGCATTATTAAGAGTTATTATGAGGAAAAGGATTTGGTATTATGAGATAATTGTAACCTTATCATCTTCATCCACACCAGATTGAAGTGTAAACCGCGGAGGCTGCCAGGTGGGATTAGATGATTAACAGGCTGTTCAGCAATTTACGTATGACATTGATGATAATATTTTTGACTTATCCTGATTCATTTGGGAGTAAGTCCCTATTCAGAGACAATATTCTCATTAAAAACACAAATGGCACAAACAGTTACTACAGAGAGAGGATCTTATACAAACTGTCACAACTGCTCACACACATTTTCTGAAATGATGCTCCATTTTCCAAAGACTATAAACTCAAACTGCATGGCCACATCTCAGACAAAATTAAACAATCTAATCATTTTATCTACCATCTAAATTAAACTTTGCCTTCAGATGGCACACAAAATGATGGCCATCAAATACTGCACATAGACGCTACTATCGCTACTACATCACACTGGTGAGATGGATTAAAAACACTATTATAAAAGTTGTTAGTAATGGCTCATTAACCATGTTTTTTCAGAACAATCAATCTGATTGGACTTTGCAAGAACACACTTCTGTAATCTACATCGTTATGAAAGTGCAAATAATACAATATACAATATCAAAAATTTCAACTGAATTTGCCAGCAGACAAGTTGGGGAAACAAGTAATACGGTGGAATTCAAGTAAAATTCAAAGTAAAAATAATTCCAAAGTATTCAACTAAATTGAGGGATATATACTTAGAAAAGGGTCATTTTCTTCCTCAGCATCCTGTCTCTGGGCTGCATCAGGCCAGAGGGTTTCTGTCTACATCACGGGCAATGTTGGCCCTGGCCAGCCTGCGTCCAAAGCTACGTCCCCACAAGCCTCCTCCATAGACAGCAGGAGGTTCTCCTGCTCATAGGCATGCTAAGAAAACCTCCTCTATGGGGTAAAGGAATGGGGAGCAGGGTGGAAGAAACTGATTGGTGAATCTGAGGTTTTCAGTGAACCACTTACAGACCAGAACAGCGTGGTGGAAACTGACATTGTCCCAAATAGTCGTCGACCACATAGTCATCCAAAGTGGCCCAGATCTCCTCTCTCTGCAACGCTGCCATCCATTCATCTCCTTTGGCTGTGAGTAGTCAATGTGGGCAATTGGTAATTTCAGTTCAGCATTTTGAATGGAGGTGCTTCCAACGTGAACACAAGAGATTTTTGTCAGCATGTGTAAAAAGTGTTTTGCAAAAAGTGTGATGTGGAATTGCAGCCTGAGTGAATGTGAAAATGTGCTTGTATTTTTGCAGAATTGGTTTAAGTGTTTGGTACACACGTGTAAATCACCGCTGTATCAAAACAGCATCGCAAAGTCCAGCAAAACAGATCAGCGACAACAGCAACCGACAATACACGCTGCTGAAATAGGTATCAAGACCTGGAAGCACCGTTCTTTCTTTCAAATGTTGCGATGAAGGTTGAAATGCTCTCTTAGTCAGTCCCTTGAAAAACTCCCTTCATCCTCCATCATTCTGCTCCTCGGGGTTGGACAGCATTGTTGGCAAGAGCCATCTTGTTGACAATGACAGTTTCTTCTCTTCTGAGAACACCGTCAGCTGGTTGTCTCTCAGCTCTGCTAGAATCAGAAGGGAAGTGTTGGGCTACTGTGATCCAGTTTTACAAAAAAAAAATATGAATCCAACTCGAGTTCATGTACATGTCACATTTACACCAATGCACTCCATACGCTTCCATACAGTACAGCAGTTCAAGTTCCAGTTCCTGCCCAGCTTCCCTCATGGTCATGGACAAGAGCATGGTCAACCAAGGTGACAGAGACAAATGTTCATCTTGTCCTTCCTCTACCTCGTCCTCATCCACCACTTCATCTTCCTCTAGCTCTCTCTCCGTTCTTGGCATCCATTGTCCTAAAACATGTCAACTCACCTGTGACTCTTTTTTTATTCATCCCAAATTTCTGATTGGTGACTGAACAGTTCATTGTGTTGGTTACCTGTGCTTTATGAAGAGACACCATTAAACAAACCTGCACTTGAAAACAGGTGTTGTTCTTTTGTCAGATAAGGTAATGGTTTGGTTTGGTTTGTTTTCCCCCCAGCTGTTCTAATATAGTGAAACTCCTCTGAGGTGAATTGCATTGATTTCTGTTAATTATCTCTCCAAAAGTATGAAAAGCTCTGAAGTTCAAAACACTGAAGTGTTCAAGTATCCACACAAACAGATGGAGCACAAATACATTTACGCATCGTCACAAATCACAAAATGTGAACGTGATGTAAAAATATGGACTGTGACAAATAGATGTTAAAAGATACAATATTAGAATATATGTTTTTAAAATGTTACTGTTTATGTACAAATCCTGATATATGAATGAAAATCTGAAAGCATCTATTCAGTTTGTTTTTTCAGATGCTGGTTACAGAAACAAATCACTGCATTTATTTGTGCAGCGTGTTTTAAACATGTCTGACATATATCCCTTATGACTGTTTGATCTCCCTGCATGCATTACATTACATTACATTACATTACAATACATTACATTACATTATATTACACTACATTACATTACGTTACATTACATTACATTTCATTACACTGCATTACATTACATTACATTACAATACATTACATTATATTACACTACATTACATTATGTTACATTACATTACATTACAATACATTACATCACATTACATTATATTACATCACACTACATTACATTACATTACACTACATTATATTACATTACATTATATTACATCACATTACATTACATTACAATACATTACATTACATTACACTACATTACATTACATTACATCACATTACATTACACTACATTACATCACATTACATTATATTACATCACACTACATTACATTACACTACATTACATCACATTACATTACATTATATTACATCACACATTACATTACATCACATTGCATTACACTACATTACAATACATTACATACATTACATCACATTACATTACATTATATTACATACACATACATCATACATCATTACATACATTACATTACTACATACATTACATCATTACATTACATTCATTAATTACATCACATACAATTTACATTACATTACATTACATTACATCATTACACTACATTATATTACATCACATACATTACATTACATTACACATCAACATTATCATTACATTACATTACATTAATATTACATTACATACATACATTACATTACATTAATCAATTACATCACATTACATTACATTACATACATTACATTACATACATTACATTTACATTACATTACATTACATCTACATTACATTACATCACATTACATTAATATACATTACATCATACATTACATTACATATTATTACATACATTACATTACATTAATCATCTACATTACATTACATACAACAATTACATTACATTACATACATTACATTACATACATTACATACTACATTACTAATATACATACATCACATTACATTACACTACATTACATTGCATTACATAACATTACATCACATTATATTACATCACATTACATTACATTATATTACATCACATTACATTACACTACATTACAATACATTACATTACACTACATTACATTACATTGCATTACATTACATCACATTACATTACATCACATTACATTACATTACATCACATTACATTATATTACATCACATTACATTACATCACATTGCATTACAATACATTACATTACACTACATTACATCACATTACATTATATTACATCACACTACATCACATTACATTATATTACATCACACTACATTACATTACATTACACTACATTATATTACATTACACTACATTACATCACATTACATTACATTACATTACAGTCATTTAGTAGACGCTTTTATCCAAAGAGACTTACAATAAGTGTATTTCCTTCCTCAACATCATCTAACAGCAGAACCAGTGCTGAGGTAAAAGATCAATAAGTTATCTACCTACTTTTTATTAAACATATGAGACAAATAAGTGAAGCAAATAAACAAGTGAGTCCTTCCCTCTCTCCTTCCCTCTCTACCTTTCCTTCTCACTTTGCCACACATCTCTCTCGTTCTTCCCCTCCCTTGCTCTCGTTATCTCTCTCCCACACTAGTTTCTATTTTAGTAATAGCGGTAGAGCAGCCAGGGTCTAATGACAGTCTGTATGTGATAAAAAAAAAAAAAAAACGTCTTAGTTGAGACGTTGGCAGTCGTGTTGACGCGGAACGTGACGCAGAATTCCACCAGAAACTTTCCCGGTCGAAGAACTGGTCCAACATGAACAGGCAGGCTGGCGGCGAGTTTCACCAGGGTTGAAATCCGCTCAACCTGTGTGGCCCAGCCAATTGGTGGAGGCTACCTTGTCGACCAATGAGATCTCACTTTGCTGTGTTGTGAAATAGCATCACATTAGTGTGGAGATGAATTTTCTTGTTGCTTGATGTGTCACAGGATATAAATACACAATTAATTCTTCCATCAGACAGAATAAACAGATAAATAAAATGTTATTTACAAAAAAATGGGTATTTTATAGGCGGAGGCAAGCAGGGGCACATGTGTAGGCAGCTGGATTGTTTCTATGGCAACAACAGCTCGCTGAACGTGGACTTCCTCTCCTGCTCGTGGAGCTGCAGAGAGAAATCTGGTCGGCCTACACATGGGGATCGAAGCGAATCGGAAATATTGGCCACTTATTCTGCCGCCGCCTGCTGATCCCGTCACTGAGGACCTGATAGTCAGACACTGTTGGGTATTCCCGTTATTGTCTGGAGGTCCATCATGTATCAGTAGACAGACAATCCAATCCTTTCCAATGGAACCATCACTAAAAGTGTAATGCCTCCCTTCCTTGAAGAGTCAATACATACTACATACATGTACATACCACTCCTCCTCTCCTCTCCTCTCTCTCTCTCTCTCTCTCTCTCTCTCTCTCTCTCTCCTCTCTCTCTCTCTCTCTCTCTCATAATAGTCACTTCAGTTTACTACACTTTACTCAGCACTGTTCACTTTAACACTGGACTCGTCACCACGTACATACTCTGTATATATTCTTTATATCTTCTTTATATAGTAAGTAATTCCAATGTGCTTGTCTTGTACTTGTCGCAAACGGCCAATAAAACTCTTGAACTTGAACTACCAGAGATCATCCTGAAGAGGGGACGGGAGCGAACGACACCGTGTGATAAAAAGGTTAAACAATCTTAATTGAAATCTTAGCCGGCGTGTCGACAGCCTGACACTAATGGACTGGAGTGGTTCGCTTCCCGTCCTCGGGGTGACTCATGTCATGTGAATTGTATCCTCATCAATGGTCTTAAGCTGGTAAAACCCACTGCAGCTGAAATCTGTCACACACTTTATGAAGTAAGTACAAATTTAAAGTACACCAGTCTTTTAACTGCAGCTTTCCAGAGCGGTCTCATTTCCAAGCGATTGTTAAGTCTCACTCTTTACGCAACACGAAATCAAAAAGCAACAAGGGGAGCAAAAGAACAGAACTCAAGATAACTTTCTTGACCTGCTTGAACCGGTCTGTTGGAAGACCTACAGGCTTGACAACATTTCGTTTGTTAAGCTTCATTTACTTCGGGGAGATGTGACGAGTGTGCACGCTCTTTTTTTCAGCTATTCTCCACAATAATGCACTAACAGACCCGCAGACCAGGGAGCTGCTTGGTACAACCACAGTCTTTACAGGGGCAACATGTGATGTGCTGCCATCTCCACAGAATCGTATTCAGTGGACAGGTCAGGACACTGCCTGCACATATAGACGTTTAGGAGTGGGCAGAGATTTTCTTTTAATAGTTACCGACAGAGATGGCGAGCACTAGCTCCAGACCAGACTGGCCGTTGTGGTCAGAGGCCTGGAGAATAGTTTATTATAGCTTACGGTCCCCTGGGAGGAGTTGACGAGACAAACGAGTGGAGGGCAGAACAGCGGCCGGTGGGAGTTTGTTGTCGAGGGTTCATAGCAAAGTCTGTTTCCACAGTGTTGGGCGAGCGGGGCGTTTGAGGTATACACTCACCGGCCACTTTATTAGGTACAACTATCAATCCTCCAGAACAAATTCAACAAGCTCCCTTCTGCTCACCGCTGTTGTAAAGATGTTACTGGAGCATCTTGACCCAGTCTGCCCATCCTCCTCTGACCTCTGACCTCTCATCAACTAGGTGTTTCTGTTCCTCCACCATAGAGACTGTAGTGGTGGAAACCCCAGGAGGGTTCAGCTGGTTCTGAGATGCTGAACCAACAACCACACCACGGTCAACGTCTCTTAGATCAGCATCTTGTTGTTCTGATGTTTGGTCCAACAAGAAACTAAACCACTTCAACATGTCTGGAGGGTTTATATGTTGAGGTGCAGCCACGTGATTGGCTGTTTGGAGGAGAAACCTATTTGCTTTAACGAGCAGGAGTGCCTAATAAAGTGGCCGGCCGAGTCTCAGGCAGAGGAAGGAGTGAGTGAGCGGTTATGGATGAGAAGTTGAGCGTTGTTTGGCGTTGTGTGGTTTTTGCTCGTTAAGGAACGGCAGCTAGCCTGGCAGTCGAGCGTTGCCCCGGCAACCGTTGCAGAATTGCTGGACAAGCCGGCGGGGATCTTTTTTTGACATCCATCATTTCTCATTTCGTCGTACTGTGATAATCCACCATCAGGTGATATCACAGTGAGTGCCACATTTTCAAATGTTGAGAATCTCATTTTGGAACAAAAACCTTTGACACATCAGGTTTTTATATACAGCTGTGACAGGTTTACTACACAGTCCGTCCATTTGTCTTCATGTGCAGCTTCACTGTCCAGTGGTGGGTAAGCTGCGTTCAACGACAACGTACCCGGTGACATTTCCGTTCTCGTTCTTTCTTCATTCTTTGGACTGTATGTGTATAGCGCTTCGGAGAGAGACGGCGATTCTAGCAAGGAAAGAAATAAAAAAGTATTCATTACCGAGCTGGCGGTATTTGTGTTCACTGACTCATGAACAAATGTTCTCGGCGTCTTCGGGTTGAACCGGCCACATGAACGCGAGCAACAGTCGGAAATATCTCCGGCTAATACGAATGCAAGCTAGACAGAAGAGTGTGCAGCAGGCAGAACCACTAATTAACAACTGGAGGGATTGCAGAAGTGTGTCTGTGTGTGTGTGTGTGTGATTTATCCGCACTTAATCTGATCTGTTATGAAATGTTACAGATAAAGAGACTTAAGAGGTTTTTCTGTACACGCCTATGAGATCACGCACCGACGCCCACGCTCGCCCACCAGCCACATCCTGATCTCAGCCGGTCGTGACTGTTATTTTATAGAGCCGTTTCTCTCCTTTCCCTTTCAATTACTCGGCTATCGGCTGTGGTTTTATAGCTAGCTATCCGGCTGTGAACTAGTGAGACATTTAACGCCCACACACACACACACACACACACACACACACATTACAGTCACACAGAGTAACACCAATCAGCGCCTTGCGGGTGATGAAAGTTAATGGGTTGGGATGGTGGCCAGGGCGTTGCCAGTTTGAATCCCTGGACCTGCTGAGATGATGAGAAGCAAGTTTTTTTGGCGGTTGGCCTGTTGGTCAACTCGGACACCAACATCATCCCGATCACTCACTCTGGTACTCAACACTCAACCCCCCCCCCCAGCTGCTCTAGTGGGGCTGGACAGTGGCCAGCTGACAAGTTTCAGAATGCTATTTAGTAATGAAACTTTTCAGCTTCCCACACAAAACACAACATGGGTTACCATCAGCGCTCGAAAAAAATACAAAAGGAAGTCAAATGAAGATGATCAATGAGAGAAGATGAGAGAAGCCTGCTGTTATCAGAGAGCAGCTTTCAGTCAGAGTCCTACGGCTGGAAATACACAGAAACTAAATCTGAGGGAATCAGTAAATAAATACATAAGAGGTGGGGTGGAGCTGATGTGACAGGAAGGAAACACACACACACACACACACACACACACACACACACACACTTCTTCTCTCAACTTAAACATCTCCTACAGCTTCAGATTTCAAAGAACTAGTGAGCCTGAAAATGAGAAAGCTTCTCTCTGAATTAAAACCAGTCCGGTAGAATCCACTGGATCCTTTTCTGATGGTTACAACTATTTACAGTTGATTTGACTTTAAATCTTTAGGGGGTTCTGCTCTGTTCTCTGCTGTGCTCGACCTCTGCTGGCCCAACAGTACCATGTGGTACCTGTACTGGCCTTACTGGGTATTTCACAGTATTAGTAAGTGTTATGTTGTGCTCCCTTTTCAATGATTACTCTAAGGAGCATATCAAACGTTGACTTCCAAAAATCGACATATGTTAAAATATAGGAGCCAGGCTGTAGAAGATGTCACATTATCTCATTTTGGAGCCAAACTCTTCATGCTGCTAACATGGTAGCACCGTAGAACCGTGAGATCCCATCTTTTACTGAATCCATCCAACAGAACTTTTCCCTTTCCATTGTAAGGAGCTTTTTGAGGATTAGCTCGTCTCAGGGTTTTCACTTGTACCTGCTACATATATGATGAGTGTTGTTAAAATCAACACATAGGCCACCTCTAACGTCTTAGTTCATAAGACGGCTGTGGTTACACTTCATTAGCAGGTCTGGACACACAACATTTGGTTTGTCTCACATTGCTATGAGATATTAAAGCCAGATGTGGAAGGGAGCAGGCTTTCATTGTCACCAGACTAGATGTGGTGCTCATTTTAAAAAGTGTTATCCCTCCTAACCTGATCAATACAACAGGATCCTTTAAGAACCTTTTATCACCCAGACTCTTCCTGGGCTCTCTTTTTCAAAAAGCAAAGCAATAAGCAAGCACAATGTCAGAAATGTCTTTAATGTATTTGTGTGTTTGTATGCTTGTGTGTGCATGTGAATTTCTGTGTGTGTGTGTGTGTGTGTGTGTGTGCTTGAACAAGTGTGTGTATGCGTGCACGTGTGAGTGTTTGATTATGTGAGGATGTGTGTGCAAAAAAAATCCTTTGAGTCATTGTTAAAATTTCTCTCCTCTGGCTATGCAACATGTGGAGCACTGCTCAGAAACAACACACACACACACACACACACACAGAAAACATTTCCCAGCTTCACTACAAGACTGCCCAACTTTGTCTGCCATCTGGCATATAATGGTTTACTATCAACACTCCCAAAAAAAAGGGTCTCAAATCAAACTGAAGTGTGTGACAGGATAAAAGATACCTGCTGTTATTACAGACCAGAACCTTCAGTCATCATCCTCCCAAAATACTGCAGACTTCACCGAGGAGGGAAACAAAAACAGCTTGGAGACGGGAGAGAAGATGTTGTGACAGGAGGGAGAAGAGATGCTATTTCAAAGGGATTTTCTCTCTCTCTCTCTTCTTCTCTCTCTCTCTCTCTCTCTCTCTCTCTCTCCACTCCACCTCTCTCTCTCTCATGACACTAACTTTGTATGAGTGGATGAGCCTGGACATCCCCATCTTCACCATGAACGGGGAAGCCATAGCTGCTTTACACCCTCTTAGAGAGAAAACAAGAAGATGAGAGAAATGACAGGTGAATGAATAACATCTTGTCATGACATGAAAGTGAATCTCTCGCTAACAAAATAATAGGACAGGATAACGCCCTCTGCATTTCTGAAATACTGTATTGGTAGTGTAACGTGAGGGTTTGAAATGTGGTGGTGGGATCACACTTAAGGAGAAGCGACAGCAGGATGGAGATGAACAACTTTCTTAAGCAGCACTTTACTGTTCTTTACACTTCATCAGTCTCTCAACAACAACACTTCCTTGTCTCTAACTCACATGTGGCTGAACTGACCAATCAGAAGCTAGAAGGACTCAGACTGAGGTAAATGTGAGGAAAAACCACAGCGGTAGATTCAGGAGGTTATTTTAACTGTTTTAAAGATGCTGATGTAAATATTTAAACATGTACATATGTAAATAATAAGTGTGTAAATATTGTGTAAATATATTTTTAGTAAATTAACTCAAATATATGAATTAGCTTAACTTCTAAACCTTACAGTAGCAAACGCTTTCCAAATTGAAGCATCACATTTTGAAACCCTCCCTGCCGTTGGGCACAGCAGCTTTCAGCCCTAACGGGTTAGTTGTGATGTTGTTGGAGTTTAGAGTTGTCAGATTGTGGCTGCTCGTTGTCGGTTGCTCGGCATGAGAGCAGCAGCTAAAAGCCTGAAATGTTAATGCAGCGAGGGACAAAGAGGTGCAGGGAGACCGGAGACTGGATAGTACAGTTCACTGAAGTAGTATCATTTCACATACAAGAGGATGAAAAGCTCTACCAGGACTAAGAGCTTGTACAACATGTGCAAAAAGCTTTTCAAGAATGCTCCTTTTCTTTTGTGTGTTTTTGCAGCTGTGCCATGTCTTCTTAATAGATTTCAAGCACCCAGGGGTTATGAATCTGCAGCCTTAGTGCGATCCTCAGAGCTCCTTATACCACGAACCCCCCCCCCCCCCCCCTCCCCCGGCTGCATGCCAGGATGGTTCGCTCCACCAAAAGTCTGTCACTTTACTCTGAGGATAAACCAATTTGGGTTGGGAGCCCAGGGCGAGCCGGGGGGGCGATCACACGGCTCTGTCTGCTTTCTCCGTGATTGAAACTATTCTGAGGCTTCTGGAGAGCCCGGGGTCCTCCAGGTGACTTGTCATCTGTCATAATGGGACCGCGGAACACAATTTGGTGAGAGTGATTGATTAGCCAAGCGAGAGAGAAGGGAGAGAGAGAGAGAGAGAGAGAGAACGTTAAAGAGGTTGGCCTCTCAGGCTGTAATCTGATCTAGGTAGGACAGTATGATGTTATACCGCATGATGTCTATATACTGAACACAGGATGTATTATGTATGGGTGGTGGAGAGGGAGACAGCCGGTGGAAAGGTCACTGGTCTTCATGCCTGGACTGACTGGGAGAAGAGAAGCCCCCCCTCCCCCCCCTCACCGACTGCTATTGAAGTCCAGTTGAGTAATGGCCGGTGCCCCGTGTCCATTCTGGCTCCAGTCACGGAAAACAATGTCCACCAGCAGCGTTTGCAGACAGCAGCCAGGCTTCTGTTTGCTCGCGGTGTTTTTTTTTCAGTGTGTTTTTTTTGTCAATAACTTTTTAAATGGTCAGAAATAAAAGCTTGGTGCCGTTTGCGGTTGGTTGAGGTTGAAGTATTGCCCACTGTTTCGTCAGTCCTCTCACGTCCCTCTCAACTCGGACGGAGAGCTTGATGCGATGGTCTTTGTGAACTATCTCTTGGCATGATAGAGGTTACTTCATACACAGCCTATGTTTAATTCATCAATATATTTCTTTAGTGTCAATAATTAATGTATCAGAACTTACAAACAGAGCCAACAAGACAGATAAACTAGGCCAGAGAGCAATCCAACCAATGTATTGGTTCAAACAGGAATACAGTTATGTTCTTCATTAAATGGTGTGTTTCCTAGTCCGGCTCACACCGCGATGCTGGTGGACGCTGAATAAATGGCTCTGCGTTGGCTCCAACACGTCGACAAGCCGGTGGAGGACATTCACCTTAAAGCATCCGACTCCCAGTAGCTCCAGTAAAGCAGCTCAGTGGCCAGCAGCAGAGGGCTGTGGGTGCACTGGTGTTACTGGGTGGAACTATCAATGGAAAGCAGGATTTTCCCTGGATGTTACTACACATAACATCCCCTATAGTACTATAGGCAAAAGGCGTGTTTCATGAGGCTGGCTCCCGGACCACAGTTCTCATTTACTGTAGGTCACAGAACAGCAGCACTCCTCTTCATATTCCATGCTCGGTATTTTCACTCTGGTGGATGCTTTATTCAAAGTGCATTGCAGTACCGCTGAAATCATGCAGCTTCAGCATGGGTTGCCCCGGTGGGAGTGGAAAATATAACCTTGCCTTGCTCTACCGACACAGTGATGTTTCTTCCTGGTTATTTCTGGTGTTTTCCGCCTGAATGGGGACAATGACCCGGGAAATGACATGGAATGGGAGATCTGGTTGTACGTGGACTGCAGACGGTGCAGCGACGTCCCGGCGCCCCTCGATCTCCCAGTTACTTGTCACCGTTGTTTACGTTCAGCCCAAAGCGGATGCCGAGACTGCTGCTAACTCCATCGTCAGTGTAATTAAGAAACACATTTGGTCTTCCCCCGGAGCTCCGACGCTGTAATGGCTGATTTTAATCGCTGTAATTTGAGGAAGTCCTTGAGCAGATTTTATCAGTATGTACTCTACATGCCGTAAAGACACCGGCCCCCTGCTCCTCATCTGCAGAGACGTGGTGTACTTAGAGAGGTCTGTGTGCATCAGCTGAAGGTGAAGGGGTTTGGAGTAAGGGGGGGGAGACACATATAACCGGACCGGCAGCGGCGAGCAGCAAAGTCCACGGTGGATGAAGTCGGGAGCAGCCTGGAAGAGCTGCCCAGTCGGGGCTGTCGCGGCCCCGGTAGTAGCGAGCATTGCTGCTGACACGTTCACGCCTATTGTTGAAAGTCATTCTGGGAAATCATAAACTGAGGTGGAAGTAGACGAGGCAGGTTGAGGGGACGTGGCTACACCAACAAAACAAATTACTGTAACTCCCCTGGGATGGGATAAATTCATGATAGTGTGTAAGAGTATCCGAGGAGGGATCCTTCAAAAGGAGAGTGGGCAGTTGACTCATCAGTGGTATTTATCTCTGTAGGTAAGAAGAGAGGGAAACAGATTAGGGGAGATCAGGAGGATCTGGCTGGATTCAATCCCAGGTTCCTATCTCTGGGCACTACAGGGTCAGTTCAACTGGATCGATTCGTCTGTGTTTCAGTATTGATGAACCTGTAGATGCTGTGTAGTTATGCATCTTTCTGCGAGGACTTTGTGATCAACCACGAAAAAGGGATAACAATCTATTCCAATAACAAGCCCTCAGTTTCTAAGTCATGAACGATGTTACTGGGTAGAAGAGTGGAACAGTGATGAACAGTGATGCGGCTGCTGTTAGGGAAACTAGAAAAGTCTGCATGGAGGGAGATAAGAGCCATGACGGGGTCACGGGGCGAGACAAACAGTTGGATGATGAGCCTGGACGTTGTTAACTCAAACAGTGAGGTGAATAGTTTTGACGGTCCACGATTTCAGATCCATAGGAGGATGATTGCTGGTCCTGCAATAGTCTTCAATGGACAGGAAGTTACTCCATCATTCCCAACCAAAATGCCACTTTACTGCAAATATACCTTATAGTTTGCTCCATACACACATAGAAACACGGCTTATACAACGGGGTCATCTATTATAAAATGCCAGAGCGTGTGTTATCTTGATGTTATCAAAGATCACCAGACATCGCTGTTAGGCTGTAGTCCACACAAGTTAATAGATGAAGACCCCAGAAGTAATCTGTATAGGAGAAGAGGATTATGGGATTTGTGTGGAAAAATCGCCACTGACGTGAAGATTTATTGGCTAAAATGGCTTAGGACAGATTCGAACAAGACAAACCAGCAGAGAAAAGCATCTCGTTACATTACATTACATTACAGGCATTTATCAGACACTTTTATCCAAAGCGACTTACAATAAGTGCATTCAACATAGGTAGGCAAGAAAACTACTAGTCACCAGAAATCGTAAGTGCATTTCCTTCCTAAACAAGCAACTAAGAGCATAACTAGTGTTAAGGTAAGAGTGCAATTAGTTAGCTACCTACTTTCTTAAACAAATGAGACAAATAAGAAAATCAAATTGAGCCAAATAAGACAAATAATGTCTCTTGTTGTTGTTCCAGTCAGAAAGACAGTGCTGCAGGTCAGAGCTGTGTCTGTCTGGGACTCATCCATAACCAGCCTCCATGATATAAACCTTCCTTCGGTTCCAGACTGGTGAAACACACGGTGGTTACCATGGCACGCTGCCACGCTGTTCAGTTTACTCCTAACGGCTGCTCTGTGTGGGTGCATGTGTTTTTGTGCAGGACCCCAAAAGATCATAATATTAATAATAAACTTTATTTGTATGCCACTTTTCTTAACACTGTTATAAGTGCTTTACAGACAACAAAAGCCAGTAAGATGAACAACAAGAATGGCAGACATTAATTATTAACAGGGTTACAGAGAAATAAAAAGCAGGCATTGTTTTCACCTGTCTGTAAAAATGAGTTTTAAACAGTGTTTTGAAAGATGGTGCTGATTTTGCCAGCCTAAGCCATGAAATCCCTCACTCAACCTGTCTGCTGCTGTCAACATCTTTTACACATGGATGGAAATGACTTGTGCTATTGGACTAAAATATAAAATCAGTCAGGCATCAATTCATTTATTGGCTTAACTACATATACATAGGTTGTCAACACACCAGCCAGTCAGGGCAACAAGCCTTGCAGAAAGGACATTAAGAAGATGAGAAAATTTTTTTTTTTTGATATGGTGCCAAAAGTGCTCAAGGAGTGAAGACAAAGAAGATTTAGCAAATGTTTCCCATCTGTGCAGCCCATCAGGCTCTCATCAGCGCTCTGGTTACAAATCACATCAAATCACATTTTATTTGTACAGCCCTTAATCACCGTTCCAGTCTCAAACAATAAATGGTTAGTACACGACATCCCCCAGCCTCGGACCCTCACAGGGGACAAGGAAAAACTATGGGAGGGGCTAGTCAGAGAGGGAGGGGCTAGTCAGAGAGGGATCCCCCTACCAGGACGGTCAGGCTGCAATAGATGTTGAGTTTGGGTAAGCAGCGTATACAGAGTACAAAATAGTTTACTATGCTGGGACATCCAGATCTGATGTGGGGCATCACAGAGAACAGCAGCTCAGTCAGCGTCGTCACTGCGCCAGCACTGCTGACCTGCAGCATGGAAACAGATACACAACAACACCCATACACACAAGCAGACTCATTCATGTACTCTCACTCATACAGACAGGACAGGAGCAGGTAGACCGGGACAACAGGACATGTAGGCAGGATGCTAGTATCCATCGGCAGGGACCTGAGCTATGGTGAGCTAACTGGTCTATCTCCCTCAAGGCCGGTCAAATGACAGAGAGAATAAATGGGTTTTTAGCCTCGACTTAAAGACTTGGATGGAGCCTGCCTCTCTGATTGAGGCAGGCAGGCTGCTCCAGAGATGGGGAGCCCGGTAAGAAAAGGCTCTGACTGCTGGAGTGGACAGTAGCCAGCACCCTGTGACCTGAGGGCGGGTGGCGGTACAAGCTGCACAGGGCTCGTTAAGACAGACTGGATGGGTGCGCACCGGTGGCTCACCGCGTAGAGCGTGTACCATAAGGCTCAGTCCTTCCTGCAGCCGACCAGGGTTTGAATCCGGCCCTCGGTCATTTGCTGCATGTCCTCCCCTCTCTCTCCCATACCTTCCTCACTATCTCTCTCTCAATAAAAGGCATAAAAAGACCAAAAAAATATACTTTTAAAAAAAAAAAAAAGACAGACTGGACGGGGAATAATTGCCTAGAGCTTAAATGAGTACAGCGCTTCAAGTTCATTGGCTGAGCGCTGCTGTCCATAGGTAGCTATACCTGGGAAAAGTCCAATTAACTGGACATGGTAGATCAGTACAGATCAATTTGAAGAATCTACAGTAAGAATTAATAGAATACAACATTTAAGCGTTCCCCGTTGATTGATTAAGTTGAAGCAAAGATGCAAAGATCAAGTCATTCAAAACATATTTGGGAGGGAAACTTTACAAACATTAAATTGAAGGAATTGCTGGTAGTGGAAAATCCATCTGTACTTTCTGTAATCTGTGTAGTTTGAGATCAAATGGTCTTTACAAGCTGTTTTCAAAAACCTGACAGTTTCTGCTGTGTAGTCCAATTAGAGGCATCAGATTAGATTCATGGTAAAACAGAATTATTCAAGCTTATAAAACATGTACGAGTATTAGAAGTTTGTAGAATTACAAGCATTATTTGGGCTAACACGCTGTACCTCCAAGCGACATTTTACTTACAGAGATGGCAAAGTGCCCCCGTTAGTCACAAAATGAAAATCACATACTGCTCTATCATGTGTAGTTTCAAGGCAGTGCTTAGTTGCTGTACCATGAGCTACACAGAGAATGAACCTCTTACATTGGCAGCCTTGGGCCCATTGAGTGTCATAGGGCTGCTCAAATGGTGTTTCTCTTTGTCTGGTTATGAATCGGCAACCTTTCCTGAATAGCCACTACATCACAGAAACCAGTTGAAGTGTTCATGAGCAAGAAGACTTCGATTGCAGAGAAGCATTTTATCATTTGGCAGCCTTGTTGAGGAGAATGGACGGCCCGACCGGATGATTCAAGCCTCGACGCTGGCAATTGATGGAGGAGGCAGGTCAAAGGAGAGTTTCTGAAACTAAACTAAGAGAAATATGAACCATTTGAACCATTCTGCAGGCGCTACAGCATCACAGTTTGAACAGGTCTGGACATCACGACCTCCCCTTGACCACAGTCTTGGGTCTGTGATGGCTTGGCTTGTGATAGAAAGGTTTGTTTGTTCGAATCCTAAAATCTAGGTGGGGAAAGTGAATGAGAAACAATCCCCCTTCCCTCAGTAACTACTGCCCTTGAGCAAGACATTTGTACACAGCATACTTGCTCCATCAACTTCCTCAGGTCAAATAAAAGATAAAAAATATATTTTGTTGTTCCATAGGCAGTGATTAAGGCCTTGTGGACACTGTGGTCATAGTTGCGGGGGCTCTTTTGTGCACATAGCCATCAGACTGGACAACACTTCCTGCCCAAACAGCCCCAGCCTCAGCCAGGAGGCAGCGGCAGCAGGGCACCTGGAAAGCTCGTACCAACCTCCTACACAACATCTGCTTGCTGTTTGTAATGTGTGCAAATGTTATCTCTGGACACAAACGGTGTGATGATGATATGATACTGAGGACAATGCACATCATCACTCTCCGGTACATATGGCACCTCCATCTGGATATCGTTTCATGCAAGGCCACACACATTTCAAGAACTGTATTTGTCACATACACACACGGGGTGTGCAGTGAAATGAAAAAGTGGCAATGCTCGGCAGGAATGTGCAAAGGGCAACAATTTACAATAAACACACCTTTATTTACACATACACACCTTATGTACATACGTATAGCCCTCTCGTTCGTTATACAGTATATAGCATATATATTGATATTTTAACTTGCTTAACTTCCAGTAATCTTTTATTTACCTCAACAAAATAAAGCACCAGTCTGTCTTTATTAGCAAAAGGCTGAGTCAGAGTACCCGGTATGCCAGAAAGAGATAGAATTTACTGCTATTCTGTAAACAACTTTTTAGGCCTGTAAAAATATTACTGGTATAGGAAACTGATGCCATATACTACTACTACTACTACTACTACTACTACTACTAATAATAATAATGTGATTTATTATGGTAACATGGTGGTGGGCTAACAGAACATACTGGTCGTCAGCCACAGAAGTGTCTGTCAGTATTGATGAACCAACAGGAGCGGTACAGCGATCCAAGCAATAGAGTTACGTTTGGTAATGGCTTTAGCGCCACTTCCTGTATCCATGGCAACGAGATAAGCATGTCAGCGTGTTCCACTACATGCAACGCCTCTTTTTCGGTACAATATGTACTATATTTTGTGACATTTTTGATACTGACACTTTAGGCTATAAATACTGTATGAATTTAGACTCCTTTCTGGTAACTGTCATATTTCTCATTGCTTATTATTGCTCATTTGTAAATAAACCTTTATTTACGTTCCTCGACTATTGTCAGGCCACTATTGAGACTCGCTCTTTATTGTAGTATTTCAAGCTGCACATATTTGGTATTTTGGTAGCATTGTCATATTGTACATATTCATTCATTTCTTCATGCTCATTAAATTCTAGGAGTAGGAATGAGAGGAATAGCATGTGTCTTGTACTTTAGGATTTGGAGTTTCACCAGATTCTTTCTTGCTGGATTGAATGTGTCTGACTATAAGCTTACTTCTCCCTCCCTTTCTCCTCCTCTTCATCTCCCACTCCACCTTCATCTTCTCACTCACAGGCTCTCGCTCTGGCTGAGTGATACTGCTATAACAGCATTAACCCCAGAGGGAGCTTTCCTGTTGCTCTCACTTTTATTTGAAGCAGGTAAGCTGTTAGAGGTGTGTGTGTGTGTGTGTGTGTGCCAGCCACCTCGGGAGCCCTCTCCGGCGGGATGCCCAGTCTTGAGGTGTTTTTATTCGTGTTCTGGTGCTGCATCAGCTTGATTAACGCCGCAATCACCCGCAAGGATTATGGCACACAAAGGCACACTCAGAGAGAAACACTCATTTTCAAATGTGAGGGAAGAGGCTGGACATGCTTCCTCATCAGAGCTCTTATCGCTCTGGTTGAGAGAAACAATTAAGAATCTGTTTGAATTATGTTGCTCAGCTGTTTGGCTACCGGTCACCTTTTATTGCATCTATGAAATGAACACAGTTGTCTTTGATGCATTTCCCAGATTCATCCCACTCATTGCTGCTTGCTGGCTGAACCGCTACTGAACTTTGGCTCCAGGTCCAAGAGGAAATGTTTGGAAAAATTGGCAATTGTTAAAAGGAGTGGTGACTAAATTCTTGAGATTCACAAGTTCACCAGTTCACTAAATTCACCAGTTTTATTTTACACTATATTCATTTAAAGTAACACATGAGATGAACATGTGTCAGTATGAATGTTGGGAAGAGTATAAAATTCAGTCTGATTCAAGGTGCTATTGCTTGTGCTTTTACAAAAGCTGCTGTAGACAAATGTAGACACATGAAGCACTCAAAGTAAATGCCTAAAAACGAATTACCCAGATCCAAAAAGACTTCTGAGTGCTTCTCCTGACCTTTTCTTTTCATTCAGCAGGATCTGGTAATTCATTTTGTGCGTTCATTGTCACCTTGAGTGGTTCAGATGTGGTTTTTACGCAGCTGGGCATCTTTTTTTAGCTGCACCTGCACCAGCGATAAAAGCTCCTAAAAGCAGATCGCTGCTGTCAAAGAAAAAAGATATATTTGCAATTTTGTGTTTCTTACTTGAAATTAATTTTTAACTGTTAAGCACTTGAAACCTGTAAAAAAAAAACGACACTTCCATTAAAAACTATTCAATCCTCTTGACTTTTTCCACATTTTATGGCGTTGCCGTCTGGATGGATTAAAATCAGATTTTTTTGTCACCAATATATAGAAAATGAAGTTAAAGCAGCTTGGTTATGGTTATGGTAAGGTTCTGCTCATGGGGAAATAAGAAAGACGTACTCAAATACAAATACAAAACTTCGATATATGACCTCCCCACCCTTACTCTCCACCATGGTATTTCGATGTCAAACTACTTTCTCTTTCGTACTCTAGCGTTCAAAATTACGCTGCATTACTTTTTGTAATTGTAATTACAGGTTGAACACAGACCTGGAACCAGTCCGTCAATGACAAACTGACCCACTTTTTCTATTATTTCATTCAGCAACTCAGAGAATAAGATGTCAAGATGTAAAGTGTAAAATGAGTCAGTGAACCTGGATTCAGTCTTCCACTCTAAATGCGCAGTACGAGTCTTCAATCCAGGTATTTGTATTACACCATCTGTCCCTGAACATGTCAGACGTGCTTCGGCAACGAAATATCCCTCATCTGTAACTTGTGACACCTACCCTTACAAAGTGATGTCCGGCATGAAAGTAAAACTCACAGACATATTTTTTAAAATAAGGAACATGAGGGCACATTTTTGAAAGGAGTTTACTCGTTTACTCGTACTCAGTTTACTCGTTCCTCAGTATGTATTTTTGCCAGCCAACCCGACTTGGAAGGGTAAATGTACAATCTGTTCTTTCTTCTCTTCACACTCTTTTTTTTGTCACCGTTTCCTCAGTAATTCCACTCAGTAACTCTGTAAATGAGAATAAAATGCGCCGTGTGAATTCAGGCTCATTTTCAGCAGTCAGTTATATATATGGCTGGTTTTTGTGTGTGTGTGCAGCACATTTTCCACTGGTGATTTTTCAGTGATTTTCAGTTGACGAGTGTTAATTGCCGTGTTATTTGTCCACTCTGGTTCAGCAAAACCATCTCAACGTGTTAAACGAACTCTAATGGGTGTGGACTTATAGAGTTAAATGAACACTGACAGTTGTGCTGTGTGTGTGTGTGTGTGTGTGTGTGTGTGTGTGTGTGTTTCTGTATCAGTGTGTGTGTTTCTGTATCAGGCAAAGAAAACTGCCTCTCTGCTTTGAACTAAGGCTAGGCCCTCAGTAAGAAAATATACTGACTGTAGAGAAGAACTGCCCGAGAGTGTGTGTGTGTGTGTGTGTGTGTGTGTGTGTGTGTGTGTGTGTGCACATGCTTTCGTACTCGTGTTGTCTCCATGTGTGTGTTTGTTCCTCATTTGTGGCGATCTACCAGCATGGAGTTGGAGGATAAACGTATAAACTGTGTTCTCCACTTACAGCAACTCTCACTTCCTCTCATGTAATCACAGAAAACATACTCTCTCACACTCTCTCACTCTCTCACTCTCTCTCTCTCTCTCTCTCCATCCTCCCTCTCTCTCTCTCTCTCTCGCCCCCTGTCTCTCTCTGTTTTTCTAATTGGTGTGCAGAATCCACCCACCAGCTGTCAGGAGAGGGCCCCATCGCGGAGCTCCGAGCTAGCCAATTACTGTCTAGGCCTGGCTTTATACGCCACGAGGACCCAGTCAGACATCCAGAACCTCCCCGAGGGCGCCGCCGCGGCTGCCCGGTGATGGGGAGGGCAAAGCGGGTCAAACGCCGGGGCCGCTCCTCCTGTCCTCCGCTGCGCCGCTCTCTTAATGGATCTGACAAACACGAAACAGCTCGCAGCCATGAGGCCTCAAGAGGAGGAGGAGGAGGAGGAGGAGGGCGAGGGGGAGGGGAGGGTGAGGTGAGAGCAGGAGAGGAGATGAGGGGGAGAGCAGGGGGGAAGACAACAACACACAACAAAGAAGGAGTGTTGAATGTGAGGGGGAAGTAACGCCGCTGATTAAACGTCACGCTTTGCCGCCATCCGGTGAACCTCAGCGACGTAGCGGCTCGGAGAGAGAGGGGATTAGAGGAGACAGCGATATGAGAGGAGTCGTACAGATGGCAAGCCGGGGATGGACGTGGTGGATTCAAGTAACGTTCAACCAAGCAAGACGGCTAAGAACATTATTCTTATTCTGTATAGCTGCAGAGGAAGTGTGGGGCTTCATCGCCTCCACAGTGTTGGACGGGTTTCCACTGCACAGATCCAATAGAGCAGTTGGGTTCAGTGCCTTGCTCAATTGCAGTTTGACAGTAGCTGCTGAGGGAAGGGAGAGTCTCACCTCCCCCATCCAGATTTCACAGCTGGCAGACGTCACTTCTTCTGCTTCTTTAACCTTTCCCACCGGGGGAACTAGCCCCGAAAAAGGTTCCTCTTGGTTAGTTCCTGCTAGCGAGGTAGTGCTTTTTGGGGGACCGGGAACCATTGGGGCGGAGTCGCAGCACTGAGCAACGCTGATTGGTCAGGAGGAGATATCTACACCTGCAGACTGTATACAGTATGTATACAGTATACTGTACATCTGTTGTTTGTTTGTGAGCTCCACTGCCATGGGAAAAATCAGTGTCATCTTTGAAGTCATCTCTGAAAACACTCTGACTGTATTCTTGTATTTGCCTGTTTTATTCTTGAAACACATTCGGCATTTTTATTGTGGCAAATTGAAATCGAAATAAAAGATAGTAGAAGTACAAGATAGAAGTACATTATGATGCTCATGCTTGTTTAATTTGTTCGTGAAGTACTTTGTGTACTTTGTGTTTTGAAACTGCTGCAGAAACAAAATCTATCTTTATTTAATCTGAGAGGAAGATGACTTTCCACCTATATGAATTAGCAGAGCGAGGAGGAAGAGGAAGTGACACGGACGCTACCCCGCGGGTTCTGGCAGAATTAGCAGTTAAGCAGCTCAGAGAAATCAGCAGCACACAGCAGGACGCACGGGGAAATTGATTTAATGGAGGATAATATCTGTACAATCATACACCTTACTTACGTGATACTTTCACAAAGCAAGTGCGTCACAGTCACGCAGATGGAAAGGATTAAGATGCTTAAGATGATTAAGGAGAAATAACTAGAACTGCAAATATAGAAGTGTGACCAAGGCCTATACTATAATAATAATAATAATAATATAATAATAATAACTACATTAGGTACATGTGAATGTGCTTGCTGTCAATGCAACAGTGTATGTGATAGCTTCTGAGGAACAGAGGATCCAAACTGGTTTTCTTAAGAAGAGGTTGAACTACTGCACAGTTAAAAAGAGGGAACTGAGACAGAGGAAAGGGAGCTAGTAGTACTTGATAAAATACATGGAGCCACAGTCCTGGAAACCTCCTTTAAAATACTGGTAGGGATAGTGTCAAGGTGGATGGATGGATGGATGGATGGATGGATAGATGGATGGATGGATGGATGGATGGATGGATGGATGGATGGATAGATAGATAGATAGATAGATAGATTTTAACAAATATTTAAAACATTGACAAATTTAACAACTGCATTTGAGTAAATCAAAGGTGCAAAAACAAAGTAAAGTAAATTAAAAAAGTCCATAACTACATTAAAGTCCATAGGATCCATTTGCAAATGGGATTTCTGGAATTTCTTTATCCCATATATTATGGTTAAAATTGATGACAATATGGCACATTATATCAGACCCACAGGCAAATCTGTGTAAATGCAACTGGAAAAATAACCACTTTTATATTGAATGCATCGAGGGAAATTTAGCCAATGAAGAGGAAAAACACTGAAATAACTCATAAGTCAGCTGTAACACCGCACGCTCTATACAGTTTTGATTTATTGTCTATGGGTGTTGAAAAGCATCCTGGGAACTCTGGAAACCAGATTGAGAATGATTGTGAAGTCTCAGCCTTTATGCAATTTATTCAACAATTTATTGATCCCTGTAGGTATCCCTGTAGGTATCTCTCTCCACACAGGTCAGGTCAGCACGGGGGCTGGTAGGGATTCAGCAGATGTTTGCCGCCAAACATCTGGTTGAAGGGTGGTCTTCCTGCTCACGACACCACCCTGCTGCCCCCTGTGGTAAACACCGCGCCACCACCGGTCTAGCCCTGGAGTTGACTCAACGCGAGCGCGGGGAGACCCTATTAAAGCAGCGTTGACCTCGCAGATGCACTAAGTGTTTTTGTGAAGAGCCACCAGGGACGGCAGCTGTAAAAGAAGACGTGGCGAGAGGACCGGAGGGAAATCTAAATGGAGATTACGAGGCCGTGTCACGTTTCAGCGCTCGCACAAAACACACCAAACCCGCTGCACTCCGGCTGCACACCGGACGTGTCATTTCCATCACATTTGTGTTATTATTAACAGTGCTTAACACGGCAGGGTGTTGTGTCGGTGAATAGACAACGTGCATTGAAAAAGACAATCTGTAATGGTAACATGATGCTGTAGAGAGTTCTAGAGGCTTTTGCAATCTCTTAAATAAATACAAGTACAAAGGTGACCTGACTACCACATGACACACACACACTCACACACACACTGACATGTGGGAATAAACCGTGTTCACTCTACTCTGGTTGCTCTCAATGTCTTTTTCCTGCACGCTCAAGGCTTTTTTATTTTTGGCAGTCATGTGCGGGGCCCAGCCAAGGCCGTTGTATCCTTAAATATCATTGGTTGCTGCTCTTGTCCAGAACCGTGTTACGATTGGCTGTGCAAAAAGCAAACAAACAGGAACAGCAGGGTTGCCAGGTCTTTGTGACACCAAGTCCAAAAACCAGACCGATGTCAGACTCAGACCTTAAAGACTTTCACACCATCAAGCCTGCAAGAACGTAGGAGTCCCTTTTGAGCCCAGCCTCAACTGAAAGCTTGTTCAGTCATGCTTTTTTCATCTCAGAAGCATTGCAAAAGTTAGATCTGTCTTGAACTCCAGTGATACAGAGAGGATTATACATGCTTTTATTTAATCTCACCTTGACGTTTACCTGCCTGAACCAAAGAGAGGCTGAACACCGCCACTGTGTTCAAAATGCTGCAGCAAGGCTTTTAACTGAAACTAAGAGACGGGTCACATCTCTTCACGGTCTGTCTGCTTCAGAATTGATTTTTTAAGGTTTTACTGATGTTTTGAAGGCTTTGCATGGCCTGGCCCACTGGTTATCTTTCTGATGGCCATCACACAATAGCACAGTGGTGTGAATTACCAACTGTGCAGATTTGCACAGTGAGAGAGCAACAAGAGACAGCAGTTTAGTCTGTCTTCAGGAGGAATTCTCCTCACAAGTTTTTGACATGCTTTGTCAAGGTTTGTATGGCTTTGGTGAAATTGTCAAAAGGCTTAGGGAGGTGAGGTGCCTTAGAAACTGTCACGCCTTTTTCATCTCAGAAACTGCAAAAGTTAGATCTGTCTTGACTCTAGTATTTTTTTCTCCTGTTTATTCTGGTAAAAAGATGATTGGGAATAAGGACATTAGGAATAAAATGCCTGTGTACCAGGGTGTGTGTGTGATCAAGTGTGTGTGTCGCTGTGTAGCTGTGTGTGCATGCAGGAGTGTGTGTGCACATGCATGCTTGCATCTTTACACGCACCAGTGTACCTGTGTGCGCGCATGCTTAAGGAGTGATTGATCTAAACCTCAAATCTTAATTAAACTATCCCACATAGAAGAACGTGCACAAATAAATATGATATACTTTCATTGTTTATTTAACAAAAAACAGAAAGCAGACTTTCAGAAATCTTCAGGTTTGTCCAGGTCGTCTCTGGCAGCTCGTCTTCCTGCATCAGTGCCATTGGTATCCAGTGCTCTTATTGTTGACGGAGTTTTACTAGTTTTAATATTTCTCTTGGTGATATTTTAGGACATCCACTTCCAGGCAGAGTCTCTGTCATGTTAAAATCTCTCCATGTGTATATTCTTTGTCTCACAGTGAACTGATGGAGGCCAAATCTTCCTGATATGACTTTATAACTTTCGTACTGATGCTCGCTCACTCCTCTCTTCCTGAGGTTCTCTGGTGTCTCCTTACATCGCAGCATAGTGTTTCTTTCATGGTAACACCAACCTGACCAGGTTCCTCACCTGGATTTATGGGAGAGCCACACAAACTCCTCCCCAAAGATCTGACCTTTGACTGGTTGGCTTCATACCCAATTGTTTACCCACCTGATTCTACTTACATAGTTGATTTCACTAATGCAAGAGGAGGTTCACTTATTTTTGCACTTGCATTAATTCCCTTTAAACTATTTTTATTTTACTACATATGCAATTTCCTCTAAAAAAACATATGAAATTGTTAAATATAGATCTTTTATTTCGGTTAAGGTAGGGGTTTTCAAAGTGTGAGGCCCGCCTCCCCTGGGGGGAGGCAAAGAGTTTGTTTAAGATCAAATTATTTATGCTTTCTGGAAAATAATAAAATCGAATTTAATAATTTGGTGGATGAATTGAATTGAATAAATAAATAATATATATATATATATATTTTAAAATGCAATTTGATAATCACTCCCTCCTGACAGTGGGCGTGTCAAATTATTTTGAAACAAAACATCTGGTTGGCTAGCATTGAGAGCAACTTTACCCAGCACGAGAGAAAATGTCTGAACCCAGCATAAAGCGCAGAAAGTATGACGGTGTATATTTAAAGTTGGGATTTTCTTGGATTGGGCCCGCCGATGTTCCAAGGCCACAAAGTGTGGTTTGTAAAGAGGTGCTGGCTAACGACAGCATGAGACCCTACAAACTCCACAGGCATCTGGAGACCAAGCACCAAAGTTCGGTGTCTAAGAGTTTTAGCTAGAGTTTTATTATTATTATTATGCCTTTTATTAAAATGGGGGAGGCCCTGGTGACTTGGTGTTCTCTGAAGGGAGGCTCACTATCTTACACTTTGAAAACCCCTGGGTTAAGGAAATTAAATAAGGATTACATGGTAAAAACTTAACATTTCTGTAATCGCACAAGCTTCACAAACTTCCAATCATGACTGTATATGTTCCTGTATACCTATGTGTATGTGTGCATGTATACGTGTGTGTGTGTGTGTGTGTGTGTGTGTGTGTGTGTGTGTGTGTTGCCAGGCTATTCACTAAGCCAGTCCTTTCTCAATGCCGGTCTTAAGTGCTAGCTTTGAATCCTTTTATGCGCCACACCTGCCCGTCTCCCTCCCCAGCCATTCATCAGGGAAAGCGCTCCATCTCCATTTCTGCACAGTTCGGCAAAAAAAAACAACCTCCGCCGCCGCGTTGGCCTGCATCGCTCCCCGTAATCACTTACCAGTCCATTTAGCCACACACACACCGGCGTACCGCAATGAAGTCCATGATTAGCGCATTGTGAATTGATTACCTTGACGAACATGGTGTGCTCCTGCCTGCTGAGGCCGGCTGCCGCAACTGAAAAAGACAGAATGAATGGCTGCCTTTTCTCTTCCTCTCTCAGATGGGCGCACAAAAGGATGGCTTTGAAAAACATGCAGAGGCCGTTGCAAAAAAAAAAAAAGGCCCACGGTTGGCATCCGGCGCCTGGCTGCATACCTCTGGCGCCGCGATGAGGGATGCTGTGCCTTTTTTTTGCCTGCGTTAACAATAAACCACCTGTTTTCAGAGCCCTCAACGTCATTGTTGGATACTTGTGGGTAATTGCTCATCCGATTTTTTTTTTTTTTTAGTGTGACTCTTGTTAAGTGGTAGGCAATATCGCTCGCAATCAGGGCCTGATTATCTACGTGGTGTGAGGATATTTCAGGGAAATTGCTCTTGGAATGTGACGGCGCTCAGATTAAGCGCCTGGCGGTGGGTGGTAGGCAGCCATTTACCTTCTGCAGAGCACAGCGAGGCCGGTGGAGTGACGACAGGAGGGGAAAAGCAAGGCAGAAATGAAAAAAGGTCTGTACATTTACAGCAAAAAGACAACAGAGGGGTTCGAATACAGTGTAAACAACAATAAACGACCACCAGCAAACATCAACAAATGCTAAAGCAAGCGGTACGGCGTTACATGTGTCTGTGCATGACCCATCACATCTTCTGTCCTGTTAAAATACACTCTGTTCAAAGCTTGAACTACAGTGGAAAATGAAACAGAGATCGGCGAGGAAAGCAGCTGATTGTATCTCTATCAGTCGGCACTTCAGTCTGCAGACCTGATCATCACAGCAGCGTGAAGTGTTATGAAGTCTTATAATTTACTGTCACATCTGAGCTTCAGAAGACGAAAAGATAAACAAAAAAAAACAAACATCATATCAGTGTGGCGACGCCAGCTCAGGGGTAATTTGCCTCAAAGAGAGAGAACACACCATTATTAGTTTCAAAGGGTTTAGAGATACTGAGAAGCACCTCCTGCTGTGTGTGTGTGTGTGTGTGTGTGTGTCCAAAAATCTGTTTCTGTGCACACAAGCTTTCACCTGCCTCAGTCTAGTTTGTCTCCTTCCCAGTCTCCACCATGTCTGTCCACTCACCTCCACCCAGAGGGGAGGAGCCGATCAGACGGTGTGTGGTGATTGGCTCATTTGGCTTTGAAATAGTGAATCAACTGAACCGGACCTGAATCAACTGAATCACTCCACTTAGTTAGTAAGAACCCGTCTTCCTGCCACTAATGGGGGAAACACACTGATGAGGGTTACATGGGGGTGAGGGTTTCATGGGGGATGAGGGTTTCATGGGGGGTGAGGGTTTCATGGGGGTGAGGGTTTCATGGGGTTTGAGGGTTTCATGGGGGTGAGGGTTTCATGGGGGTTTAGGGTTTCATGGGGGTTGAGGGTTTCATGGGGGTTGAGGATTTCATGGGGGTGAGGGTTTCATGGGGGTTGAGGATTTCATGGGGGTGAGGGTTTCATGGGGGTGAGGGTTTCATGGGGTTTAGGGTTTCATGGGGGTTGAGGGTTTCATGGGGGTTGAGGGTTTCATGGGGGTTGAGGGTTTCATGGGGGTTGAGGGTTTCATGGGGGTGGGGGTTTAGGGTTTCATGGGGGTTGAGGATTTCATGGGGGTGAGGGTTTCATGGGGGTTTAGGGTTTCATGGGGGTTGAGGGTTTCATGGGGGTGAGGGTTTCATGGGGGTTGAGGGTTTCATGGGGTTTAGGGTTTCATGGGGGTTGAGGGTTTCATGGGGTTTAGGGTTTCATGGGGGTTGAGGGTTTCATGAGGGTTGAGGGTTTCATGGGGGTGAGGGTTTCATGGGGGTTGAGGGTTTCATGGGGGTGAGGGTTTCATGGGGTTTAGGGTTTCATGGGGGTTGAGGGTTTCATGAGGGTTGAGGGTTTCATGGGGGTTGGGGGTTTCATGGGGGTTGAGGGTTTCATTGGGGTGAGGGTTTCATGGGGGTTGAGGATTTCATGTGGGTGAGGGTTTCATGGGGGTTTAGGGTTTCATGGGGGTTGAGGGTTTCATGGGGGTTGAGGATTTCATGGGGGTTGAGGGTTTCATGGGGTTTAGGGTTTCATGGGGGTTGAGGGTTTCATGGGGGTTGAGGATATCATGAGGGTTGAGGGTTTCATGGGGGTGGGGGTTTAGGGTTTCATGGGGGTTGAGGGTTTCATGGGGGTGAGGGTTTCATGGGGGTTGAGGATTTCATGAGGGTTGAGGGTTTCATGGGGGTTAGGGTTTCATGGGGGTTGAGGGTTTCATGGGGGTTGAGGATTTCATGAGGGTTGAGGGTTTCATGGGGGTTGGGGTTTCATGGGGGTGAGGGTTTCATGGGGGTTGAGGATTTCATGAGGGTTGAGGATTTCATGAGGGTTGAGGGGTTTCATGGGGGTGAGGGTTTCATGGGGGTTGGGGGTTTCATGGGGCTGAGGGTTTCATGGGGGTTGAGGATTTCATGAGGGTTGAGGATTTCATGATGGTTGAGGGTTTCATGGGGGATGAGGGTTTCATGGGGGTTTAGGGTTTCATGGGGGTGAGGGTTTCATGGGGGTTGAGGGTTTCATGCGGCTGAGGATTTCATGGGGGTTGAGGATTTCATGGGGGTTGAGGGTTTCATGGGGGTGAGGATTTCATGGGCGTTGAGGGTTTCATGGGGGTGAGGATTTCATGGGGGTGAGGGTTTCATGGGGGTTGAGGGTTTCATGCGGGTGAGGGTTTCATGGGGGTTGAGGATTTCGTGAGGGTTGAGGGTTTCATGGGGGTTGAGGGTTTCATGGGGGTTGAGGATTTCATGGGGGTTTCATGGGGGTTTAGGGTTTCATGGGGGTTGAGGGTGTCATGGGGGTTGAGGGTTTCATGGGGGTTGAGGGTTACATGGGGGTTGAGGGTTACACTTCGTTACCATACACCAGTACAACCACAGGCTTCAACTGCTGCCAGTTAGCAACTCTACTGAGGCAATGGGGGAGTGAAGTGCCTTGCTCATGGGCCGTCCAAGGATTCAAACTGGCAACCTTAGGTCACAAGCCTGCTTCTCCAGCCTCCAGCCTACCACCACCACCACCACCACCACCACCTTTAACCACGCCTGCTGAGCGGTTCTCACCCCACCTTTCATGACATTGTTGGTCCTAAACAGTCATCTCTGTGGTGTCGTTGAACTGTGACGTCTTTCCTTGGATTTTCTGTTGCTGAGGTTTTACTTCCTGTTAGTTTGAGCAAATGTAAAATCTTTCATAACTCGGTGTAGGTGTTGTTTCACACCTGAAACCTGATGACCCAACGCCCACAGACGTGTCGCTTTCAACACATCTGTGTGTCTAACTTGAGACGTCGCACCTTCGTGTTACCTTTGAACGCACCATCGTGCCACACACACCCACTTAAACCCTGTCTGATGGCGTTCTGAGAGCCTGACAGGCTGCCGAGGGAGGAGACGCCGTTTCCTCTGATGGCGCTTTTCAACGCGGTTGTTGGCAAGGAAATAGCTACCGGTTGTCCTTGGGAGCCTCGGGAGGATTCTGCCATCTCTCTCTCTCTCTCTCTCTCTCCATCTGTCCTCATGGCATTCTCTCTCTCCATGCTCTCAATTCACACACACACACACACACACCTACACGTCCTCTGTTCTATGAGTGTGTGTCACTAGGTAGGCAGCCTTGAAGGCACTTCACACAGCGCTAGACCACTTTTAATGAGGATTAGCCCATAGCAAGAAGAAAAAACTTGCTGGCACACGCACACACACACACACACACACACACACACACACACACACTCACAGGCACCACAGCACTGGAGGTGACAAGACCAAAACACTGCAAGCCGGGCAACAAAAGGAAGCTGAAAACCAGAGAGGAGAGGAAGAGGAGGAGGAAGAAAGACGAGAGCAGAACTGGGCGCTGGTTGTTTTCAATAGGAGGATAATGCAACTTGCCGCCAACAACGCCTGACATTGAATTCTCCAACCATGGTGATGGATGGATGTTGAAAATGGATCCACCCAGATGTCCACCTGCTCCTCTGACTGACCGTCGTAGTTAAAAACCTTTGTGGGATTAAAAGATGTACCGCTGGGATTCAGATGGAAGGTGTAACGAGGTTCGGTTGAGCTACCGCGATAACTTAGCGTTCATTTTCAGAGTGAGTCATATTATAACCTCTTAGACGTTTCAAAATAAACTGGAATATTGCAAATGAACGGTCACAATAGGTTGTAACGGCTCATTTCTTCGTTCTTCTGTGTGCAGTGATCAAACCTCTTCACCTTGGTGTTGAGAAAACTTCTGCAGTCGCGTTTTGCAGTTTGGTCGACTGCCGTCTGATTTTCGGCTGACAATATCGGTGAGCAGAGTGGGAAGGAAAGGAGGAGATGAAGAAAGGGGGGGAGAAAAAGGAGGAGATGAAGAAAGGGAGAGAGAGAGAGAGAGAGAGACCATAAAGACTCACATTAAGCCCAATCAAAGACAACCACATTTCACAAAGACACCTCAAGACTCTTCTCACGTTTCAATAAGATACGAGATTTCTAAATGAGTTGCTCAGAGCTGTGTGTGTGTGTGTGTGTGTGTGTGTGTGTGTGTGTTGACCAGATGTTAGACCATTTCCGTCGAGTGTCCCGGTGACTAATGTGTGTGATTACTGTGTCTGTGTTCCAACGCTTCAATTTGTTCTCTGCCACACACACACACACACTCACAAATAAACACACACACACACACACACACTCACAAACACACACACACACACATTTAAAAAGCATGGTCTTATTACAAGGTGAGGAGTGTTTAGGTGTTGAAATAAAAAAGCCTCTTAACCTTCAATACGTTTTAATCAAGCCGCTCTCTCTAATTGTGTTACGAACTACAGATGGTCTCGAGACGCCGCGCTTCGTTCTAGGCGCTACAATAAAAATGGATTTTGTGTGTGTGTGTGTGTGTGTGTGTGTGTGTGTGTGTGCGTGTGTGTGCACATTTGACTGCGCTCCTAAACTTGCATGACAGTTTGTCAGCATTCATTTTGCCTCTGCGTTATATCTGTGACTCCCAAAGGCTCACGAGGCTGGTGAGATTATTAAAAATAATATCCCCCGTCCTCTCTCTCTCTCTCTCTCTCTCTCTCTCGCTTTCTATCTCTCTCTCTCTCTCTCTCTCTCCCCTCTTTTTCTCGCTGTATTTCTCTCCCTTTCTCCCTCCCCCTTCCTTTTCCCTACCTCTTCCTCTCTCTCCATCTCCTCATCCTACTCCCCTCCCCTCTTCCTCTCTCTCCTCCTCTCTGTACTCCTCCTCTTCTCTCCATCCCCCACTCCTCCTAATCCCCTCCCTCCTCTGCTCATTAGCTCTCCTGCCATCTTCCATTTAGAGACGAGAGAAGCAGCATTTAGCCTTTTCCCCCTCAGTGGAAATACAGACGTTGCCGTCCACCGCGGCGATCGTCTGTAGCCGGACGTGGCCGACCCTGTGGCCTTGCACCCAGCACAGATTCACACGTAGACAGGGACGCACACACACACACACACACACACACACACACACACACACACACAAATCCACGCCTTTGTTCACCACTTCACAGTAATGCGGACAGACCTTCGTCCCCGAGGGCAGATGATTGTGTTAAACAGCATCACTGTCAGAGTGCAGCCTGGTCTCCACAGTCAGTTACAACACATTAATATAGCACCGACACACACACACACACACACACACACACAATGGGTACGTTCTACATATTATCCTTGCTATGACCTCCAGTTATTCTGATTATGTCGTTTGATGAATGGCTCGAGGAAAGCGTGGCCGAACCACCGCGGGTTGAAAGGTGATTTTGAGACCGGAAAGGTTTGAATCTCGGCTGAGCGAGGGAGACGACCTCAACGGAGACGCCACCGAGCCGTGATGATGGATTCACACCCGTCGTCCGTTTAAAAGGGAACGTGCCGCATCCGTTCCGCGACAGAACTGAATCAAAGTGTCAGATTGGTCAGGTTGGACTGCACGGGCGGCGCCGCGTTTTGGTCAAAGCACAATAAAATGTGAGTAGAATGGTTTGTTCGTTCAGTGGCTCAGCTGTATTGGATTTTGTCTCAGACAGAACAAACCATTCAGACGCACATAGGCAGTACCACCTTCTGGTCTGAGTGATTCATTCGTTCAGTTGGTTCAGTTGGTTCAGTGTTCAGTCTTCTGTAGACCGGTTACTTTGGGTGAGCTGCTGTTGGTTATGAAACAAGGTGAAAAGATGACCCTGAATCGATCCACTACTGCCGGACAGCCCAGAAGATGGTACAGTGATGCTGCTCGGTGGCCAGCAGAAGACTGGTTCTCACCACAATGGACGAACATGTCTTGTGTTTCAGTCACGAGTTCCACCTCTTGCAGAACATCGTGGCAAAATGACTGCGTATTACTTTCTGTAACTACAACGATGAGAACAGGCTGGGGGTTGTACAGGGCGGTGTGATGCTCCATCTCCTCAGCTGCTGCCCCGGGTCGGTGTTCTTGTTCAAACTGTCTGGTTACATCAGGGCAAAAACAAACAAACTAAATAAAACAGAAAGAGATGGAAGGAGGATGCATCAATGTCTCAGAGCAGGAAACAGAGAGGAAACAGGCAGAGTGAGTAGAGAGAGGAAGAGGGATGGGTTGTAACAGGAAGAACAAAAGAAGAACAGATAAATCGAGACAGATTAAGATTGATTTTTTTTCACATTACGGGTGCACTCATGCACTAACACACACATGCACTAACACACACATGCACTAACACACACATGCACTAACACACACATGCAACGGGGTGGTGACCGCCGAACACAACACACACATGCAGGGAGGGTGTCCGGATGAATTTGTCTTCTGCATGTTTCCCATCCTTGCCGTCCTTCCTCCAGGAGCAGTGGGCAGCCCTTTTGTCTTTCGGCGCCCGGGGACCAACTCCAGATGTAGGTCCTCGTCGTGGTCAGGGACAAGACAGGATGTTGCATGTTGTTAGATGGGGTCCTTTATAGGAGGAGACCCATGTGAGCACGGGGGAGAACATGCAAACTCCACACAGAAAGGCCCGGGAGATAACCCACCCCAGGCGGGAATCGAACGCAGCAGCCTCACAGCAGCAGTGTGAACGGGGCAGAAGATTCTCCGGAGTATTCTCTACGAGCGAGTGGGCGTGTTGATGACGTATCAAACCGGGATAACACAAACATCCAAGGAGTAAGGATGAAGGCGACTGCTTTGTACTCTTTTCTGCTCGCCTGTGCATCACTTTCCACCCTTTCATCAATACTGCGGATACGTCTAACTACATTCAGTATTGACCAGCAACGCTAACACGGCCGCTGAGAGTGAGTCGGTCACTTCGTCCGCCATCTTCGTGCTTGTAAACACTTTTTGCGTCATGTCCTACCCAGGCCCCGCCCCTTGCATGAACTAACCGGAGTATTTTCTGTTGTTGGACATTCTCCGGCGGTGTGCTGTATGTGTGGAAGGGCAACTCCGGTTAAAGCGCAGACCTGATTCTCTGGAGAATGTCCGAGGTGTATCCGAGGTGTACGTCCGAAAGAGGCTTGACGCCAACCGAGACAGAGAGAGGCAGATCCGTCAAAAACATAATCACAGAGACAACAGGAGTTAACGGGAGAGGAAACCACCATGAGAGACGGGACGATACGGGGGGCAGATGAAATATTTACACGACAGAACTAGCCCGGGTTTATCTAACTCTGAAAAATGGATGAGTTCTCCGAAGGGCGTCCGGGGTCTGTCGGCTCAGACGGGAACAGACCAGGCCAGGGAGGTGATAACTCGGCAATCCATTATTCATGTCTGATGTTGTCCTGGGTGGTCCGGCGGTCCGGGATGCTCTTGATATCCCTCGGCTTGTTACCCGCCTGATGAGACCCTCTGGTAGTTGTGTTAATAGTTGTTGCCCCCTGACATTTACTCATGTGTGACCTTCATCCCTCCAGCCTCTTGAGATCTAGGATGTCTTTTACATGGCAGACCTGTCACAGTCTCTTTAATCCAGAACGATTGTACACAGTACACAATACTGCTTTGGTGCTTTCTGAGTACTCGATGGAAATGAATACATGAGGTATTTACACTGGAGTAACAACACGATGTGAGTACAATCGATTTGTACACGTTTTGGTACACCCCACTAAACAGGGTAGGAGACACCCGGCTGGCAACTGAGGATTCGCTCGACATACTGTGCTGTGGGCGTGTAGGACCAGACCACCTATAAGGCTGCAGCAGGGCGTAATGACTGTGGTATACTCCATTTTCTTGTTTTTCTGGAGGCACCAGGGTCTTCATAGTCAGAATAAAAGTAGGCTACGCTGTAACAAGGCACAAACAAGTCTGATTACCGAATCTGGTTCTCCTTGCAACCAACTACAGCCAGTTAATGCTAATGGGAGAACTGCACCCTGGAACTGACTCAACCAGTGTGAGAGACTGAGCTGAGAAGCTGAGCTAATTGATGTCAGAAGTTTCTCAGCACTCAGGGCGTTCTCAATCTCCTGACATGTTAGAATGGTCTTGTGGCCACCACTCTGAGGTGTCCTGTAGCTTAAAGGTCACAGGATCAACCCCTGCCATGGCCCAATAGCTGTAGCAGTAGAATGGCTTCCAGGATTCACGCCAATTAGGAATGTAAACGGTGACCGAACGTGAATGGGTTGTACTGTATATCACACTGTCTACATCCAACACTATTTCCTGTGATGCTGACAGGCAGACAGACAGACAGACAGACAGACAGACAGACAGGCAGACAGACAGACAGACAGACAGACAGACAGGCAGGCAGACAGACAGACAGACAGGCAGACAGACAGACAGACAGACAGAGGCATATTGGGGGTAATTCTGTCATTCTACTACATTATCCTATATATCTCTATCCTATATGTGTCCTAGTGTTGGTTTAACACAGGTTGTAACTATCACACTTCTTATCTTGAGAAAAAAAATAACTCATCGGTTTTATTTTGCCAAACTCTCGCGTCTGTTTTTAAAGTCGTTATTTTCTGACTGTGCTTTCACTAAGAGTCACATCATCAGAATCACATTAGCTTGACAATGATGCATTCAGACCAAATCCTGCACGGGACCTTTTACATTGTCAACCGCGACCAATTAGACGGCCTCGCACAATTGCGTCGCCTCTGACTGTGAGAATCCTTTCTCTCCCCTCCGTCCGTCCGTCCGTCCGTCCTCCGCCTCAGTATCTCTTCCCTTTAATATGTTTTCCCAGCCCGTCTGCATGCAGAATAAGCCGCTAGCCTGGAGATAGAGCGTAATTACTAGCAGAGAAAGTGGCTAAATTGACATTCTCACCGCCTCCCGGCTCGGCGAGGTCCTCCTAAGAGGCTTACGGCGTGACAAACCTGCTGCGTTAATAGGTTAATCCTTAAGCCTCCCGCTGCCGTCGCTTTCCTCGACACCTTCATGTATTTGTTGTCGTTCTCTCTCCTTTCTGAACGCCTTTAATCCTGCCTCTCTTCTTCTTCTCTCTTCTTTCATGATGCGCTGCCCTATGTGCCGCTTTTGTGTCTCCTGTTAATTAACATTTAACCAACACATTGTTTTCTTTGTGAGGCTCTCTCTCTCTCTCTCTCTCTCTCTCTCTCTCTCTCTCTCTCTCTCTTCCTCGCTCCCTCGTTACTTTGTCTTACTCCCGCTTCCTCTTCTTTCTCAGCGTCGTCTTTGATTTCAGGCCCGCGGGGCGAACTCACGAGTCGTCGCCGTCCTTGGATGGATAATTGGAATAACTCGGAGGTGTGGTGTGATGGTGGAAGTGTTTCATATATGATGGACACACACACACACACACACACACACACACACACCTTTGCAGATCTCTTTTCCTTTACATTCTCTTCCTCTCTTTCTCTCGTTTCTCTCTCCCTCTCCTCTCTTCTCCCCCTTTGAAGAAGGACTTCACTCACCCCCTTCCTCCCACAACACACCTTCATCTACGGGCCTCGGCTGCTTTCATTTTCCCATCCCTCGTCTTCCCCTCCTCCTTTGCTCTCTCTCTCTCTTCTCCATCTCCCGTTGGAGTTCTCTGCTCCTAGGATATGCCGCTCCCATGACACATACGAAAACACAAGCACACACACACACACATGCATGCATGCACGTGCACACACAAGCACACACACACACTAGCAGCCTCCACCTCGGCTGCTCTCATTTTCTACCAATCGTCTCCTTCTTCTTCTTCTCTTCTTTCTCTTTCCTCCCAGTTCTTCCCAAAGTGCTCCCCTCCTGTGAGGATAGGCTTCACTTACCACACACACACACACACACATGCATCACACACAAACTCTCCCTGCTGCTTCTACCTCTCATATTTCCCTCTGCTCTTCCTCTCTTTCCTCGTCATCCCTCCATCCTTCCCCTGACTTTACTCATCAGTACAACCTACCAGCCTCCTAAGACTCCCTGTCTCAATAATGTGATATCCATGTTCCACAGCGCTGGAGCCACGCCCCCGACCCCCTCGAGGAAGCCAGCCATCTTTCCGCCATCATGCCTCAGGAATTATTACAGCGTGTTCGCCTCTCTCACATTGCTCACCTCTTCCTATTGCTTCGCTCCATCGAGGGCTGTAACGGGGAAATGAGTCTTTTATGAGAGAGCTTGTAGTTCCTAGAGACGGCGTTGCTTCCCAGACGTGTCCTGGGGAACACATGGATAACTCCCGCCACGGGACCTGCTGCTTTCTAGTGAGACGATGCAGTTCTGTTGTTACGCTCACGGTTCTCTCTGAAGATTTGAAGAGTTTCTTTTCCAAAAATGAGACATCGTTTTAAAAGAAAGTGACTCAGACTTTTTAAAAAAAATGACTTTTCACTTACTTCACTTTGTACTTTTTAAAGGACGGTAGGTAATCTAAGGCCTAAACCTCAGAACGGATCCGTTATATTTTAGAGAGACTCAGATAATGGTTTATATAGTTAAGGTGATGTATGGCCTTCTGGGAATGAACTCCAGTGTTTCGAGCACCTGAATGGCCACATTACACTGTGAGAAGGTATTTGTGTCTCCTCACGTCCCTCTTGAGAGCAGGCAGCGTTTTGCTCAAGGACAGTTTAAAGAGGGATGGACCTATTTGCCGGTTGCAGGTATCAAACTTGTAACCCCCCCCAGTTATAAGACACATAACCTCTGCAAGAAACAGTCCCAGTTCTCCCACATGAGGCATTGATGCCCGAATGAGCCGAAGTAGTTGAATAATGCAACTGAACATGGATCATTACAGCTCATCAATACATAATACAACACAGTGCAGTACATTAGGACTTCACCGCACACTGAAGGGTCATTGCAGGTTTATACAGTGCTAGTTACCCCCCGCTGTGCATCCATCCTGACTTTATGCTCCATCTTGATAGCCAATAAGCGCTATTAGTTTCTCCGGTGGCCATGTCGCTGCCTCATGTGGTGCTGAGAGGGTGATTCTTGGACTTCTTCTTGGTGCAGGTTGACAACTGAGCTTCCCTCTGGGGTTAATAAAGTGTTTCTCACCTCATGTCACCTCATCTCATATATACGATACAGCAGCCTCTGCAGCCTTTTCATCCTGACAAAACTCTCTGTATTACTTGATTGCGAGCCCATTCGTGGTTCCACTTGGCCAACAGGGATGACCATTCTTCTCGGCAGAGCAGGAGGTCAGTGGTAGTGTGCAGGGCATGTGGTAAAAATGGGACTCATATGATGGGTTCTTCAGAATGGTGCACTTCTGGATTTAGTTTGCAGCCGTCTTGAGTGGAGTGCTTCCCCGTAGTGGCTAGTTAAGTGTTAAGTAGGTAAGTGTGAAGAGAAAATCGTTTCTCTTTTCATGCAGGTTGCCAGCGTCACCTGAATGGCTGCATTTATATAACGCTTTTATCCAAAGCACTGTACAGTATATGCCTCTCATTCACCCATTCATTCACCGATGGCAGTGAGCTACCATGCAAGGTGCTGGCCTGACCATCGGGAGCAATTTGGGGTTCAGTGTCTTGCCCAAGGACACTTCAACATGTGGACTGGAGGAGCCGGGGGGTCGAACCTCCGATCTTCTGATTAGAGGATGACCCGCTCTACCTCCTGACACTACAGTCTGACTGAAACACAGTTTAGTGTGTTCGCATTTCCCAGGAGCAAGTGAACTCAGCGGATCTGCCTCGCTAGCTAACACTCTGGACTTGAGACATTCCCCTGGATGCAGAGAGATACTTCTCCTCCTACTTGAACTACTTTGATAGACCCCCCTCGCAGATATTTTCCAATGAGATTTCATCTGCAGGCGTGATTCCAGCAGATAAAAGCCGTTTGGAGTCTCGCATGCTGAGATGAGGGAAGACTAAACGCTGAGATGAATCCTGGTTTTTATCCGTCTTCCCCCAGAGGACAGCAGGATATGCTGATGGATCCATTGCTTTGCTTATCGAGGGACTCTTACCAACTAACCAGGTAATAAACACCGTACCAACCGGGCTTTTACTTTCCGACATTGCCATGTGTGTGAGTTTGTCGCTCTTGAGTCATGACGAGGAAAACAAAGTGAAGAAATACACTCTAAAATGAGATATCCACTTAGTCTGGTATAACGATTGCTGGCATGTAAGTAAAACTCAATTAAATAGTATTGGTGTTGAGTGTGTGTGTGTTCAGACTATACTGCATTATAGCCCCTCAGTCCCAGTTATTCGACAGGGTTTTGATGTGGAAAGGCCTCGGGGTGGCAGCTGACAGCAGCATCTGCCTTGTGTTGTCAAAAGGTCCTCCTCTGCTCAGCCAAGACTAAAGTGGCTATCTCTCTCCACACTCAACCCGACAACATGCCATTTAGCTTAGCGCTGATTCAAGAGAGCGTGCCAGACGGCCGCTAATCACCCTCCGAGAGGCTAACGGCGAATCGGTGTGATGGGAATTTTTGCACTCAGCGGGTCGTTACTGACGCCGGTCACGTTGCTGGGTACGAACGGGCAGCGGGTGAAATGTGTGACACCAGGGATCAATTTCAGAAAACGCAAGGATATTCCACACACACACACACACACACACACACACACACACAAAAGCACTTACACCCATTTAACTAACAGACACACACACTGGCTATGTTTACACTGGCACATGTTGGAGTTTATCACGTTTAACTCAACTGGTCACAAACAAACAAACCTACTTTGTGTGTTGTGTTTGAGTGTTAGGATCTCACACAGGAAACCCAGTAACTTCCACCACTGTACCCCTCTATAGAAGTATAACCTTGTAAGCTGGGAAAAGCTGATCAAATACTCAAATACTCATCCTGGTCTGAGTGCTTGCTGTCAGTGAGCTGTCACTGATACTGTATAGTGTATCTGCACTAACGTTGTGCTCTGGTTGTGTTTTCTAATATTTGCTTTTAAATCTCAGTAGCCATTAATGGTTAATGACATCTGGCCAGAGACTACAGAGGAGAATGAGCCTTTTCTGGCTAACTTGGCACACCAGTAATGTTCATTAATGTGCATTGTAGTCAAATGTCAAATGAACTATTGAGAGAAAAAATAAAACATAAGACAATTGTGCAATGAATTCCATGACAAAGAGCATAATCCCACTTTAGCAGTATGCTGGTATAGTATAGGTCCTGCCTTACTCACTTTATTGTTTTAATCACATTACAATCACATTTTCTGTGTGCATGAGACAGAGACATCTTCATCTTTAGACACCATTTACCTGGTATTAAAACACCATCTGACTCTGGACATCTTATCCGGATAGGAGAGAAAATGCATGTTCCTGCAAGGTGTAAACACACCCAGCATGCACTGTGTTCGGATCTCAGCCGGGTGGAAATGCAACACGTGCAGTGCGTTCGTATTTGTGAGAGTGTGTTATCATGACTCACTCTGTGTTTGCCCTCCACTCAGCTCCACCGAGGGACTCCGGCAGGATGCGCTCCCTCTTTTTCCCCTCATTCATAGTGAAGTGAATCACTGCAGCGGCGTTCACGGCGGCTGCAAACACGACTGCAGCAAAACATGACCCGTCATCATTTCTGTTGCCTCCTACGAAGGAGTTGTAACAGATGACCCTGTGCAGTCTGTACTAATGTCACCTCCCCACCGACTCGCCTGCTTTGCATCGCGCTCACACAAAACAATGTGATTCGACCACAATGTGGACAGAATGTGAAAGCAGAGGGTGTGACCAGAATGAGACAGAGCACATTGTAGTATCAGGTGTACATAGGGCCTTGAAGCCTCCATGCAATACATACACCCCCATACCCCACGTGACCGACTAGCGGTCTGCAGTCGAGCTCCATGTCTGTTCCAGTTCACCTCCGAGCCCGTCGATGGTCACACCTATTCTCCCATCAGTGGATATTTATGGACGCTGACAACCGGCTGTGTAATTCACTTACCAAGCAGAGCTAATACGTTCAATAACACAATCATTTAATGCTGTTTGCCTGTGTGCATATGACATGGAATCACTAGCAATTTCAAAGAGGAGCGGGTGGGGGGGGGTGTAGGGGGGGAGGTTGGGGGGGTCTAGCTGCACATGTGATGGATTTTAAAGGGCTATTTAATTTCCTTCTGTGGATTTATGAGTCGTCAGCTTCTACTGTTGGCTGCCGCTGTTCCATACACACAGTACAGACCTCTTTATGTTTGTTGTAACTTGCTTGGAGTACCAGGTAGTACCAGTAGTAGAGTACCAGGTAGTACCAGTAGTAGAGTACCAGGCGGTACCAGTAGTAGAGTACCAGGCGGTACCAGTAGTAGAGTACCAGGTAGTACCAGTAGTAGAGTACCAGGCGGTACCAGTAGTAGAGTACTAGGCGGTACCAGTAGTAGAGTACCAGGCGGTTTGGGTTTGACACACAAACCGCTGCAGGCATGCGAGCATCAGAAAGGCTTAACTGAGGAAATCCAAACTGAGCTGATGTGGTAAACTCCACCCACCTGGTGCTTCGAGCAAGTTGAAACAAACACTGAGAACCTTTTACTGCACTTGTGTCAGTCGCTTCCTTTCGTTTTACTTTCGTTTTGCTTTACTTCCCGTGAAAATCTAAGATGCTTTCAAAAATAATGAAATGAAAAGTTTCTAAATATCAAAAAAGGAAGTAGTAAAACACTGATGCAGAAAACAAAAAATAAAACCTCTGACCAAATTTATATAAAACACATCCAGGTTGCCTGAGATGTTTTTCACTGAACAGATGAACCAGAGTGGAGCGATGTTAATATTTTTCATGGTGTTTGTTTAAAACACTCGGAGCACCGGAGGGGCGGGGCTACCGCAACAAGACAGTTCAGATGAGGTGTGTCAGGTGAGTTTTCAACCAATAGAAGTCATGTGTGAGCCAGACTAAGTCCTTTATACAGTTATGAATCCTTGCCACACTGATATCATTGAATCACACTTCTCTGACTGGTGAAAGAACGCTCCAGACCCAGGTGACACTGCTGTCACAGGTCGGCACATCCAAAGAGTTACGTTAATGAAAAAGATTGAACCCAAGAAAAATATTGCTTTCATTTATTATTTTTCATGTGAAAAGAAAGAAGACTCTGGCAGATTGTAAAAATATGCCGAGCCCGGTTCTTTTATCCCAAGTCGTGTGAGTCAGAGGAGTCAGACGCAATAATGTGCAACGGAGGTTTTGCATTGTACCACATGGAAGCCGACTGCATCCGCCTTTTCACGTATTAAGTATTAATACAAGGTCAGGTTTAGCATTTGCTATCTCCATAACCTCCATCCACCCACGCGGGGCCGGCGGTCAAACAGAGAGTCTGTTTCGCTGTTGTGCTTTTGGTTTTCAGACTGTGGTATAAAACATATGAGTGGGAGCTTCGAATGGCGGCGAGATCTCCAGAGATTCATCAGTACTCCTATCCCCCACCTCTCCATCCTAACTCCCCGGTTTGCCTTGACACAGTCAGATACTGGTGGGTACGCTGTATATTTATTTGCCGCCCCCCCAGGAATGAATGTCTCTGAATGGCTTTCTGTCTATCTGTCTGTGTGTGTGCGCCTGTCTGTCTGTTCGCTCTCTGAATGCCCGACCACCAAGCGGCCAGCAGGCATCCAGGCCATCTGAAAGAAACGCTGTCGGAGACCTTGACACGGACATGCAGGTGAATACAGCTAACAGAAGAAAAGGCCGGCGGCGATGAAGGACAAACGTGATGAAGAAGCATCAGCTGGTGGCCTTGGAGCTTTAGACAGACAGACAGACAGACAGACAGACAGACAGACAGACAGATACTTTATTGATCCCTGGGAGGAATTCTGGTTGCAGCAGCGTAACAGTATCACAAGAAACAGAATGTACAAAATACGAAGGCCCAGATACTAAATACTACAGTACTAGATGACATAGAACCAGGATGTACAGCGGATGGACGGCATGTGTACATACAAGTAATAAGACTGGGAAGAATGGATGGTTCATATACACAGAGTCAATGAATGGCAGTGAATGAATGTGAAAGGGAAGAAAAGGGGGGAGAAAAGAGGAGAGAGGAAGAGAGAACGTTATTTTCAATTTACCAGAGGGAGTTGAAATTTGAATTTTTGCTACACACACACACACACACACACACCTGCACATACAGTCAGCATGCCATCAGAGAAGTCGGAGTGCAGAGTTCAATGCCTTGCTCAAGGGCACGTCAACAGTAACTGGCACCCTATACGGCGTCCGTCGCAAAAATTAAAAACATCCGATTTTTTCTATTTTCAGAATCCGTAAATCATCAGGACTCTACTGTTCTCTACTGGACTCTACTGTCCTGTCCGTGGTTTCCCCTGCGCCTCAACTTCCTCGAGTCATCAGGAGTGAAAAAACGAATCTAAGAACTCCACAGAAGAACTTCTCCTGTAATGGACCTGATGTGCATTGATCTGGTCTCACCCTGCATCAGGACCAGGCTGCAGTAACAAGATTCCTCCAGCGGCTTCGGGAGCCAAATGATCCGATGACGAGTCAGACGGAGAGCGGCTGCAGCGATACCGCCAGATATTACTGTAGCCATAACGCCCAGGAGAGCTTTCCTTCTTCCGTTTATGGGGGGCGGCGGCGACGGGGCCAGGTAGGAGTCGCAGCCGAGTTACCGTCATCATTACCAAAGTACCGATAACAGCAGTAGAGAAAGCACCCCTGGGGTGCTGTGGCTCTTAGATGGCCGGGGCAGGAGTGCTGCCAGGAAAGTTCTCTTCAAAGTAAAGTGTGTGTGAGTAGCAGGAGTGCAGTGGAGGGCGGACCCACACTTTTACATACATACACCTTCATGACTTAAATGCCTGGTAACCATAGCAACATGAACTGATAATACAACTATCTGTGAAGTGAATGAAGGTTGGGTCTCTGTTTATATGGGTTTATATTTTGTTTTGTTTGTTTTATCTGCTTTTTTCTGCATTTTCTATGTATCTATTCAGGTTTTTTTTTTTTTTTTAACTTTTTAGATTGTGTTTGTGTTATTTTATCCATTTCTCTTCACCTCGTGTTAGGCGAGCAGAATCCATTTTTAAAAATCATTTACAGACCCACTTTTATTCTCCGTGTGACTGACAGTGTTTTATCTGCTGTTTGAAACGTCTGTTCAGACTGTTTACTGTTATCTTTTCCTTTTAGCCTCGTGAAGCGTCGTGTTTAACTCACTCTATAAATAAAGTTTCCATTGATTTGATTGTTTGCCACTACCTCCCTGGTTCACGTAGAAACCCACTGTTTAATTGGGGTTCATGAGCAGAGTTTGAACTTTATATACCTGTTAAAGTTTAGAGTGTGATTGAAGGACAGAGAATGAGAGGAAGTGAGAGAAGACGAGTGAAAATCCTTCCCCTAACCAAACGCTCTCACACGTTGAGCCAATATTTAATGATTTTTTGCTTTTATGTTGTTATTAAATTGAATTGTTTGCCCTGTAATGTTTTTTTCTCAAACTTATTTTGCCAAACTACTTCATTAAAAAAAAAAAAAAATGAGAATCTTCCCTGCAACCACAGACGCTTTCACTCCATTAATTCGCGACTCGGCAATAACAGCGACGCCCAGGGAAGGCATGTGAGAGTGGCAGTAGTACCTTCCTCTCTCTGCATCCCTGATGACTGGTGATAATAAAACAACAACGCGGCCCCAGGAGGTAATCATGGCCCCCGCTGTTAATCTGCCTGGCTGGTGGGATTGTCTTGTTTGTTTTTGCCTGCACTGTCCCGCCTTTGGCTTCGGCCTCGGCATTGATCTGAGGGTAGTGAATGAAAAGCAAAAAAAAAAAAAAAGAAAAGAAGTTTTTCTGGGCGTCTCCTGAGAGGGAAAGAGAAAACACACTGTGGTAAAAGAGGAAGCGGAGGGATGGAGGGAGATAAGGAAGACGGCGGTAGAGAAAAGAGCATTGAAACTGTCACATATCTGCATTTGAACCAGGAGAGTCCAGGAGCACCAGGTCAGAAAGGATTTATTGAAGATTTGGCATAGATATCAATTCCTGGGCTGAAGATCCCCACAGACAGGCTGTAGAAAAGGGTAGAAGATATGAACCCACTGGGATGTCTGGTGGCGTCTGGATGCTGGCGGTGATGGGAGAGGTGACAGCAACACACAGAAACAGCTGAGGGAGTGAAAGCAGAACGGGTGATTGGATGGTTAGTGATGATGAAAGGATGAAAGGGGGCGTGTTCGTCTGATTGGATGATAAGTTATGGATGGAAGAGAGAGGTAGCCGTCCTGATTGAACTGAAACTCCATCACTGCAATGTCTGTTTTTCTTTTCTCGTGCTTGAATTGAAACCTCGTGAACCACACTCTCTCTCACCGCCGTCACAAAATAATCTGGACACAAAGAAGGAAAAAATGATGCTTTTCTTACTGATTTCCAACACAGCTCTCTGGGTAAATAGGTTCTCAACTTTTTTCAACACATTGATTTCTCTGTAATGAGACATATATATATATATATATTTAAAGGCCCATTCCTATTTACCATCTTTCTGTATCGCTAAGAGGCATTCAGGCTTTAAATTGGCATGAATGAATATTGAAAATTAGAGTTTGTGATATTTTAAAAGGAGCATGATGGGAAAACTGGGTCCATTTGGCATTATGCTCTAATAGGTTTGAAGGGCCTCTCTCTCTTCTCATGAAGCGACGCACCACATGACCGATGGTGGAAACGCTGTCACCAGAGTTGCAGTGGCGTGGTTTCTCCATGACAGCGGCGCCGTCTCCCTCATCTCCCCCGACATCCCATCCTCCTCGTCCCATCCTCCTCATCCCATCCTCCTCATCCCATCCTCCTCGTCCTTCCTTCCACGTCTTCCGTGGCCCCGCTTACTCATTCCCTTTCCCACAATCCTTCGCTCCCTCTGATCTCCCGCCACCTCAATCACTCTCTCTCTCCTCCTCCCTCTCTATCGGCTCCCTGATGCTTCAGCCTTATCGTGGCCAGGCGTCCACCACGCCGCGCTGACCACGCCGTCGCCAACAAACGTTGAATTTCTTCTTGTTTGTAATCTTTCATTTATATTCAAATTGGGCTGAATGAAAGGAGGTGTGGGAGGGGGGGGGTGGTGGTGGTGGGGGGGGGCCCTAGATTTACCACTCTGTCTCGTTTTTCTTTCCCTCTCTCCCCTCAACACCCCCCCCCCCCCACCCCCCCCATACATGTCTTCTGCCAAGGAAATCCAATTAGGAACATCTCAACATGGCTGACAACCGACACCCCTCACCTCACCTCCCTCCCCCCCTCCCCCCTTCTTGGATGGTGCTTCGATGGACGTATGGAGGGAGAATTAACAAGAGACAATTACTTTTCTTCCACTTGCACGTCGTCTGCTCACATACGATCGCTCTTACACTTCATTTCTGCCCACGCACCTAAACTCACACCATTTGACATCTATATATATATACACACACACACACACACACACACACACACACACACACACCACGCTAACCTTAGACACATGCGATTACAAACAGCAGCCTCTCCAACATAAAGGTGTACCTTGCAGTAACCATTGCAGCCTAACAGCATGGTAGAAAAATCCATTCTCTACACATGAACGCTCCTTTTTTCCATTACAGATTATCCTCCAGCTACTGCGGCGGCATCCAGGAACCGTCGTCCCATTTGTAGTTTAGACATTCCCAGACACGGGGGGCGTGCACACACACACACACACGTGCACACAGATGCGTGCACCAAGCGGCGTGCACACCCACACACACAGCCACGCCGCCCGCCCATCCCCTTGTTTGGACCCTAATTAGCCTCCACACAATCTCCGTCTCCCTCTCTGCTCTGTTGTCTCCCATTGATCTGCAGAGCGGGTGGAGAAACCTTAATGGCCTCCTGCTGCACAAAGCTCTTTCTTTTCGCAGAGAAATCGATGGACTCTCATGCCGGAATCACGTCTCCAAAAAACAGACGTAGAGGCTGCAGCACGCCACTCGTTAGAGACGGGATTAGAAGACTGCTTAGTGGGCCGGATATGATCATAGTAGTAAACTTCATTTAGAAAGCCCTTTACAAAACAGTGCTTTAGAAATGATAGAGCAATAAATAAAAGTCAATTAGAAGCAAGACACAAAGACACATGAAGAATAAAACTTTTCAAAGGAAAACACAAGGAGGCAAAAAGGAATAACCGAGTTTTAAGAAGTGATTTAAAGGGGCAGTATGTGAGGTTTTCCTGCCCCATAGCACAAAATGACCGTAATCTGCCAGGGTTGGATTGGGTTGTTGATCAAAACCAATGACTCAACGTGTACTCCACCAGGTTTCTGGCTTTTAAAACTCACTTTCCGGCCCGTAGGCTCCTGGAGGAGGACACAACTTCTGCCGGTGTCGTAACTCTGGTCCCATCGAGCTCGTAGATGCTGTCGTGGAAATTTGCCTATGAAGCACTCAGAAATCTTTGAAATAACACACAAAACATTGACAGTTTGAAGTATAAAAATATATTGTATACAGATATATTTTTGGAGAGAGGAAGACACAGGTCACACAGAAAGTCAAAATCTCTCTATGCTCTCTCTCCCTGAAAGTCAACTCACTACAGTCTTTATAGTGTCTTAGAAAAGAGAGAAGTCTCTCATGATTGGTTCTCCATGCTGAGACCAGATGGTTCATCCTATAGACTATCTTCATGCACTAGTGGACTAGTCAAGATCACATTTCTAACTTCCTTAAAAGGCCTGACTAGCTGGTTATGCTAAACTTAGGAACATGTTCACAGCACACTTGTCACATGTCTAGTGTCAGCATGTCAGCATAGTATCAATACAACGCTCACAAAATAACTAATAAATGATAAATGATGAATTCTAGCACTCTTCACTAAAATTTACTTTCACGATGCTGACCGTTCTCCGCTTCTACAGCGATGGTGGAAACAGCCAAGACAAGAAGGAAGTTACCGTTCTGTACTCTTACTGCATGTGGTATTCACAGAAGTAGTCGTATCTTTAAGCTGAGTGCTGCGTGTTTGTAAAGGACACTGACTGACTGACTGACTTACTGACTTACTGACTTACTGACTGACTGACGCCGCTGTAAAAAAAGGTTATAGATTCACCCTGAAACATAATAATCTAATAATAATCTGATGTAACTCCCCCTGTGCTGTTTAATGCATGCTAATGTGTGCAAATATCCCGGCGGCACGCCTCTCCACGATTCTGTAATATTTACACCGAAATTACTTTTTAATATGGGAGTGGCTGGCGCTCCGGAGGAAACTTACTCAGCCACGTTTCCACTATATTTTGATTGATGGTCACATTATGCCGGGGCGTTCTGGCAGGAGCCTCCATCAGAGCATCATGAGTTTCTAGTTCGGGGCCAAGAGGTTATTGGGAGAGCTGCAGCCGCCGTACGTCCTCCATTACCGCGGTAACACCCGGGAGGGCCGGTTCCTCACCGTGACGGTGGAGGGACGGCCGAGAGCTGCCGGCTGAACAGCATCCATAATGGAACGACGTCCTGAAGGTATCGTGGCTGTATTGACTGAACACCGACGGAGCAGCGTGCAGACATGAGGATAAAAAAAGAAGATCACCGACGAGCCCCCTGGTTACCATAGCAACTAATGAAGAACATCTTCACATACTGTATGTTATAGGATTCTTTAGCGTCGAGTCTTTGACCAATCAGAGTTCTTCGCTGAAACTGCCCAGCATACAATATTTTTAAACCTTGCAGCCACACAAACACACAAAGTTCTTCATGAGGAAACATTGAATTCAGCTGTGTGTGTGTGTGTGTGTGTGTGTGTGTGTGTGTGCGTGTGCATGGGGAACACTCAAGGCTTACTGGTACAATATGAAAGCATAGTTGTCTATTAAAACACCGGTTCAAATGATTTTCAATCGGGATCCGTTATTCCGTTATACCGCCACTCCGCCCCCGTCAGCCTAAACGCCATAGGCTGCGTTGTTTACCCGTTTCTTTCAGCGCGGGGTTAATGGCTGATGTGCTGGCTAACGCTAGGAGGTCAGGCTATGTTAGCATTCCCCACTGACTATGTGATGGTGGATTAGCGAGCCGCATGGTGCCGCGGTGAAAGCTGTTCAATTAGGAGGCAATGTTGTTTAGGTGTCATGAGGGCTGGTTCACTAATACATGGCCCCTAACCCTGACAGGCTCTGAGAGAGAGAGAGAGGGGGAGAGAGAGAGAGAGAGAGAGAGAGAGAGGGAGAGAGAGAGAGATTGTGATTGACAGAGGGATTCATATTGAGAGACAGTCAGAGTAATTCAGAAAGATAAAGAGAGATGGAAGTCAAACCTTTGGCTGCATTTACACTTCACAGAATTCTGTCCTGTAATCCGATTACTCCGGTAACCCAAGTAAACATCATAACCCAGTTAAGCTTGTATTATTAACCAAACCTGGTGAAGACTAAAGCCCAGCTCACTCCCATATTAAACAGATTACTGTGGCACTCTGTGCAAACCCATTTTGATGTCAACAAAAAACATGGCGGCAAGTAAGTACTCACCTTTAACTATTGATGTCGTCTTTTCTCTCTCCCGTGTATTAGAAGGAACTTTGGCTCAGCCGGTGAGGGACGGCTAGCCGGAGGGCGGTCGCTGGTTTATTCATGGCAACAGGGAAACTCAAGGTTCACGTGAACAGCGCCAAGTATGGCCAATAACCGGGTTATTCCATGCATGTGAACATAGCCACAGACAGAGATGGAAAGAGACTGACAGGAGGAAGACAGGAGGAAGACAGAAGAAGACAGAGGAAGACAGGAGGAAGACAGAGGAAGACAGGAGGAAGACAGAGGAAGACAGGAGGAAGATAGAGGAAGACAGGAGGAAGACAGAGGAAGACAGAGGAAGACAGGAGGGAGGAGAGAATAAACAAATGTGACGTGCTCTCACAAAATGAGTCGGAAGTCGCAATGGCTGATTTACATAGAAACGACTTTTAATGTCAAAAGTCTATTTTTGACCATTTTGGTATTTTGACTAATTTTAATAAAACAAAATCTTGGCTTTCATAATCTGTATGAATTACTTCCTATTTTGGAGTGGAAATATAACTTTGAAGCATAAAAGCAAGATATGGTATTTGGCGAAGTTGATCGCGGCAGCGGCATTTGGCGACTAGCCAGCTGCATCCGCACCTGTTGGTTGTCAAGTTAGCAAGCTAGTATCGTAATCATCAAGACTTTCAATGGCATCTCGGAAATAAGAAGAAATCGCTCGGCAATCACCATATATCACTCACAGTCATTGGGTTGCACTGATTGTGCCGTAATCACTTTAGTTGATTAGCTTTTTGACCAGATAGTCTATGAAACATTACATTTGTAGAATAAGAAGCAGGGTTTTGGTTGGCTGTACAAATATGTCACTTCAGTAGAGACAGGCGCCATGTTCAATCTGAACAGAAAATCTGAATTTTTTTTTTTTTTTTAACCAGAGGCTCGCTGCCGTTTCTTTCCCTCTTTTATAGTAATTCAACAATTCCACAGTAGCAAACTGGAGAATGAATGTTACAAGACAAGCTCCAAGCAGCAGTGACTGGATCAGGACGGGGCCCTGCAGCATTAAGCCCCCCAGTGTGGCAGGCAGCAGGAGGAGATTCTCCCCCCAGGCAGATGAGAAGGAGTCGAGACGAGGGAGAAGAAGACGAGGAGGAGACGACTCTTCCTCATCTGGGGATCCATCATCCTGACGCAAATCCAAACATAATCGCGAGAGCACGCTGTAGGTAACAGCTCTGCCCTCCTCTTCCACTCCGGCTGAATAATGGAGTACTTAGGGGTGATGCATGGTTGGAGACGCACACACACACACACACACACACACACACACACACACACACGGGTACAAACAAGACCACAGTAGATTAATTTAGCATTTTTGTATGTTTTTCTCTTCCTCTTTGTCTCTCTCATTCTTTCTCTCACACACTCACACACACACACACACACACACACACACACACACACACACACGCGTGCACGCACAAACACGCCCTCCCCTCCTGGGGGTAGGAAGGCGTGAAATCCCTGATCGAGGTGAGAATTTAATGTTCATTATTCATGAAGAGAGCTCTCAGCACACACACACACACACACACACACACACACACACAGGCACCAAGCTAAAGGTGATTTATAACAAGGCAGACATCAATAATTGATGCAATATTTTATTACCTATTCATCACTCAACAAGGAGACTCAACACACACCCTCTGATGGCCACGCCCACTATTAGCCCCTCAGATACCCATCCTCCTGGTGCTCGATGCCCTCTCCTCTCTGAGTGATGACCCGACACAGCGGACTGAAAGATGAGACGAATAGTTTCAGCCGAGCGATCTCAGCGGTCAAAGACACGTCCCCGCTGAGCTGATGATCCATGGCCGCTACGTCCTGCGGTGACCAGAGAGCTAGCTGGTGATCAATTCTTCTCGTGTTTTCACCACGGTGCCGTAGAGACTAATTCAATTTACACATTTTTTTTTACTACAATTTGAACCTCTCATAATCCTCTTCGGGTGCAGATGAGTCTCAGTGGCGTGACCCAACAGAATCATTCCCTTCTGGCTTTTCATTTTCTAGCTTACACAAGACCAGACATACTCTGTTAGAATAAACACATAGTTGTACAAGCAGTGCTAACGGTTCAGTTGGTAATGTTAACTAGCAGGTCAAGTAGACTAGCGCTCCTGTATTCTCCACAGAAGAGATGAAGCTGATCAACATCACATTCAATTAAACTGATCATTCATTAGGTTGATGTCATCACCACCAATGCATCGTGGGACTGCAGAGGATCTGTATTAGACCCTTGAGGACGTTCTCTCTGTGACTGCAAATGTCCATTTAGTCTCATTCACTCTTAAAATCTTTTAAAATCTTGTTTTTTTAATTTTATTTTTTTTAGATCATTCCACCTGTTTTAAGTGCAGTTTCACTTGTTTCAAGCATTTTGTAGAAAGAAGTGCAAACACCCTGAAACGAAGTGAAGCAGATCAATTTGAAACAGTTGAAATGATCTCAGCCCGTTGGCAGATTTTTTTCACTTGTTGCAAGAAAAATAAGATTTACTGGATTAAATGGCTTGTTAAAATGGATTATACAGTATTTTGAAGTGTACTGTGGCCTTGATGTTTATAGTAAATATATACCTGGGTATTACTGCTGCAATGAACCCTGAGAACTGATGCTCACATGCAGGCAATAACCAACGAGCTGAGATCACCAAAATGATCCCAAACCGACATCTTCATCTCCTCACAGATGTTTGCAGCATGATGTGTTTGTACGTTGCCGTCGCACGCCCTAAACATTGTTCTGTCATGTTTGATCTCAAGTTCCCTCTGGCTGGTAACTCGCCTGCCAGACACAGAAGATGTGAGAAACGCATTGAGTTTTTAGCTCCGAGCAGCACATGAGAAGAACGCTGCCTCGGTTTCAAAGCTCTGGGAGTCGAGAGGCCGATGGAGAGTGAGGCATCCGCTCAGTCGAGAGAGAAAAAGAGGGCAAGTTTGCAGAAAAAAACCCAAGGCACTTGAAATCTATTTTAAATCAGGAGAGACTAGATCTGCAAGTTGGAAAACAAGCTTTAATGGAGAGTGGATAAAAATTAGATGAGCATTGACAGTGGCTCCAGTTGAAGTCGATGTTCATGGGTTGAAGGAGAACCCAGAGCAGAGACAGAGACCCGGATGGGGCAGGTATCCATATATAGGGATGTGGTGGTTTGTAGTTGGTTCTCTTAGAGCAGTGGTTCTCAATCCAGTCCTCAAGGACCCCCTGTCCTGGAGGTTTTAGCTGCAGCTCTACTCAGGCACACCAGAACCAATTAGAGGCTTCACGTTGTCATGATACCTTCAGGTGTGCCTGAGTAGAGCTGGAGCTAAAACCTCCAGGACAGGGGCTCCTTGAGGACTGGATTGAGAACCACTGTTATAGAGGGAGGAAAGGGAGTGTCCTTGCTTAACCACCAAGGACGATTACCTGGAGTTGGATTGATAAAAGGACTTCACTTTTTTGAATGAGATATTCACCATCCTACACCGACTTAAAGCTGCACTAGGCAACGTTGCACCACTTGGACTTCATCACCCAGGATTCATGTCCAGTGCTGTGAGTGAACTGCATGCTCCTCGGACGCTCCTCGTACTGCTGTGTAGTAAAGAGCTTTGGATTTTCACTTTAGTCACTTCCTGCGCGCAGAGAAGATTTCCCGCCAGTGAAGCGAACCCAACCCAGCATTTAATTGGGGCGAATGGATGTATTTTTACAGAAAAAGCTTAAAAATAATTGCTGGCGCGTCAAAAAGAACGGCAGGTAGCAGTTTCTTTTTCAAAGTGAGTACATAACGTTGAAATTTTCCATTTCCAACATTCAGATTCTACCTTTGCCATGAAACAGTGCCTCAGTCTCAGTCATGTATTATTATCTGAATGAACTCATTGGCTTGGTATCATTATAGTGATACTGTATGCCGTTATCAATAACTGAATAGATTGTACCTTAAACCACTGAGTCATATTATGAAGCTCTTTATCTCTTTATCTTTCCATACTGATACTATGTGCCATTATGGAACATTTAAATTATACCTCTGGCATTTAACACACTCGGCAGTGTATTATTGTCTTAATAAGCTCATTATCTCTGTCGGTTTTTTTCCCCCCGTCTGCAGAACCGAAGGATTTTCACATTAACTCGACGTCGCTGCGATGCGCCTTCTGTTTTTTAATTTCCACCAGACAGCCATGCCTTGAATTTCAAATATCGCAGCCCTCGCCTCGCGGAGCAACACACCCGAAGGTCTCGGTGGTCAACAGTGATATCGTGTGTCTTTATTAAACAAGGTCAGAATCTCACCGGCCTTTAGCCTTTTGACTCAACGTGGCGGGTTCACTTTGCTCACAGCTGTAATATGGGTTGTTCCTGTTATTGTGGGGTTATCGCTGCTCGGCGTGGCTGTCTAATCTTTTTAAGATTCAGATCCCAGCTGCCGTGCTGCGTGACTGAAGGGGGGAGGAGGGGGGAGGATGGGGGAGGTTGGCACGACTCAATCGGCTTGCTTATTGAAATAGATTTATTTGCATTTGAGGGGTTGAGGAGAAACGACACTCGGAGCCAGATGTCTTTCAAACAATAAGAGTCTGCTTCCTGGATGCAGACTGATGGAGGAACACTTCACCAACACTACTGCACATGCTAGCATGAGAGTAATGGATGATCAGTGTGTATTTATAGTGATATCACTCTTGTTGAGGTTGAGGTCCTGTTGTAACCCTGTATGTCTCTGCACCTTCCACCATGCCGTCTTCCACTGAGACTGATGAAAAGGATGTTTTAGCTGTGATGTGTCGCTGCTAGCAATAAGCCACCATGTCGCCAGCTAGCATGAGGATTCCAGTATCTAGGTATCTACAATGAGTTTCACACTCAACACGTACATTTTCTATTTTCCCATTGAAGAAGATATGATAGCTTGTCAACTGGCTGCATAAACCTTATGTTTAGTTGAGTAGGTTACAAACTGCAAACCATAATGAAGAATGTTATAAACTGCAGCCTAAAAGAGAGAGAGTGCATTGTGGGAGATAGCAACTGATAACTGACAGAGAGAGAGATTTTTTCTCAACGCGGCATTATACCTGATTTCCTCATTTTCTGAATCATTCATGTTCAGAAAATATTGGCTGAACTGCCCTCAACCACCGAACGACTATATATATAAATATGTACATGTCAATATCTTGAAAGCGCTGCTGTTCCCCTTTAAAGAAATAACAAGAAAGGTTTGACAGGACTGAATGAAACGACATAAAAGGAGGTGTGGGAGGGAGGGGGGAGTTCAGAGGTGGAGGGAGAACAGAGCAGCAGAAAGAGAAAGAGAGTCTGATATGAGCTGAGCAAGAAGGATAAAGAACTGAGGAACCGAGCTGTCAGGTCAGCTCTGGAGGGAACCGAAGAACGAGAGAATGGGGGAGAGAGATAGAAAGAGAGAGAGAGAGAGAGAGAGAGGCCAGCGGAGGAGAGGAGGAGGAGCCAAGGACATGAAGAGAGCTAATATAGATGGACATGCAGAGGTCAGAGTGAGAGTGAGAGAGCAAAAAGACAGAGGGAGAGGAAGAGGGAGAGAAAGGGAGACGGATAGAGGAAGAGGGAGAAAAGGAGACAGATAGAGGGAGAGGAAGAGGGAGAGAAAGGGAGACAGATAGAGGGAGAGGAAGAGGGAGAGAAAGGGAGATAGATAGAGGGAAAGGAAGAGGGAGAAAAAGGAGACAGATAGAGGGAGAGGAAGAGGGAGAAAAAGGAGAGATAGAGGCAGAGGGAGAGAAAGGGAGACAGATAGAGGGAGAGGAAGAGGGAGAAAAGGAGACAGATAGAGGGAGAGGGAGAAAGGGAGACAGAGGGAGAGGAAGAGGGAGAAAAGGAGACAGATAGACGGAGAGGAAGAGGAAGAGGGAGAGAAAGGGAGACAGATAGAGGGAGAGGAAGAGGGAGAGAAAGGGAGACAGATAGAGGGAGAGGAAGAGGGAGAGAAAGGGAGATAGATAGAGGGAAAGGAAGAGGGAGAAAAATGAGACAGATAGAGGAAGAGGGAGAGAAAGGGAGACAGATAGAGGGAGAGGAAGAGGGAGAAAAGGAGACAGATAGAGGGAGAGGGAGAAAAGGAGACAGATAGAGGGAGAGGAAGAAGGAGACAGAGGGAGAGGAAGAGGGAGAGAAAGGGAGACAGATAGAGGGAGAGGAAGAGGGAGAGAAAGGAGACAGATAGAGGGAAAGGAAGAGGGAGAGAAAGGAGACAGATAGAGGGAGAGGGAGAAGGGAGACAGATAGAGGAAGAGGGAGAAAAGGGAGACAGATAGAGGAAGAGGGAAGAAAAGGGAGACAGATAGAGGAGAGGAGAAAGGGAGACAGATAGAGGGAGTGAAGCAGAGGGAGAGTAAGAATGAGGTATAGCGAGGGAGAGAATGGGAGGAAAAAGAGAGAGTAGGTGTTTTTCCACCACAGGAACCTGAAACCTTCTCAGCAGGAACCTTTTCAGTTCCCCAAGACGGTTCCAGGAGTATCTGACGACAAAACTGCGACTGTTTGGTTTCACGTGTCATTTAAACACGACATGCAGGAGCTTCAAGCAGCTGTGATGTTGATCCACCACAAAACCATGTGTGCGTAGCTTGTATTGACCAATCAGCGTTGTTCAGTACTGCAACTCCGCCCCAATGGTTCCTGGTCCCCCAAAAAGTACTACCTCACTAGGAACTATTTTGAGTCCAGGAACGATCCAAGAGGAGGCTTTTCGGGGCTAGTTCCCCCGGTGGGAAAGGATGAAGTTCCTGGAGCTAAGTACCAATAGTACTAAGTCCCTGGGTAGTTCCTGGAGCTAAGTACCAACAGTACTAAGTCCCTGGGTAGTTCCTGGAGCTAAGTACCAACAGTACTAAGTCCCTGGGTAGTTCCTGGAGCTAAGTTCCAACAGTACTAAGTCCCTGGGTAGTTCCTGGAGCTAAGTACCAACAGTACTAAGTCCCTGGGTAGTTCCTGGAGCTAAGTTCCAACAGTACTAAGTCCCTGGGTAGTTCCTGGAGCTAAGTTCCAACAGTACTAAGTCCCTGGGTAGTTCCTGGAGCTAAGTACCAACAGTACTAAGTCCCTGGGTAGTTCCTGGAGCTAAGTACCAACAGTACTAAGTCCCTGGGTAGTTCCTGGAGCTAAGTACCAACAGTACTAAGTCCCTGGGTAGTTCCTGGAGCTAAGTACCAACAGTACTAAGTCCCTGGGTAGTTCCTGGAGCTAAGTACCAACAGTACTAAGTCCCTGGGTAGTTCCTGGAGCTAAGTTCCAACAGTACTAAGTCCCTGGGTAGTTCCTGGAGCTAAGTTCCAACAGTACTAAGTCCCTGGGTAGTTCCTGGAGCTAAGTACCAACAGTACTAAGTCCCTGGGTAGTTCCTGGAGCTAAGTACCAACAGTACTAAGTCCCTGGGTAGTTCCTGGAGCTAAGTACCAACAGTACTAAGTCCCTGGGTAGTTCCTGGAGCTAAGTACCAACAGTACTAAGTCCCTGGGTAGTTCCTGGAGCTAAGTACCAATAGTACTAAGTCCCTGGGTAGTTCCTGGAGCTAAGTACCAACAGTACTAAGTCCCTGGGTAGTTCCTGGAGCTAAGTACCAACAGTACTAAGTCCCTGGGTAGTTCCTGGAGCTAAGTACCAACAGTACTAAGTCCCTGGGTAGTTCCTGGAGCTAAGTTCCAACAGTACTAAGTCCCTGGGTAGTTCCTGGAGCTAAGTACCAACAGTACTAAGTCCCTGGGTAGTTCCTGTGGTCCAAAAAATGACAATTGAGGGAGAGAGAGTCAGCTAGAGGGAAATTGAGAGAGAAAGAAAAGTAGAGGAGAGGAGATAGAAGGAGAGAGAGAGAACAAGAGGGAAGCGAAAGAAAGAAAAACAGTGAGAAATAAAGAAATGAAGAAAGAGCATTGAGACATCACCGCTCATCCTCTAAGGAGGTGAGGCGAGACTGAGCGAGAGAATGAGGACGGATTGATGGAGGAGAGGAACGGAGAATAAAAGCCCATTCAGGAGGGATTAGAATTAACCAGGGTGATAAAACATTAGAGTATCAGACATTCTGCTGTTTTGTTTCACTCGTCACTCAGGACAGACGGAGGAACGCCGTGTGGTTGGACGGCTGGACGTTGTTTAGTAGAAACACCAGGTAGAGAGCCAGCTATCGGTCTGCTGCAAGCTAGGCTAGGATACGCTGCACCGAGCTGCAGGATACAGAGATGCATCACCTTTAGGTTTCTCAGGCAGCAACACTGGCGCTTTACCTTACGTGGTAGGGTAGCGGACCTTCATGTGGGGTCCTGGTTTCTACCTGAGCCAACCTGGTTGCAGTTCATCACTTGTTTAATAGACCAAAGCTACACAAAGCATCCTTGTTGTTTAATCGATACATGAAAGGTACGTAAAGATAATTGTTTGATTGACTCACTGATTATTTCCTCTTCCCTGGATGAAAGTGCTGATCAGTGAAATCAGCTGCTATAGTGTTTGGTTGGATTGACAGTGGTATGAAAACATGTAGAATACATCTAATATACTGCAGCCTGTCAGGTACATAAATAGGCCTGGTGAAACATCTACTATACCATAACAACAATAAAACCACGGTGACTATTGAACTATCTCAGTCACACAACACACTGCTTCCTGCTGACTTGCAAAGCCACTTAACCAGTGACCGTGTGGGGATGTCATTCACGCTGACTTCAAGCTAAATTGGTCACTGAAGCAGATAAGTCCACGGTATGAGAGACCGGGTGTCGTGTTAAACTGTACACAGACCAGTCCACTGTGAAATCCATCCAACGGATTGAAATCAAACGGCTTGGACTGAGTCTCAGCAGCCGAGCTCACCGTTGGGCTGCAGTCCCGCTGGTCGGTACACCAAAGATTCACACTGTCTGCCAAAATTAATTTCTGGTGTCGGTTATGGTCACCGGTGGGGAAATCTTCAAAGAGCACAAACAGTGATTCATTGAAATCTTCTACTAAACAGACACCAGAGAAACCTGCACTCACCACCGACATGGTCGCTCTGGGCGGGATTAAAACAACGAGTAGTTCAAGTAATAACACCAATGACCCTTCCTGCCCTGGTGAGACTAATCCTGTCTGTCTGACTGTCTGTCTGTCTGACTGACTGACTGTCTGTCTGTCTGTCTGTCTGTCTGTCTGTCTGTCTGTCTGTCTGTCTGCTCAGGGTGGCGGCGGACGGTCGGAGGCAGGAAGCACCGAGGGACGATTCCTTCAGAGGAACGACGGAGGACAGGAAGGAGAAACTACAGATGAGAGGGCCTGACCTCAGAGAGAACACCTGATTGCCTCTGTACACACACACACACACACACACACACACACACACACACACAGATAAAGACACAACCCCTACATACGCACACACATGCATACAAAACACACACACACTTTCTCTCTCTCTCTCTCACACATGCAAAGCTGCCCACACTCTTCTCTCTCTTACACACACACACACACACACACACACACACACACACATACGCTTTATACACATAAACACTCCCATACTCGCTCTCACACACACACATGCATGCATAAGCTCTCGGTCTCACACATGCAAAGCTGCCCACACTCTCTCTCTCTCCTACTCTCACACACACACACACACACACACACACACACACACGTCCAAAGCGAAGGCATCCCTTTGTCAGGATAATAAGAAGTTAATTGGTGGGTTGGTTCCAGCGGGGCTGAGGGCGGGTCAAAGAGACGGCTGCCGAGTGGCTGATACGGCCAAACACCAATTAGGCTTTGTCTGAGGGAGGGAGAGAGAGAGAGAGAGAGAGAGAGAGAGTGGGAAAGAGTTATGGGGAGAGAGACAGTGAAAGAAAGTGGAGAGAGAGGGGAGAAACAGAGGAAGAGAGGGGGAGGCAAAAACACAGGTGGCGAGATGAAGAGGCTGGTCGGGGTGAGGGAGGTGGTTGGGGTGAGGGTGGTGGGGGGGAGGGGCTACAACCGACCAACACCATAACAACACCAACTCTTTGTGCTGTCAGTGTGCTCCCCCCTCCCCTCCCTCCCGCCTCCCACTCTGTGTTTTATGTGAGAGTAAGAGTGAGAGAGCATCTGAGCGGTGATGTTGGAGAGAGAGAGAGAGAGACAGAGAGAGAGAGAGAGACAGAGAGAGAGAGAGAGAGAGAGAGAGACAGAGAGAGAGAGAGAGAGAGAGAGAGAGAGAGAGAGAGACAGAGAGAGACAGAGAGAGAGAGACAGAGAGAGAGAGAGAGAGACAGAGAGAGAGACAGAGACAGAGAGAGAGAGAGAGAGAGAGAGAGAGAGAGAGAGAGAGAGAGAGACAGCGTGGCCACGTTCATAATGCGTTTGTGTGAGCTCGGAGCACCCGTTGGCATATTTCTCTGTGTGTGTGTGTGTGTGTGTGTGTGTTTACTGTCTAAATTTCCAGCCCAGTCCAATTATTATGCTTGGATTATGGATTCTGGATGAGTATGAAATAGTACGAACCCTGTTTACATGACGGGGGCCGCTGGCTGCCCGGGAGGAGGCGGCGGTTCGGTTCTGGGGCTTTTATTGATGCAAATGCAGCATTAGATTTCCGCTACCTCATCTTGACACAACAAACAAAATAATTCAATCACGGCTAACTGGATTCTCTCTCTTCTCATTCTGCAAGCTGAAGACGGAGCGTGATCTCCGTGATGAGCGGGGATCGGGCGGCGTTGGGCGAGCGCTGTACGACGGCCTGTCACTGATATAGATTCTCAGTGGTGTTGCCAAATGGTAGATGATGGTTACGGGGGGGTGCAAGAATATTTCATGGGTCGGTCTTCATCATCATCATCATTATCATCATAGTTATCATTATCAGCATTGGAGTTTTTTTTTTTTTGTTGGCAACTGAGCAGCTCCAGTTATTTTCCCGAGGCATTTCAGGGATTCGAACCCACCACCATCTAGTCACGAGCCTTCTTCATTAACCCTCACAACAAAGTCAACACAGTAAACCACCAGTCTGGCTACCCGCTGAGGGTTGGCCACAACCTTTATATCTGGTTCCTGTTGTCGTCTCTTCTTCTGTCATCACATTACATGCGGTGTAATTAGGACTCTGCTCCGTTTCCCTCCGAGCCCTCGG
>JAXDDX010000071.1:892500-992500 GCA_034670405.1 Hoplostethus atlanticus | reverse complement strand
ACTTCCTGTGGACTGGGAGAAGCGTGCAACAACCCAACACCAGAATTTAATCCGGGGCAAAATGGGGGGCGAAGCTAGGGGTGTCTCAAACCGGAGGGAGGGGCCTCTCTGCTCTGCTGCAGCCCGGCGTTGTGATCTCGGCTGATAAGACGGGGGGTGTGTTTACAGACACGCTTTAATCCACCGTTTATCCCACCTGATCAAGAAAGCGGTTATCGCAACGCGCCTCCGAGGTTCTGAAAAGAAATAGATAGCGTTGTTTTTTTTAAAGATAGCATATTTCAATATTTCCAAACTGCTCGGTGACTCTTAGCATTCTCCCTCTTTGTCTCTCTCCCTTTTTCCTCACTCTGTTTCTGTCTGCCATTTTATGAGCAACTGATACGAAATGTCAGTGGATTTCCATTCCCGTCTCCCATCCTTCGTCCCGTCGCCCTGAGCAGCCATTGCTTCTGTGGCCCAGATATACCAGGCGGCTTCTGCTGGAAGAGGACGGTAGACGCTCTGCATACTGATACGTGCCTCTCACGCTTCCCTCCCTTACTCTCATTTAAAACAATGGCGAGAGGGAGTGAAGGGAAGGAGGGAAGGGGGAGTGGATGAGAGAAAGAAAATGGGAAGTGAAAGACAGAACGTATTAAGACAGAGTCGGTTAACTCGGGGAGATAGGGGAGAGGAGGAAAATCGTTAAACAAAATGCTGGTGCTGCTGCGGCGCCTCAAATCAGCTGTCAAGTCCCCTTGCCCTCACAGGGAGAGATAACAGGGAGGGAGGGAGCGGGGGAGGCAGGGAGAAAGGCAGATATTCGAGGGGAACGTAAAAGGTCAGACCACAATGAGTTCCCATCAAGGAAGGAGGGCAGAGTCAAGCGCTCGCTTCCTCCCAGCCCATCTCTGCTTAACGCCGGGGGTCGGCGGTGTCACCTCCGCCACGGGAAGCCAAACCACCGCCGGCAAAACAAACCGCTCGGCGCCATTCGGATTCCTGCAGCGTACGCGCCACATGTCTCACTTTCCTGCTGTGACACCCAGTAAATGTGCAGCACCCCTCCTCTCTCTCTCCGTTCTGTTGTCCATCCACCGTTTATCATCCACATTCACTAGTAATCTACACAATAATGCAATGAGACAACGGGGGCCACAGTGTTCGTAAGGCTTGCTCAAACGTAGCTTGGGGAAAATGCAAGATGCGTCACTCGCTCATATTGATTTTTATTTCCTTCAACGTTGCGAAGTGAGATGCTTTCAAACAGCTTCACAACACGACTCTGAGATAGTCACCATTTCAAAAAGGGTGACGCCTACTTGACATGATGGTGACACTTTCACAGACCGGATCACCGACAATTTAAAGATATTGCCTGATCAACTAATATTTCTGTTGCAAGATGGAAGTTGATTTTTGGAGTCGAAACTCGTTTTCTTCCTTCCTATGCTTCAGAAAACGATGTTTCATTGCAACAGGATATGTGGATCATTTAGGGAACAATAAAAATGAAACGTATTCTTAAAAAAGTAAAGCACATATAGAGATTCTATTGAAGTTATGAACAGGATCTACTGATTGAGTGAAACCCTTCAAGCCCCTTTTGTAGCTTTGTGAACGCTAGCTCATCGTTTCCATAGGATGTGTAGGAAAATGTTAACGTCGCCTTGAACGGCTTTGTGCTTCTATCAGTCAGGAAACACATGACCTGCTGCTTGTTTGGGCTCTTTCTTCTTTCTGCCGTCGCTCTTTAAGGTGTTCGACGTGAAACATGAAAGTTGTTCGACTTGATTTCTACACTGCAATTCCACTTAGAGTGCATTAAAGGAAGACTCCTCCCTTGTGGCAGCCATTTTGAAAGGGTTCAGCGGGGCGTGATGTCCTCAGAGTTTTGCTTTGACGACGTTTTCCGAAATGTAAATCTGTCCTCTGGTGGGGAAAAGGGTTGAAAGGGGGATTTGTTAAGAGTATAAAGTCTTTTCCAGTGCCTCGGAGAATAAATGTACTTCTAACGAAACAGTGTTGTACGGTCTTGCGAGTATCAAAGATTGTGTGGCGGCGTGACGAGAACGAAAAGCGTGACGATGGGGGATGCTAGCTAAAATAAACAACCACAGTGAAATGAGTAAAGAAAGACTAGAAAGAAAACTGTCTATATGTTCACAGAAGAAAGGGACAGTATTTTTTTTTTTTTTTACCATTTCCATAGTTAGACAAGTATTTAGGTGACGTACATCCACTCAGTATACACAACGATAAGTATCTGCTTGATAAAAATACAGGAAATCATGCAAATATAACACTTTATTTCGTCGTGAAGGACATTTTTTTTTTCCAACTCTATAATCTGGATTCTCTTAATAATTACAAGTCGTCATTGCACAGTCCCCGACCACTCGCAGGAAAAACCTCATCCCTCGTTTCCCTCCATTCCCCAACATAGAGATCGTCTTCCCGCCCGACCACCCCCCCCCCCCCAACAAATAAACATAGAGAGATAACAGGCTCAGTAGAAAAACAGTCATTTGTTCCTACAGTTTGTACAAAATTCACAGATTATTCATCTCGTTTTTGTTTGTTTGTCTTCTTCCCGTTTGTTTACACACTGCCTCCTGCACAGGAAACCAAACCACTGTAAAAAAATAAAATAAAATAAAAACACCTAGAAATAGACATCAAACAAAATAAAGCAAACAACGATGAACAAAAATGATCACGGGCTCGATAGAAATAGCTTCCATCTCCATGCATGTCACGACTGCAGCGTCATGGCGGCCCTCTGATCTGTCACTCCTCATCAAAAGCGCCCCTGGGCAATATTAATAATAGTCACACCAAATAAAAGCTCCTCCACTCTGACTGTTATTGGGTTATTTCATAGTTGTGTGTTGTGTTAATCCTTCGTATTACTTCTATTATTATTATTACTGTATATTATTGTCTCGCCTGGGATTCAGAGGATTATAAGAAGGGCGTTGAGTGAGTTGAAAGAGGAGATAAGTGTTGTAACACTAGCCCGTTATCCGTTACAGTAGACCGGTGGTTCCCAACCAGGTCCTCAAGTACCCACTTGTTCTGCAGCTCTACTCAGACACACCTGAACCTGATCATGAAAACGTGAAGCCTCTAATTGGTTCAGGTGTGCGTGAGTAGAGCTGGAGCTGAAACATGCACCGCAGGGGGGTACTTGAGGACCTGGTTGGGAACCACTGCAGGAAACCACTGGGAAAAGCTGAGCCGGTGTCCGATGGTTCTCAATGAACATGGCTGGGGTGGCTAAACAACTTCTTAGTCATATGATCGTCTTTGTCCATTGGCTTATAATGCGACAAATACTTTGGGGAAGTTGACCAACTGAGGGGAGGGGGGCGGGGCTAACAATACACTTCCTGTCTAAAGGTGAAACGTTTTAGCAAATACTTTTATGTGGGATACTGAAATGGTTTTGGAGATGCAGCTCTGGACTCTAATCCACAGGACTACGGTTTGAGTCCAAGAGGAACCAGACGTGGTCTTGAATTCCCCCGACCAGCTGAGGGAAGTTGGCGGAGGCGGCTGAGGTGCCCGTGAGCAAAGCCCTTAACCCTCAGTTGCTACCGGGGGGGAGCTGCCAACAGAAAACAAGTGTTTGTACTGGTTAGTGTGTGTGGATCTGTGTGGATGTGAGCACGCTGAGTTAAACCCTTCCCCTGTTTAAACACCCTGCCGGAGGTTGAACCTGCTTCAGCCTGACTGCATCATTTCACCAGAGGGACTCGCTGGTTTAACTTTATGTTGTAGAAGAGAGAAAAGTCATGTTGCTATAAATTAATCTAGATCAAAGTCGGTCAACAGATCTACTGATACTGTGCGACGCGACTGGCGTAAGAACACGTAGGAGAAGATGTTGGGAAGGGAGGATTTTATATGAGGAGTTTCATTCCAAAACTAGATATCTGCCATTTGAAACCAAAGGAAAGTAAAGCACATTATGGGATACTACTGAAGTACTATTTGCTCAGAAAACAAGATTTATCTTTGGAGATAGCATCATCTGTGTTTTTGAAATATTGAAAGATGAAGTGCAGTGGAGTATTGTGGAATGAAACCCTTCATATATACAACCTGGTTAAAGTGATCTCCAGTACAGGATGCAGTCTGCTGGAGGACCAGGAGGATGCAGTCTGCTGGAGGACCAGGAGGATGCTGCTCTGCTGGAGGACCAGGAGGATGCAGTCTGCTGGAGGACCAGGAGGATGCAGTCTGCTGGAGGACCAGGAGGCTGCAGTCTGCTGGAGGACCAGGAGGCTGCAGTCTGCTGGAGGACCAGGAGGATGCAGTCTGCTGGAGGACCAGGAGGATGCTGCTCTGCTGGAGGACCAGGAGGATGCAGTCTGCTGGAGGACCAGGATGATGCAGTCTGCTGGAGGACCAGGAGGCTGCAGTCTGCTGGAGGACCAGGAGGCTGCAGTCTGCTGGAGGACCAGGAGGCTGCAGTCTGCTGGAGGACCAGGAGGATGCAGTCTGCTGGAGGACCAGGAGGCTGCAGTCTGCTGGAGGACCAGGAGGCTGCAGTCTGCTGGAGGACCAGGAGGATGCAGTCTGCTGGAGGACCAGGAGGATGCAGTCTGCTGGAGGACCAGGAGGCTGCAGTCTGCTGGAGGACCAGGAGGATGCTGCTCTGCTCGTTCGTCTTAAGCTTGAGTGCATCAGACAGTTTTGCCCGTGGAGACGTCTCTCCTCTGGTTTCCCGTGTGAACGTCAGCCAGCCAGCCTGGCCTGACTCCAGACAAGGGGCTTAGGGGTAAATTGTGTTTGCCCTCATCTCTGACCGTTGAGCTTTTGGACATGAAGCGTCTCAACGTTCCCCCCCGACTGGATGAACCAACAGCTGTAAAGGTCAGCCACGCGTGGCGCCGTTCACAAATCTGTTAATGCAGACGTTGATGTTAATGAAAAAGGAAAACACACAGCCGGCAAGGCGTGGAGGGGTATGGATGTAAAGAGTGTGTGTGTGTGTGTGTGTGTGTGTGTGTGTGTGTGTGTGTCACTAAGTGGAAGAGTCTGTTGCTAATGGCACCAGTCTGAGGTTACAGCAAAGTCGCAGTAATGCACATACATGAGAGTTACCAGGCAAGTACACACACACACACACACACACACACACACACACACACACACAGGCATAATGATATATTTGTTTTAAATCACACTCACCCACGCTGACACACACATACACTGTTATCATCATTAGGGCGTAGTGTGTACACTTACATACACAAAGATATCTATCGACTCTCTATCCCTTGTCTCTCTCTGCCCCCCGCCCCCCCAACCCCCCCATGTCATTTTGAAAGCTCAAATATAAAATTCTTAAATTCAGTGGCCAGTCGTTGAGGAAGTGAGGGCTACAGCGTGACGCTGGGAAGAATGGCGAGCGAGAGAATCTGCTCTGAATAGCTGGTGGGCGGCGCCAGTCCTCCCCTGAGACGGGGGGATGGAAACGGGTGGACGGGTACGTTCAGACAAATTCATCCTATTGTCGGCCACTAATTGAGACCGGGACGATAGCCTGGCAGCGTGAGAACGTAGGGTGGATTTGGTGGCCACTAGGGGGTTATCGCCATGGCAACAAGTATAGATGTAGGCAAAAAAAGGAGTTAGGATTTAGCTTGTGTGGTGATCTGGCTACTGTATGTCATGTTTAAAGAACTACCTGTGAGAGATTACACCGAGGTGAATCTACAACTCAGCAACTCAGAAATGTCCAGTTGTTAAAAATATCATTTCACACGTCTCCTGTTGCTCGTCAGTCAGAGGCAACGGCAACCGAGGCAACGTCAGCTCTGGTTTCCTGATCAGACTGGAGAGTCAAGAGATCACATTTTACTGAGTCAGGTGTGACGAGACGAACCTCTCTCTCTCTCTCTCTCTCTCTCTCTCTCTCTCTCTCTCTCTCTCTCTCTCTCTCTCTCTCTCTCTCTCTCTCTCTCTCTCTCTCTCTCTCTCTCTCTCTCTCTCTCTCTCTCCTTCTGTTCATTTAGGCCAATCTAGGTAAGTGGCTCTCGAAACAAGCCCCTATGTCAGAGAGGAGGGGAGGATCATTGATCAACTCAGACGCCCACACATACTCGTAAAGAGAGGGAGTGTAAGCTTGTGATGCACTCTTGCATGTGTACACACACACACTCTAACACACACTCAATAATAATGATGATAACATAGAGCACATATGATCCGTGCGCCATAAAAACATGTCTGTCAATCTGGCATGAGGCTTGCAAAACAATATTAGACACATTCTCAATGGGACTGCTGTGTATATGAGGACACACACACACACACACACACACACACACACACACACACACACACACACACACACACACACACACACACACCTACATACACACAGTCTCTCAGAGATGCCAAGCACATTCGCATGAAATTCCAGGAACATGGTGTCATTTCAACCACTACGAAGGGGGAGGGAGGGAGCCAGAGAGCAGATACCGAGAGGGGGAGGGGAGAGGTTGAGCAAGATAGCCAGAGAGAGAGAGAGAGAGAGAGAGAGAGAGAGAGAGACAAGGAGAGAGATGGGATAGGTGGGCGGCGGAAAAAGGAGGAGAAAAAAGCGAGGGGATCTTGATGCTCATCCAAGCGTCGCTCAAAATCTCATTCCATCTGTCCCCAAATAACTGTCCTCTTCCTCCCTCCCTCCCTCGTCTCCCTCTCTCCATCCCTCCCCCCATTTCTCTGCATGGTAAGTGTACCGTTCTGCCTGCAGCATGACAAGCTGCCTCTGTAATATCCAAAGATATTGGATATTACCCAAAGGCAGTGCTACATGTTCTTCCTTTCCACCATCTCACATGTTTCATTTGAAAGTGTTTTTTTGTTTTATCTGTGACTTTTATTTTGGTAACATCTTTGGTGCAGTCATCGCCGTGGTGAGATCACTGAGATGTCCAGATGTTCGTGCACCGATACACAACAGGCGATCCATTATTTCATCTCCCTCTCTTTGTCCTTCCCGTCCTCCACCCCCCCACTTGTTCCTCGCTCTCCTTCCCCTTCATCTCTCTTTCTCCTCCCCTTATCTGTGAAGAACAATCTCAGTCTGTTCCACCTATCACCCCCTCTTTCTCTCCCCTCTCCTCCCTCCCCATCTCCTTGTCTCTTCCGTCTCAAACACTCCTTCCTTCTTCCCTTTCCCTCTTTCCCTCCTTTTCCCCCGTTTTGTTTTCTTTGATCCAAATCATAGTGGGACGTCTTTCTTTTTGCAGTTTTTTTGTATTTGGTGTGTTCAGGTTCACACTGACCAATCACAAGCCAACCAGGGCTTCTCAACAAGTCACATGGACTCACAAGTAGCTGGTTGATTGGACAGTTGTGGTAACCTGTCATCACACCGGGGTAGAGATTTTGGTGACGTGGGAATCAACACAAATCTGATCTACCGTGATGGACTTGTCTGAGCATCATTTCCTTGATGTCTCCTCACCCTTCCTCCCCTCTTTTCATGCTCTCTCTCTCAGCTTTACATCCCTGCCCTCTCCTCCACTCTCAGCCATCCTTCAGTTGCTCTCCTTCTTCCTCTGTCAGTTTCTATCCCTCCGTCTCTTCCTCTCAGCCTATCCCAAAGCATCTCATATTTCCCTCGTGTCCTTTCCTTTTCCTGACCTCTCCTACACACCTCTCTCTCTTCCTTTATTCCCTCCTTCACTTCCTCCTCCCCAGCAGGCCTATCTAAACGCTGGCATCCTCGGCTCTGCAACAGTAGCCGGTGCATGTGCTGCTGAAGGGCGAGAAGATTTCATCGCGCTGAGGGACGAGAGACTGCTTCACTCAAGCAAAACCTTGCATGTGTGTGTGTGTGTGTGTGCATGGATGTATGTATGTACACACCACACTCGCTACCCCCCCCCCCTCTTTAAGCCAAGAACATGGGTCTTAGGGGCTTAGCATCCCTCCTCTGAGCTCAAGCTAAAAGGTTTTATTGAGTTTTTATCCATCCACAAAGCAACACCGGGCTGTGGGAGACTACTGTATATTTAATAAGCCATGTGAAGGCGATGAACCGATGATTCATTTTCCACAAGTAGGGACTTCAGAGGGTCTTTGTTGCTGTGTGGGGAGGAGGGGGAACTGGAGACCAACAAAATGCTTACGGCACACTGGAGGACCGTTAAGACAGCTGCAGAGCGCTCCACTTTCAATCAGGTAGCTGTGTACGAGAGAGCCCTTTCAAAGAGACTATTGTGCTGCATCCTGCATTTAATCAGGCTGTTATATACATCAGACGATTGTGGGAAAAAAAAAAAAAAAAAACAGTTGCGTCGCCTCGCCCATTTAATCAGGCTGCTCTTACATAAGAGGCGTAATCGCGCCGCCTGTTTACGGCATGACTGTTTTTCCCCCTTCAATCTCTCGTGTTTCTACCATCTCGCGGTAAAAGAACATGAAGATTTTCTCATTGTCAAATCAAATGATTACAGCTCGCCCGTCACTGGAGGGGTGCCGACTACACCTCTGACCCGCTCGCACGACATGACAGCAGCCGATGGGGCCGCGAGCTCGACGCCTGCAGGCTGCAATTTTCTATCAAGCCATTGAAAACAGCAACGGTAAAAAATAATGGATTTTGTGTTTCCATCTAAAGGAGGGCGGGATTCCCCTCCACAAGGAGCAACATATCTGATCTTTACCTCCTTTGGTGATTGGATCCAGCATCAGCATCATGGCTGTCTAAACAGGTAGGCACCAGGTGGAATCAGATTTTCTCCTGCAGCCCTGACAGCCCTGACTTTACAAGTGTTGCAGATCAGATTTCCTGACCTCGTCCGTATGCAGCGTTAGTCTACCGCTGTCAACATAAAGGCTCTTGTTGTTCAGCATGGTGCAGCATTTTCTCTCTATCTCAAATCCTTCCTCTCCCTCGGTAGGATGGATAGACGTTGGTGTAGAAAGGTCATTAAATGATTAGATGTGTGTGTGTGTGTGTGTTTGAGCGCGTGTGCACGTGCATGTGTGTGTGTGCGTGCCAACAACTCGGGGCCATATCCACCATCCTGTAGTTTCTTTGCCACGGCGGCAGAAGGCAATTAATGAGAGCCCGTGTTCTTATCCGCTACCTAGCAACCTTGGGTGACCCGTCGCCCCCAGCAACTACTGCTGCTGCTGCCTGTAATCGATCGCTCGGAAAAAACCCGGGGAGTTGGGGCGTGACGTCACGCCGAACCACTGACCCACGACACTGTGGAGGATGTAACTTTCAAAAACAGACAGACACTGAACACTCCCACAAAACGTCATGTATACACTGAACACACACACACACACACACACCCAGAGAGAAACCTTGACACACAAAAACATTAAAGGAAAAATCCACCCAAATATATTTCAACACTGTAAAAAACAACTACTGGCGATGTTCCATGCACTCCTGGGTCCAGTTTGTTTGTTGTTTTTGTGGATAACGGGCCAAACGTAGATTTCCATCTCTCTACAACATCAATGGTTTAGAGGCCTCTTTGTAAAATAAGCACCGACACTTCATCGCTAAAATAACTCCTGGAATGCATTGAACATCACAAACTGATGATGTGTAACAGTGTCAGAGTATCCCAGGGTGGAAGTTTACTCTAAACTACACAGACACACAGTCTACCCACCCGTACGACGCTGCAGAACAACCCACTTCATTACAGTCTCACATGCCGTCTAGACCCAGACAACCACTTGTTCTGTAGTTGTTTTTTCCATCGCTCCAGTTTTGCCCCCGGGGGAGCGACCGAAAGCATAAACGCATTTCCCTCAGATCATGTTCCTGAGTTAGTAATTGCCACGCCGATTGTTACTTAAGTGATGCTCGGAGAACAAGGGGGAGGCACGTTGCTGTTTTCCAATATTGTTAATATTTTAATGCGTTCCGCTGGGGATGAATGACACTGGTAGTTTCAGAAAAATGGATTAATCGGCTTTTTGTTGGTATTTTCTCTCAGGCGTTTTTCAGCGAGGACACGCAGAGCTGAGAGAAATAAATAGTTATGTTTCCTCCCTTTTTATTTCCCTACCTGATGCTCTCTTGGTGTAACCCTTATGTCATTCAGAGTAGCTGATGTAAAAAAAACAACAGCCTGAGGGAAAACACACATCTGGGAGTTGCCACCAGGCAAGGTCCACTGCCCTTGAGCAAGGCACCGAAGCCTTGCCAGGGGAGGGAGTTCCTCGTGCACCCAGACAGATTTTCCCCAGCTGTTCCCAGTGATTCAAACAGGCAACCCTGTGCTCATAACCCCCCTTGTCTTCCTCACACAGGGCTTTAACAGTGAGATGACTTACAACTGGTGGCGCTAAAGCTAAGCCGTAACGTTTCACAGTGCAGGCTCGTGTTAAAGCCTGGTGATATTAGGTAGGTGATTTCTCTCCTTCCTCGGCTTCCCACCATCTTTTTTTTTTGTCATTTTCTCTCCTTTTGCAGCACAGTGACTCCTCTTCAGTCTCCTAATTGCCTCTTTCTTGATTCCTCTTTCTTCCTCTCTCCTGCTCTTTTCTCTCTCCATAGCGTCGCTGAAGCCAAAAGCGAGTGAGCAGCAGTGATGGGGGGGGGGGGGGGTCACTGTAACACTGGGATAGTCGCCAGAATTCAAAGCCTCCCCTTTACTTAACCCAGCTGTGGGTAGACGCCGTTTATGCCCACCCCCCACTGAGCCGAGGGCAACTAGCCCACCATGCTAACAGTCACAGTGCAAGCTGACCCGCTGAGCTAATGCTAATCAGGCAACGAGCCAGCGGAGGCCTGGGGTGAAGATATAAAGGAGACAGAGAAGAGGGCATCAGTCACACTGGAGGAGGAGTGAAGGGAGATGTGGATGTGTGTACGTGTGAGGAGGCGTGAATGTACAGTATAGGCCTATAGGAGAAATAGTAGTATGTGCATGTGTGCGTGCATGTGAGTGCATGTGTCTGTATGTAATTACAGTCAGGAGGTGAAATCTGTGTCTGATTGATTGTATGGGTGGTGTGTACGTGAGTGAATCTGGCAGTATGCAATTACAATCTATGCTCGTGTGATAGAGGAAGTGTGTGTGTGTGTGTGAGTGACAGCGAGCAAGTGAAGGAGCATAGCCTTATTGGCGAGGCCTGCAGACTGAAAGGCAGATTAATTAAAAATGCTTCAGATTCTCAGCCTGAGCCGTCACTCCCTCGACAGAACGGACCCACATGACAATATCCCTGATTCACCCTGCAACACACACACACACACACACACACAGAAATACACCATAATAAACACTTCTAACCTCTTTCTCACGTCCTAGACACACTAATGCAGAGCTGCACTGTCAGACAGCAGAGGTTATTTTGAAATGCATAGACACACACACACACACACACAAACAGAGACATTCACTGAGACACAAAGACACACGCACACATGCACACGCACACACTGGCTAATACTAATTTCTGCAGCCGAGCCAATTCAATCTTCCAAAAGGACAGAGTCAGATTCTCCCGCTGTCTTTCCTCTGTCTGTCCTCAAGAGCGGCTGAGAAACAAGCTCCGGTGTGACAGGCATATTATCAGCTCTTCAACACGCCTGTGTGTGTGTGTGTGTGTGTGTGTGTGTGTGTGTGTGTCTGTGCATGCAAAGCTGAAATGAAATTCACAAATCTACTTAAGTCTTTTGAACAAAAAGCCTTGGCAGCTTTGGCTGACCAAAATATGAACTCTGTAATTTGAGAATTTGCCAGTGGAGGGACAGACGCATGAGCCAGACAGAACTGGCATGCTGTGGCGAAGGCTGTCTGGAGGACTCAGCGGGCGGCGACGCCACGCTATGCGACACCTGCAATTTTGATTCTGGCTAATAATTGGCATTGTCTTCCCTGTAGTGTAATATCTAATATAGCAAAACTAGAATGGAGATTTATTTTTTTTAAATACTATATATGATTTGATAAATATATTTCACTTATTTTAAATATCTCTATATATATATTGATTAATTTATATTTTTGTATTTCCTCTTTTTGTCGTTGAGCGAGGCGTCTGGGTGAGGAGGTGTTAGACAGATCAGAAGGAGCTCCAGTCTCACAGGTCATCGACAACAATCATGAGAAATCATCTTGAGTACAAGCACTCAAGTAAAAGAAAGCAGAAATTACACAAAGAAGTAAAAAAACAACTCAAAATAAACACAAACAGTGGAGTTCATTTTTACAGATGTTTGGTTCCAGATCAACGTAATACTCTGTTGTTGCCGTTTGGCACTTCTTAAGACCGTTTGTGTCTGTAAACGTAGATAGAAAGTTTCAGTCCATATTTTGTGTAGGTAGGTGTGAACGTGGTATGTTAGGGATGTATATGTGTGTGGGAAGATATATGCGTGTGTGTGTGTGTGTGTGTGTGTAACAATGCCTGTTTGCTTGTGAGAATGCGTAGGAAGGCGTGTGTTTGTAGAAGATACGCCTGTGTGTGTATTCGTGTGTGTGTGTGTGTGTGAGTGTGGGGGAAGTGGTGTGTGTGGGTGTTCTCGTTGTTCATGTCCATATAGTGTAACTAGAATCTATTCAAACACGTACAGTATATTCATTTATTCTCTACATTAGTTTCTGGATGTGTGTGTATGAGTTTTGTCACAGTTGGCCACCGGTAGCGACTCCCCCATGTTTGTTTGTTCGTGTGTGTGTGTGTGTGTGTGTGTGTGTGTGTGTGTTTGTCGGTTTCACAAGGGCACACACCCAGTTAATCTTTCTCTTTGTCAAGTGATCGATTGATCAGTCAATCCACAAATCAATCAACCAATCAGTGTAACAACTCCATCTCAACAGCAGACCTATAAACTACCACCTCGTCTCCTCTTCAGGGCCGGTGGAGCTAGCCAGGGCCGAGGTCAGCTCAACCGGTCTCACGTGGTCCGAGAGCACGGCACCGCCACGTTGGAGTTTCAGATCGGAGGCGGAGCCACTCCGGAGGCAGCAATTACCTCATTGGTTGAGTTAAATGTATATATAAATAGCAATTGCTTCTTTTTTTTTTTTTTTTTTTTTCATGACCAGTGGCTTGATCTTGGAAGGTAAGCGGGCTAGCAAGAGCGCTAGGCTTCATAACCATTGCCTCTTCCATTGGGCTTCAGTCTGCCAATTGTGGTTCTTTGGCTCCGCCCTTTTTAAATTTAACTCCACCAATGAGATTATTTGTGTTTCCAGCACAGCTCTGCCTCTGGGAAACGTTTGCATAACTAAAACTCCAATCTGCGAGCATGGCCCTACCACCGCCAGCGCTAGGGGCTCCTGGGGGCCACCATGTTAAAATTGTACAATATCTGTACTGTGATTAACGATACTGTAATATTATTTGGATAAATGGCATCGGTTGTGACAACGGGGGCATCAAAAGCAACATTTGAAACTATGGCTGATACCTCATCTGGATGACAAAGGAATCCCACAGGTTCGAGCGCTGGCTAGCCCTGATCAGCCCTGTAGTGGAAATCAGGACTTCCCCACCCTGTCGCCAGTCAAGTAGTACAAAAACTGCTCCTCATCAAATTACACCGTGTCTCAAAATGATCTGCTGTTCAAAAGGTATATATTTTACACGTTTACAACATTAATGGTATCCTGTATAGCAGAATGCACAATTTTTGTAAGGGGCGATAAATGTACCAGAGTACTTCCACAGTTCAGGGTACACTTCAATTATCACATCTTCCCTCCCTCCCTTCTTCTGTACCAGTATTAAATCACAGGAGAGGTGACAGTAACTTGTATTCACAGCATTGGTTCTCATATTTCATTACCTTCTCAAGGGTGAAGGGGCATGAGGAGAGGAGGCCTACTGGGATGCAGTCTAAGTGTGAAGCCAGCCTCTACGCGTACAAAGTGCGGTGTCTTTTAATCTTCACAGCGTTTACAACACCGTCCATGTTCCCACCACAAACCTCACGCTATGGATTCAATACTTTAATTAAAACAGGAGCAACCGAACCCCACGCTGCCGTTCCCGGGGAGCCATTGCGTGTCTATAGTTTCTCTGAAAGAGCTTTACTTTGAGAGCAGCTGGAACAATCGGGGGGTTATTCCTCGATTTTTCCATGACGATTGATTTGTGTTTTTCAATAACCCACAGAGTTCAAAAACTTACAAAACTGAAATGAGAAACCAAACTTGTGCGGCAATGAGTCCCCGAGGCAGCCGGCAATATTGTCTAGAACAGCAAAAAACCCACATGAATTAGACTTTGGGGGGTTAGAAAATATCCTTCCAGTTCCCATATTAATAAAATGCTTGTTGCCTTTTCACCAGAGCTTTTCCTGCTCAAAGTATCTGTAAATCACAAAGAATATAACCTTGCTGTTAACACACATTTCTTGGTGCTTCGACTCTCTGTGACCCCGACAGTCAAAAGAGTCAAAAGAGACACATTGAGTGGTTGTTTTATTTTGTTCATAGCAGGCAAACCCTGGTGTACGAATGTGGGTTTGGTATCCACAGGTCTTGACAGTGAGGGTTCGACTCTGTTCTTCAAAGACTTGCCACAAGTCCCGCTGTCTTCTCTGTTAGTTTTTCCTCTGGGAACCTGAGACTGTCACCGATTCCTACACATTGATCCATTAGTGTTGTTAACTGGCTAGACTGGAGAGCAGACACACAGTCCCTAAAGGTACCTGTACATCTGCCAATCTCAACAAACTAGCGAACTCTGTGGCCCCCTGAGGACTGGAGTCAGAAACCCCCTCCTTTTGAAGAGAGATAAATCAAAAAGCTTTTGCTGTTGACTGAAAATACCCACTGTAGATGAATAGATGTGAAGGAGACATGTTAGGTGAAGTTGTCGGGAAGAGGAGCAAGGCTTGGTCACCGTGGACGGACCTGAATGAACCGGACACTATTGATATATACAAACTGTAAAACACGCCGGAAGAGAATGAAATCTATTTGGCATGACCGCGGGGGAAAAGGTGAATGAAACTGCTTTGTAAATGTATAGATTTAGATTGCTGCCTAAGCAACTCTTGGACAGGAATGACTAATATACTTCAGTGTAAATGATTATTATTGGACACACTGTGCTTATGAATAACTGAGCTGTTATTCCTCCTGTCCAAAGAAAGGCCTTGTGGGTAAGGTACCTCCAGTTAAATTTCCCCCATTCTTCCAAATTCCATTATTTTTAAAAAGCCTCCCCCCCGCTGCATAGCCTCTGGCGCTAATCTCAAGCTAATTGATTGGTCATTCACTGGACCTAACACCGTGGGAGCTGCCAGTGGAATATGAACAAAAGACCAAAAATCGAAAACTGGTCCTTTATCAAAATGGGGGCCGATGCACCTTTGACATCCCATTGTGGACGCTAGTGGGCCCGTTCGATTGGCTGCCAGCGTTGACACACAGGGGTCAGAGGGAAAGTCATTACTCGATGAAAACCACAATGGAATATTATCAGCAGAAACAGTGACCGTTAGCATACTGGAAGTGAACTACTTTGCTGATGATGTATAACTGTAGTTTAGTATGGGTGGTGATGGGTGTGCAGTATAATGTTTAGTTAAGAAGCAGAGTAAAGCATGCTTCTTATACAAGTGAAGCTAATCTTCCCTGTGTGACTTCACGACAGAGTCACCTCCTACTACGTGACCTTTTGAAAAGAGCCCATTCCACGGACAGACATCTTTATGGGCGAAAGAGTAAATGCCATCCTCCCGCTCTCACTTTCCTCATCAAACTCACACCTCAAACAGCAGGTGGGTTCTAGCGCTGTCAAAACGATGATATCAGGGTTAACCCTGTGGAAAATTAAATGGGACTGCATTTCCTCCAGGTCCCAGAGACCCGAGGCCTGTTCCTTCCTGACCAATCAGACTCAAGAGGTAAGAACAACACCCAGAAGGTCTGATCTCCGACCAGTTCACCTTGGTCTGGTCCCAACCTGAACAGCTACGGTGAAGCATGCTCTTCCGACCTTAGTTATTCAGACTGCGCCCTCTCTGGATTATCCCTGTCGACAGGAGTTGGAGGCAATGGACGGAGGTGAAACAAGGCTGAGTATCAGATCAGAGAGAAAGGGAGGGACAGAAAGAGAGGCCAGGCCAGCCATCATTAATTTCAATCAAGCTCCCAGTCTGGCAGAGTTAATAATATCAGCACGCTCCCTTGACCTCGGACGACGGTACGACACCAACCTCCACAAATTACTCATTAATTTACCCCATTAGCTTGGACAGCGGTGGCAAACGAGTAAAAACACATGGAGAGGAATGAATTAATCAGTGATTCTAAAAGGGTATTTCTATTTCCTACGTTGAGTTGGGTCGAGGCAGAGGAAGAGAGCAGCCAGGACGCCAGCGGTGAAGATGGAGAGAGTGTGGGCGGAAGGATGTGAGAGACAAAGAAAAACAGAAAGCCAGTTGAAATTTGTGTTTTGACAATTGGGAAGTAGTGTGGCAGACTGCGGGAAAGGACTACATTCCCCAGCAGACAACATCCAACAGTCGGCCATCTTGCCCCAGGTGAAGGGCGTTACAATCAGCCGGGTGGGAGCTGATTGAGAGAAAAGACTTACAGAGTGGAATCTGCAAGGACCTTCTAACCCAGTTTCTGTCTGACGATAGGTTTAAGTTGTAAAAGTGTGTGATCTGTGCCATGCATTCACCCACAAGTAGTACAATTCATATGAGATGACAAGCACTTGCATTTTGAGGATCTAAACCATATGCTGATTGATACAGTGAAGAATGTCGCCAGTTAGGCCTCTAGTGCATCAGCATGCTTCCTGCAGGTAAGATGAGAAAAATATCTCTCTCAGGTCAAAGTGTCCTTACGGGTCAGCACCAAGCCTTGCTCCATTTCACCAATGGATTTCATTTCAACATCCGTATATTCAAACTTAAGAAGATGCTAAATAAAAATGCAGTTACTAAACCAAATCAAGAACCAAACCCTAATCAGTCGATTGCTGTTTTACCCTCCCTTTCCCCCTTTTTCCCCCCTTATTTTCTATTCATCATATTGGAGAGGACAAGCAAATATCACAATTATCATATAAACTGGTGAAATCATACCTCTAATGCCTGTTAGGGCACTTTGGTCCATAGCAAGCTCCCTCTCAGAGCAGAGCCATATATACTGTGGGAAGTCATCCGGTTTGAGGCGGAGAGACATCCCTCGGGCCTTCGCTCTGCTGTTAGAATCCATTTTATCTGGCTGTGTAGTGAACTGAGCGCTTGACAAAGTTTAAGTTTGTATGCAGGCTCGCCTTCGGCTGATACATCTCCAGCTGAAATTACATGAACATCCCTGAACCCTTTCTTGTCTCCTAAACACTTGCATGCCCAAAACGAGACGCAACTACAGCAAACCTCTAACCTGGTCTCAATCCGCCTCTCTTCCTCAATGTGATTACCTGGTTCTTTAATATGGGAGCCAACACCTGTCTTGCCAACCTGCATAGCCCACCCCGAAGTCATTTCTGCGTGACTAGCACTATTGAAATGTAGATTTCCTTCCTCATAGCTCCCCTTATCAAAAGAAATGTGCTACATCTGTAAATAAGAAATGGGCTGGGAGACAAAAAATGCTTGCGGGTCTGGAAATGGCTTACTCCACAATATCTGGATAGACAGACAGGTTAGTACACGTATGCACACATGCACGTGCATGCACACCACACTCACTCGCACGCACGCACACACAGCTCCCCTGTTATCTATATGCAAAGCATCCTTATTAAGCTATCCACTTGGCTGCCTTGAACCAGACTGAGAATAATGCAGGACCCACATCAGAACCCCACCCCACCCCCGACGCCACTCACCCACACACACACTCACACCAGCATACACATACCGTATACATACCCACACACCATTTAACGTGTAGTTAGGTGTTTCCAATCGAAAAGCATGCTCTACACAGCCTGCCCCGACCTACTCTTATACCAGGTAATTACCAGGAAGAACAATTAGCACGATAAGTATCGCTTAATGTCCTCCCCCGAACAGGGAGATTTAGGCAATTCTAAAACAAACGCGCCTAATTCCTCATCCCGCTCCCTCATTATCTCCCTAAATGATGCTTCTATGGGAGAGCAGGTGCTGGCGGTGCACTGGAATGATTGTTTTCTGAATGGTGGTTTGATGGGATTAGAGAAGAGAGGGACTGGGGCTTAAGTCGTGAAAGGGGGCTGCTTCTGGTGAGATAGCTGAGCTACAGTATGCCAGTAATGAGGTAGAAGACACCTGCTTGTCACCACCTTTCCTACGCTCATCAGCAGGGATTCAACTGGTCTACGGAAGCCTGTGAGGACCAAAGTGCCCAGCATGAGGCAGGCGGGTGAACTGTTTGACTTTTGTGCCTCACCACAGTGAAGTGTGGTGAAAGCAGTTAATCTCTGAAACAATTTGTCAAAATATCATTTCATTATCATTGAATCCCTTCAAAAACCAGCAACAGAACATCTCAGAGAGAACACCTATAGAACTCTGGATCCAGTGAGGAACAACCCATGTCATTTGAGACGTCAGAGGAATCACCTTTAATATCTGTCCTGCTACATAAACATCTACTATCCCCTTTCTAAGTCTGCTGTTGGATCCAACCCCACCGTCCCCCTTGCACCTTCTTCCACCCTGTTTCCACAGCTCACAGCTTCTGCTGGGCAGATACCCCCTTCCAGTAGTCCAAAATATCATGGAGGTCCTCGTCTTTAGCAAACTGCACCTTCTTGCGCAGGGCGTGTCCCGCCGCTATGTAGGAGGCTTCCTCTCGAGGGCTCTTCTTGTAAGGCCGGAATCGCTCCCAGATCCGCAGTGTGCTCTCCGACGAATACTCGGGACTTGAGGAGTAGCCCGAGTTGTAGTTGTGGTGTCGAGAAGGTGAGAGCTGGGAGTAGGCGGCTGTGGCGTCCCGCTTGGTATGCCCCAGCGGCTTGAGGAATGAGGCCTTCTGGGCCGGTGAAGGCGAGTCGTTAGCGCCCTCATAGTAGAGTGCTGGGAAGGAGTGGCGGTGCTCGGAGCTGTGGTAGTCCGGCTGAACCTCCAGGTGGTGCTGTTGCTTCCCAGTGCCTGCCACCCCAACTCCACCCCCACCACCGTTACCACACCCCATCCCACCCCCGTTCACGCTCACCCCACCGCCATTGATGTTCCCCATCCCATTCCCACTATAGCCCCCTACTCCACCACCGCCTCCTCCACTTCCACTTCCACCCCCTCCACCACAACCCACAGGGCTACCCTTCTCTGGGGGGTACTTGCAGGGGTCAGGGCTGCGTTGCTCGGGGACATCCACACTGAACACCCTGGCACTCTTGACAGATCCCCCTGAGGAGGGGGCACCACAACGGTTCTTCATCACCACTGCTACAGCCGTGTCAGCACTCAACTGCCTCTGGAGGGGCCTCACTGCGTTGGCTGGGGGTGGGTCTCGGTAAGGTGGGGAGAGGAACCCCCCACCACTGATACCTGGCCGCTCAGACAGGGGCATGACCAGAGGCACCGGAGCCATAGATGGGGGATGAGGCTGCTGGTGGAGCTGGGGATGAGGCTGGATGTGTGGCTGGGAGTGGGGCTTCGGGTGAATCTTGGGGGAGGAGGCCATGATCTGGTCCCCAGGGTGGACTGAGGAGAGTGGCAGGAGGTTGCGGGGGAGGGAGGTGATGCAGGCTGGAGGCTGGGAGGAGGACACAGGGTTGGCGTTGTCGACAGTGGTCACAACACTGGCTGAGGTATCCAGCTTCAGGGCATCAATGCAGTTGTTGATGATCTGGTTGACCTTGTCTACCTCTTTGGCAATGGTGGAGATCTCTGACGCTGAGCCGCGGCCGTCATCGTCCGAATCCTCCCCGACCTCTGTCCCATTCTCAGCCCCGCCTCGCATATCCACCACCACCTCCCCTCCTCCTCCTGCACCTCCCACTGCCACCCCTCCCTCCCTGCCCTCCCCTGCTACTCCCACAGTCCTCACATCCATGTAGTTGCCCTTGCTGCCCATGGCCTCAGAGAAGGCGGTGGCCATTTTTTCCACCTGGGGCAGGGTGGAAAGGCGGGAGGAGCTGGTGTTGCCTGAGCCATGGAGCATGCCGGTACTGGAGGAGGCAGAAGGGGGAAGCTTTCCTCCTGCTCCCCCAACATGGTGGTGCTGGTGGTGGGCCTGTTCCTGGAGACGCTGCATGGCACCTGGGTCATTCGCCACCGCTGCTGCTGCTTCTGGGCCATACCTAGGGAAAGGTGGAGATTCACTTCAAAGTTCTCTTAAAAACAAATAAACACCCAATTATAACATCTGATCTATTACACTGTCTTCACGGATCCCATAATTGCATAACTGTCTGGCTTGAGACTTAAACTTAAAGTTAATGAGTTTGACTATGTCCTCCGAGTGATGCCATGGGATGCCACAGAATCTTTGCCGTGTTAATTAAAGCTCAGCGAAATCATATGTGACCTGCTCTCACAAAATGAGTCACATTGACCCCAAAACACATTGTGGGGTTTTCATATTACTTGAAAGAGGAGAATGTAGGCTTTCCAATGAGACCAAAACCATGTCAATCCTCCAAAAAATGATAAAGTTATGTGGCGTTATACAACGAGAGACACAAAAGTGTGGTTTTGAGAAAAAGGCCTTTAAAAAAACCTTTCCATTATGACTCTGAACATTCATTGAGAATTTGGGCCACATTATAGATGAAAAATAATGTGGCCCAAATTCTCAATGAAGGGTACGGTTGGGAAAAAAAAATGTTTTATGCACTCGTAGAAATAAATGAGATTTTTATGAATTCAAAACAAAACAAACAACTAATGAACTGAAGCCCATAGCAGAAATCTTTCCCAAGAAATCAATTATACCCAAGGTACAGACATAATTCATTTCAGGTGTATTAGGGCTAAAATACCCCCAAATGCAAGTTCCAAGACAATAAAACAAAATGTACAATTGTAGATTTTAAATTTAACCATGCATTTTGCAGTGCCCAAAGGCTCTTCATTTCAATTTCATAACCATGAAAAAATGTTTGCCTTAGTGTTCCTCCCAGCTCTCTATTCCCAATCAAATCACTGATGAACAGATAACTAAGTACCTCATCTCCAGGATGGTTTTCTTCACACTTATAGCTTTTGCCTTCTCTTCCTGGATGCGTCGCCGTCTGAGACAGTAGTAGACGATTCCAAGCACAATAACCATGCCAAACAGGCAGCCCAGGATGGTCATGATGTAGTGGGTAGTGGTGGATGGATTGGCTTGCTGGTCCTCTGACCCCAGAGCCCGTGTGGGAAAGTCCAGACAAGTGTGGTTGTAGCGCTGGGATTTGCTTGCGGAGGCCACGCAGATGGTGTAGTTGGTGTGAGGCTTCAGCTTGTCCAGGGTGATAATCTCCTTCTTTTTCTTCAGGGGCATAATGTCTGCAATGAAGGTGTGGTTGTACTGAGACAGGATGTACATCTTACTGTATGGCCGTGGGATTTGCACCAATAGGGAAGCGGTGTAGGGAGAAACGGTTTGAAGCTTGATGGATATCTGATGGCTGTAGGTGGGGTCAGCAGTGGACGATGGGGTGGGCTGGTGATATAGCCCTGAGTCCGGGTTATCCAAGCCCATGCCTGAGCCATCTAAATCTGGCGGCAGAGAGGGTATCCCTGGAATTATCATACCATCCCGACAGATGGACGAAAGAATGGAACGAGCATTTCTCCCATGTCCAGGTACCGGGCTCAAGAGTGGGTAGCCGGACATCTCCCGTGGCGTCTCGCACTGGAGCCGATCGTAGGTGTGGGTGACGTTGTTAAACACGTCCAGCCAGGTGAGGAAGCTGTAGAGCTCACAGCCACAGTGGAATGGGTTCCCCGCCAGTTCACACACCATCAGCCTGTTGAGGACGGTGAAGGTGGACGGGTCGAGGCGGGCCAGCTTGTTGGAGGATAGGTCCAGGCTGCTGAGGCTGGGGCACTCCCAGAAGGCGTTGGTGGCGATAACCTCAATGAGGTTGTGTTGGAGGAAGAGGCACTGTATGCGACCCAGCCCTCTCAGCATGCCCTCGGTCAGGTTGGTCATCTTGTTGTAGCCCAGCTGAAGAACCTGAGACAATGACGGCATACAAAACTTTAAACTTATATAACTTAACATGACACAGCCATTTATTGGATACCTTAAAGTAGGCTGTAAGGGGCTTTACATTACCATCAGATGAAGCATCTTTTATCATGGTTCGCCTCAGTGGGATTTATTGGAACCACTGTTTTGGTTGAACTTGTTGCACCATTGTACTATATTGTACTGTTGTACACAATTAATCCAACCAACTAAAACACAAGTGGCCTCAGTGGGATTTGTTTGACAAAGGCGTCACATCAATCAACCACATTTTCATAAATGTGTGAGCTGAATTTCAGCTGCAAGTCCTTAAGCAGGTAGTTAGAACAATCCACGAGCCTCTTCACTAACTTCACTACTCAAAACAGCCACACAGTAATTAAGCCAACCAATATGATGCCGACAATGTGGCATGGACTGTGGGTACAGGACTGGGAAAGCAAAGTGGACTTCACGGACTGGAGTTTATATGTTAAATTCATTGCCCTTTCTGCCGTATGGAAAAAATACAAATTCTATGAAAGAAAATAACGATTTGAGATGAAATGGGAGAGAAACAGAGCTAGATAATCAGTGGGAAACCAGAGATGACCTGCAGGTTGGCTTGTCCAGCGAAGGCCCCGTCCTCGATGTAGCTGATCTCGTTCTTGGTGAGGTTGAGATCGGTCAGGTTTGTGAAGCGGTACATAGAGGTGAAGAGCACTGCCTTCAGCTTGTTCTCATTCAGCCTCAGATCATGGACCTAAGGAGGAGACGAGGATAGGCAATCAACACGACGACCACCATCATCATCATCATCATCGTCGTCGTCATCATCGTTACTATTATCATCATTCTTCATTATTACAATCCTCACCACCAACACATCATCAGGTGCCCTCCTTGAGTGGGGTTTCATTTTTTATCCATTCAGTTATGTTTGTCTAAATAGATAAACCTTTGAATTCATCCGTCATCCTGCTGGCCACAATCTGCCCAGTCTGAACACAAACAGGCTGCGCCACGCTGTCCTGAGGTGCATGAAGGCTAGGTAGATTTGGTCAGGTTGCAATGTGTCCACACAGTCCAGACCTGTAGTTGATATTAGGCTACAAAACCCTCAATCTGAGATTATGACCATTTTAAATGTCAATTTATGTCAAAGAATGCTTATTGTATCTTAGACAATTTAAGCCTTCACACTGTCGAGCCATGTCTGCTACAATCAGTCTACTGCAAAACCACAATGGCTACAGTACTGGTATACTTTCCATATTGAAGTTCGGTGTAGGGTTAGGTAGGGTTAACCCTAACCCTACACCTAACCCTAGTAATAACAACAGATACAAAATGTAATTAAATTGAGCTGGCGTGTGTGTGTGTGTGTGTGTATGTGTGTGTGTGTGTGTGTGTCTTTTGAACCAATGGTACAAAATGGTTTAAATGAGTGATGAGTGAATAGTGCTAGAAGAGCCAGACATACACTACCTATAGTCTGTACAATATCTATATTGGCATATGTTCAATTTATTAAAAATGAGAGAGGAAGTCAAAATGTTAGAGAGTTTGATACTTTAAATTCTTCTTGTTTAATGTTTAACATTTTTGACTCAATTGCAGTGGTTTGTCTTGACTTAATGTTGCTAATGGTGTGTAATTGTTGAAATGATGAAAAACAGACCTGCTGTGTTCAGGGTCTGAGCATGATGTGTGTGAACGAAAGGTTAGATACTGTAATGGTTTAGAAGTTAATGGCATGTGCTCTTTAGCTGACACCATCATAGCTTCAAGCACTTGAATATATACAATTTAATAGAGGTGCCTCTGGGTGGGAAAGGGCCGGCTGGTAGATAGGTTTATACTGACCGTGTTGTTGATGTGCTGGGGGATGGTCTCGTACGGAGGCTGGTTCTGACTGCAGATAGCCAGCCAGACGTAGCCTTTATCCCCCTCTATCAGCCAGCAGTCCCCCTTCACTACGCCAGGCAGGCGCAGGAGCAACAGTGCAGGGAGCAGGAGGGAGAGCAGAAGGGAGGGAGAGAGGAAGGGGAGGAGGGAGGGGAGGCAGAGTCTGCTGGCCATGGTTTGGATTAGGATTGTCTGAGGTCGCCTCAGTTGAAAAGAGGAAAAGAAAGGACTTGAGGAAGGCGGTAAGCAGCAGTTTCAAATCAGGAAGGGGTGCAGGTGAGGGGCGAGCAGGCCAGTAGGTAGAGAGAAGGGTCAATGAAAGGGCGTCTCCGCGGCGATTAGAGCTGAGTTTGCAGCATGGCAGAGACTCCTGTCCCCGTTTCAGGTGTTCCACGTCAAAGGGTTCTGGAGGCTGTCGCCCCAGCAACTACTCATGGCCCCTGACAACCGTATCCCTTGACGACACAGATGAGGAAGTACTCCCTCTCTAGGAAAGACAAAACACCTGTTTGAGAGAGAGAGAGAGAGAGAGAGAGAGAGAGAGAGAGAGAGAGAGAGAGAGGGAGAATATTAACATTAATAGTGGTAATGACAAAATGATTAAGAGTAGACAGACAGAGGCAGAAAATTGCAACATGCCCAGATGGTTTTGAATTAATTGAGTTTCGGTCTCGTTTATAAAGGCTCTGTGTGAAGAAAGAGAGATATGAATCTAATACCTATGCCACCCAATCCCTGCAAGGTAGTGCAGCACGGTAATAAATCCATTAACCGGCATGATTATTTCATTAAGCCTTAATAAAGCCCGGAGAAATATATTTTGACATTTCAAATGAAACCCGTTTTTTTTATGCTCGGTGATTATTCACGGTCATGAAACAAAACAGCCTCATATGAGAATAAATCGCAGCTCTCCCGCTCAGACATCAGCATATGATGCACCAATAAAAATGGAAATTGCTAGTAAAATGAAAGAAACACTGTTTTTTCTTTAGTGCTTTGGCGTTGTTTACAAGGTTTGCCTGCTTGCAATTGTGGTTGTTTTTTCACCTTTGTGCTGAATAATGAAACAATAACATTTTAATAGATGCAGTTACGTGGGGGTGAAACAGGAGAAATGGGTTAAGTGGGAAACAGATAAGTGTGGTTGTAATTTGTGTGTTTTAACCGGATGCTAACTGACACTTAGCCATTTACCTCTCTCAGGGGATTAACCGTGGATTAGGCTCTAATCCAGCATAAAATATTATGTATCTCATCACCGCAGCGCCAACTCTTTTAATTTGTTTCCAAAGTTTTGATTCCCTCGCAGGGAAAAAGTTATCTCGCCACAACATGAATGGCAGGGAAGTGATAGCGAGAACAAACGAGTAAGAGACTCCTCTTGAGTACTTTTTATCTCAGTTCCAAATAAATTCCCTTCCGTACTTTTTTTAGGCGGTTTGTGAGCCAGATGAAGGGAATGACCTGCTGCAAGAAATGAAGCAATGACATCCGGTGCCACCCAATCTACCCAGAAGGAATGGTAGCCAACTATCCTCTGGTACACTGGCCCATCCCTAATAGCCATCCTCCTCCTCCTCCTCCTCCTCCTCAGTCCTACCAGGCCCCTCAGTTAGCACCGTGGTCACTTCTCATTTCTGTTAGGCCACACCCCTAGCAGCTTTCACTCCTCTCTTGCAATGGCTCCATGAAATTGATATTGACAATTCAATTCCTCCACCACTAGGCCTTCAATTTGCCTTTGACCCAACAGTGTTGCCGTCCTCACATGTGGGTAAAACGGCCACAAAAAGCAATTTACTCGTTGCAGTAGCCGGTTGAGCACCAGCTACTGCACCTGTTTCACCCAGAAAATGAAATTTGTTAATGATTTGTTCTGTGTCTACTTTTAAAGGGTTTGAAATGGATTCCAAATGGTTCGTGTGTGTGTGTGTGTGTGTGTATGAGTTCATGCCACGTCTTGATAAAAGGAAGCAACCAAAGCGAATTATTTATCAGACTTGGACGTTGATCGTAACAACCCAGCTCCCGCTGACACAGATACTCCCTCTCTCTCTTTGTGTTTCCTCTCTCGCTCTTTGAAGATGAATCCATTTCCAAGTCTGACCTCACGACAATCTCCCTACAATACGCTACGTCCTCGCCTCCCGTCGGGGCTCCTGGGACTGTACTACATTCTATTCTATTCTATTCTTTGGGCGAGTATCTTCTACTTGAGCAGAGGCAGAATGCGTCTGAGGGATGCTCATGTTGCGATGCTAGGACTGCTGCCGCGTTCACGTCACATCAGGCAACCTCGATGCCGCAACGTGGAGGCGTTCAGGTGTTCAACTCGTTGGAGTGGCCACACCTAAGACGCCGACCGTGAAATGAATTGTCTCGAACAAACGTCCACTAGGAGGCGGACATGAGTGCTTATTCCCAGTCGGCAGCTTGTATTTACAGTTTCAATGATGATGTAAAGGAGGCTTATAGACACTTTATTTTATTGTGCTCTGCAAACATGAAAGACGAGTCAAGACACAGACAGCCAGTTATACAATACATAACAGCAGCATCTTCTATTCACTGTCTCTACATCCATTTCAGTCTCTCGCACTATTTTTTCTCGATCTGTCTGCCCCTCTCTCTCTCTCTCTCTGTCTGCCTCTCTCTCTCTCTCTCTCTCTCTCTCTGTTTCTCTCCAATCTGCATTGTTTCATGTCTCCTTATCTCTGCTCCCTTTCAACAAGGAACACAAATGAATATGCTTCATCGCCAAAAAGCAACCTGACACCTTTTTTCTGTGTGCTATCACATCCCTCCCTCGCTGCCTTTATCACATTCTTGCCTTTGGTTTTATTTTGACGGGAGGCCAGAGGAAACGCACAGCCTCATTTTCTCTCCTTTCTCCTTCCAAAGCGAGGCTTCTCCTCGAGGTGCATTGTTGTCCCTGATACCTTGGCTTTAATTAAAGCCCTGGTATCTAACAAACAACACTAATGATGAGCCTCAGAGAGGCCTCAGAGAGGCGAATGGAAAGTTCCCCAAGTAAGACCGAGTTTCTGTTCATTATGAAGCCACCGTAGAACGCATGGATTTTATAAATAACAAGAGAGGAGTACTTAAACTAATAATCCAAGACATTTTCATATAAATAAAAGTCCATTTTTGCTACCAAACTGACACACCGACACAGCAGTGATTTCAACCTCTAGCCGGTTCATGAAAGCTTTGACATTTGCTTTTCTAAGAACCTGGCGTCAGGTAGGTCTTTCCTGGGAAAAGTCCTCTGGCTCCTTTTATATACACTGCTCAAAGATATTAAGGGAACACTTAAATCACACATCGCGGATCTCGATGAACGAAATATTCAAGTTGAAAATCTTTATTGATTACATTGTGTAATTCGTCAAGAAAAAAATGACGTAAGAACGGTCAATGGAAACCAAAATCATTAACCATTGAGGGCTGGATTTAAAATCACACCGAAAATCAAAGTGAAAAATTGAGATCACAGCCTGATCCAACTCATAATGTGGCTCAGTAGTGTGTATGGCCCCCATGTGCCTGTATGCACTCCCGACAACGTCTGGACATGCTGGACAGTCTGTGGCGCTACTTGGAGGCGACGGATGCACCGAGACATAACGTCCCAGATGTGCTCAATTGGATTCAGGTCTGGGGAACGTGAGGGCCAGTCAATGGCATCAATGCCTTCGTCATCCAGGAACTGCCTACACACTCTGGCCACATGAGGCCGGGCATTGTCCTGCACCAGGAGGAACCCAGGGCCCACTGCACCAGCGTAAGGTCTGACAATGGGTCTGAGGATTTCATCCCGGTACCTAACAGCAGTCAGGGTACCGTTGGCTAGCACGTGGAGGTTTGTGCGACCCTCCAAGGATATGCCTCCACAGACCATCACTGACCCACCGCCAAACCGGTCATGCTGGATGATGTTGCAGGCAGCATAACGCTTGCCATGGCGTCTCCAGACTCTTTCACGTCTGTCACATGTGCTCAGTGTGAACCTGCTCTCATCTGTGAAGAGAACGGGGCGCCAATGGCGAACCTGCCAATTCTGGTGTTCTCTGGCAAATGCCAATCGAGCTGCACGGTGCTGGGCTGTGAGCACAGGTCCCACTACAGGACGTCGGGCCCTCATGCCACCCTCATGGAGTCTGTTTCTGACAGTTTGGTCAGAAACATGCACACGAGTAGCCCGCTGGAGGTCATTTTGTAGGGCTCTGGCAGTGCTCCTCCTGTTCCTCCTCGCACAAAGGAGCAGATACCGGTCCTGCCGCTGGGTTGTTGCCCTTCTACGGCCCTGTCCAGCTCTCCTCGTGTAATGGCCCGTCTCCCGGTATCTCCTCCACGCTCTTGAGACTGTGCTGGGAGACACAGCAAACCTTCTTGCGACGGCAGGTATGGATGTGCCATCCTGGAGGAGCTAGACTACCTGTGCAACCTGAATGGGCTGCAGGTACCGCCTCATGCTACCAGTAGTGACAAGGGCACTAGCAAAATGCAAAACTAGAGAAAAATCAGTCAGGAAGGCACCAGCAGCTCCCCTACACTAAAAAAAAACCCCCAATGGTCCCAAATCCTCCCTGCTGTTGCAGCCGTCCAATGCAACAAGTCGTCCTCTGTTAAGAACAACGCCGGATGTATTTTCGGGATTGCGCTCTGGGTCCGTTGGATTAAAAAGTTCAGATTCCTCAGGTTCTCCCGGATTTGCTGAGGCAAGTAATTGGAATGTTGGATCTCCGGGATCCTGATCGTAGCGTTGGGAAACGTGGACGCTGCTACCGTAAGTAGTCTCCTAATCTGTTTATCCAGTTCCCTGGTATTGTTCTTATGTCTATCATTTAAGCCGAAAAATTACCCCTCGGACTCCTGGAGACGTTGGTGTTTTGTATTTTAATAAATGGATAGCATGGAAGAGGGAGGCCCCCGGGTAGCTATCCACCTGGACCTCGGCATGGTAGATCGGGAGTAGTCGAGAGTTGTTGGAGTCTCCGATGATCAGGATGGGCCTCACGGGGGTCAAAAACCAGTTCTTAGTTTTGTTGCCACCATGATCATGTTTCGTGAACCAGTTATCCTCGATCGAGGTCACCCCGGATGGGCCTGGAACCTGTGAATCCGCTGGCCTAAGGGTTTGCATGCTCGTAGTGGTAATAGGTCTAGACATGGGACTTATTCCGGAAGGTGAGACCTGGTCCCGTTCATGCGTTGTCTTACCCCGTTTCTTTGGTTTTGGTGTGAGGGGGAACTTTCTCATAGACAAATGTGTTGCCCTTGCAGCCTCTGGTGAGGCCCGGAACGAGATCCGTCTTTCTGGGGTCAGTTGTAATATTAGGTCATCCGACTCTTGTTCAAAAGTATCAGCTTGGGAACCCCCTCGGGAATTCAGGGGTGGTGTCGATCCGATTGGTTGTTCATCCCCAAGACCGGTTCTTCCAACCGGGGTAGATGTGGAAGGGCATTTCCTCTTCGGCAAGAGGAACACCGCCCGGGTTACCTGGGGTGTGACTGGTGCTGGGTTACTGGACTGTTGTTTTGAGGCTGTGGTCTGAAATTTTCGACTTATTGTACTGCCACTAGAAATGCTGCCATGGCGTCCCCCTGTTCGGTCCAAATCAATCCTTATAGAGCATTGGCTAGACACACTGCCGGAGCGATCCCTTGTTCGGCTTTGGGTTATCGTTACAGATACGCCCGGGTCCCGGTGTTGTTCTCGGGAAATTGCTTCGGGCGTTGTATTGTTTGGACTGGTGCTGTCCCTACAGGTGAGGATAATTGAGCGTTCCCTCGGTAACGTTTGGGAACCCCCTGCAGTTGGACTACGGGTGATGCAAGCCTCCCGCCCCTTTGAGCGTCCTGGCTGTCCGACCGTAGGATCTATGTTACTCCTATTCGGGGTCTCTTGATAGGCAGTGACTCGTTGTTTATCGTAGGCCCCTGGGGTCTCTGTTCCCTGATTTGGGCGTTTCAAACCTCCCCGATGCGAGGAATGTGGTTGTGTTCTAAAATCATCTAAGTCCGTAAATGTCCAATTGATGATTTCGTCCGTCACTCGGGGGAATCTCATCTTCACCCATCTTACGGCCGTCTGCCAAGCCGCTTCCATTCCACGTTGCGAGACCGTAGGTAGGATTTCAGCTACCTCTCTAATTAGGGTTTCATAATGTTCCTGCATAATCTGGAGCCCGGAGTAGGCCCAGTTTTTTGCGTTTCCCTCCAGGAGTTCCCTGGTGGTTCCGCGGAGGTACGCCGGCCGGATGGTCTCCATCAACCACTCCTGCACCTGTTGCAGATGCCTCGGCATTGAGCCCTTTAGTCGGGCGAACCACAGATGATAGTGGGCACGTAAGAATTTATATAGAATCCGAGTCAGGATCTGAAACTCATTGTGCCGTGGCGGCTCCATGTTTGTTTTCCTTTCTTTTCTTCTTTTCTTTTTTTCTCTCTCTCTTCTCTTCTCTCTTTCTCCAATATCAGGTTGTACCGGATCTGAAAATATAAACGCAAGCTTTTACTCTCTTTCAATCGAAGGTTTTAAGGTAAGTATATTTACTCTGTTTTCGGAAGTATTCTCCAGTGGGGTAAGTATGTCAAGAGACAAGGGGGGACCTGCCCGTCAGTGTAAGGAGCACCCGGATCTCGAGGCACTGGCTGGTTAGGTTGTTTTATTTCTATCTCTCGGCCTTCCCCGCCGCAGCAGAGGGCCTTTGGCAATGCACGGGCCATCGCTACAACTCAAAGTGCTCCCGTGGATGCTAGGGCCCCCACGTCTTTTTAGAAAGTGGTAGTAATTACCATATAATCAACTTCCGATGTTTTTCTTTCGTCGAAAGGATGCAATGAATTCGTTATTTTCTCTACTTGAATTTGGCTAAACAGCCATCAGGATATTTTTTGATAGTCGATGGAATTATCCGGTTGGAGTTGTCCGGTAAGTACTTTTTGTGGATTTTTAGTCTAGTGACCTTGTTTCTTTTCGCAGAGTTAGTTCCTTCAGATGTTTTTCTTTCATCGAAAGGATGCAAGGATAAGGAGAGAGAAATGGTCTGTGGCCACCACCTGCAAAACCATTTCCTTTTTGGGGGTTGTCTTGCTGTTGCCTCTCCTGTCCACCTGTTGTCACTTTCATTTGCACCAAAGCAGGTGAAATTGATTCACAATCGTTTACGCTTCCTAACTGGACAGATCGATATCCCAGAAGTTTAATTGACTTGGTGTTACACTGTGATGATTAAGTGTTCCCTTAATTTCTTTGAGCAGTGTATTTCCGGCAGCAGCAACAGCGCATTATTTGGAATCAACAGAAGAAGAACTGGGTAGTTAGCATGAGCAGCGATAGCCACCTGTGGCTGAACAGACAAATAAAAGAGCGCCACCTACAGGAACTCAAACCTCATCGACAGAAAATCCAAGGAGAAAGACGTCACAGTACTGGACACACTGTTTGATTGACAGGTGATCTCTGGGGAGAGCAGTGAGGAACACCACAGTGAAGAACACCACAGTGAGGAACACTACAGTGAAGAACACCACAGTGAAGAACACCACAGTGAGGAACACCACAGTGAGGAACACCACAGTGAGGAACACCACAGTAACACCACAATATTTTACTCAAGTAGAAATGTATTTATCCAGAGAAAGTTGACGCGGCACAAATTTATTTTCTTCAGATTCATACAGTTACACACATCCTCACCTCATCCTAACCCTAGTACAGCCACAGTCTTCTGCCGCTGATCTTCGTCAAGGGCAGGACAGAGAGTGTCCCTTTGATTTTCCCCACTGAAGTTTTTCCACTAACTCCATTACAATCCACTCAGATTATAACCAGCAACATTCCAGCCACAAGCCGACGTCTCTAGCCTCTAGTCTGCTGAGGGAAATTTATGCTTGAGGAAAACAGGAAGTCACTAAAAAATACTCAACAACTAAGCTACTTTCAAGTAAAAGATGTTGCACATGATCCAGTTTTTCAATTTTCAAAACCCATTTTGTCTTGGTCCATCCAAATAATACTCAGGGTTTTGGATGGTTCCTTCCTCTCCTATCAACGAAGCCACAGTGTCAGTTATGGGAGGTAAAGTCCAGAATGACGAGTCTGACTTTACATCATCTGAATTCAACGGACTTGCAGACTTCTGTAGACACAGTTTGTCATGTGCATGCGCTCATATTCTTATCCACATTCACACCCAGACTCCTCTATCGCTCAGATGATTGACAGCACAATCTTGGACAATAGAGGAAAGAATTCCCGAGGGAGTCGCAGCCAAAGAAACGCACAAAAGTGACAAAATGGACTTTTGAAAGAACCTGGAGGGGAAATAGTAGGATAAAAAGTTGATGTGTGTGTGTGTGTGTGTGTGTGTGAGAGAGAGAGAGAGAGACGGGGGAGTAAGACAGCTTGCATGCAGCAATGTGTGTGCATGTGTGCTTGCATACACACATATATGCATATATGATGCTGTGTGTGTGTGTGTGTGTGTGTGTGTGTGTGCTGACTGAAAGCCTGTCTCTGAGCTGCAGAGGTGAGAGGAGGAGAATAACAAGGATGACATGAGTAGCACAGCACTACCCTGGAGACCAGGTCATGAACCCATCCACTACTGAGAGAGAGAGAGAGAGAGAGAGAGAGAGAGAGACGGGGGGGAGTCAACCAGTCATTCAGTCAACCAGTCATTCAGTCAACCAGTCAGTCAGTCAGTCAACCAATCAACCAGTCAGTCAGTCAACCAGTCAGCCAACCAGTCAGTCAGTCAGTCAGTCAACCAGTCAGCCAACCAGTCAGTCAGTCAGTCAGTCAACCAGTCAACCAGTCAGTCAGTCAGTCAGTCAACCAGTCAGTCAGTCAACCAGTTACAGTAACAGTATAAAGGTTGGTGTCACATTGAAGCCAGTCAGCCCAACAACCAGCCAGTCAACCAGCCAGTCAACTAGCCACTCTGTCCGTGTGTTAATTGGCCAGCGAGCCAGCCAGTCGGCGAGAGGTACCAGTGTGCAAAGCATTGTGGGAGCAGAGCTGAGCATTGTGCCTATTAGTGCTATCTGTGAGCCCCAGCCTGCCAGCCAGCCAGCTCTGCCTGCTTTACCTTCAAAGGCGCTGCACTGCTCCTTCAAATCCTCCCCCCTCCTCCCCCTCTCTCTCTCAACCTTCGTTCACTGAATCTCCTCATATTTTCTCTCTCTCTCTCTCTCTCTCTGCTTCTCCCACTACCTCTCTATTGCTAATCTATTTCGTTTCTCAGTCTGAATCTCTCATCGTATCTCTTTTCCTCGTAATGTCTCAAACCCAATCTCTCTCTCTCCATTCCTCCCCTGTTCCTCCCTCTGTCTCTCTATATCCAGTTCAACTCAACGAGCTTCGAGTTCATCTATCCTAGTCCATCTACCCTAGTTCATCTATCCTAGTTCATCTACCCTAGTTCATCTATCCTAGTCCATCTACCCTAGTTCATCTATCCTAGTTCATCTACCCTAGTTCATCTACTCTAGTTCATCTATCCTAGTTCATCTACCCTAGTTCATCTATCCTAGTCCATCTACCCTAGTCCATCTACCCTAGTCCATCTACCCTAGTTAATCTATCCTAGTCCATCTACCCTAGTTCATCTATCCTAGTTCATCTACCCTAGTTCATCTATCCTAGTCCATCTACCCTAGTTCATCTACCCTAGTTCATCTATCCTAGTCCATCTACCCTAGTTCATCTATCCTAGTTCATCTACCCTAGTTCATCTATCCTAGTCCATCTACCCTAGTTCATCTATCCTAGTTCATCTACCCTAGTTCATCTACTCTAGTTCATCTATCCTAGTCCTAGTCCATCTACCCTAGTTCATCTATCTTAGTTCATCTACCCTAGTTCATCTATCCTAGTCCATCTACCCTAGTTCATCTATCCTAGTTCATCTACCCTAGTTCATCTACCCTAGTTCATCTACCCTAGTTCATCTATCCTAGTTCATCTACCCTAGTTCATCTACCCTAGTTCACCTATCCTAGTTCATCTATCCTAGTTCATCTACCCTAGTTCACCTATCCTAGTTCATCTACCCTAGTTCACCTATCCTAGTTCATCTATCCTAGTTCATCTACCCTAGTTCATCTACTCTAGTTCATCTATCCTAGTTCATCCATTCCATCTCTTTCTCTCATTCATTTAGTGACATGAGTGTAGCTACCGTAACGAGTGAGACCATCACTAGAAGACCCTCAGCCTCCACGCTGCATTTTAACACTGTTGAACCACCGGGAAATTGTAGCGGGAAATCTGCTGTATTGCTTTACGGCACACAACAGGAAGAGGGCGCTGTTCTTCCAGCACGAACGGAGCTCAAGCTAAAACAAGGTTTCCCACGAGGCAAGATGGAAAAAAAATCACTTCATCTCAACCTTCTTGCTCTTCTAAACTAACGGCAGGGAGGGGAAGGGGGGGGGGCAGGGAGCAACATCCTCTGTGCAACAGGAAGCACTGGGGTTCATGGGAATTGTAGTCCTAAAAAATAGTCGTGGAGAATAGAGTCGTCTCCAAAACACTCATTTGTTTCCATTAATTACACCAAGCCATCACAATTAATTTGACAATGATGTATTGGGGTTTACAGATGCTACACGTAGAAACATAATTTCTTCTCTCTCTCTCTCTCTAATCTACCCATTTCTCTCTCTCTCTCTCCCTGTACATCCTCCTCTCTCCATCCTCGCTGTTGTTCGGCGTGTATGTAACATCTGCTGTTGTCTACCAGCCAAACCCCCACAGGGAGAGAGACCAGATAGGCAGTTTTCAGCTGTGGTGAGCTTTCAACCACTAACTGTGTTCTTGTGAAAGCTGGGTGGTTTTCTGCCAATGTAAACTGTGAGAGAGAGAGAGAGAGAGACAGAGAGCATCATGGGACGGCAGGGTGGTCTGATGGTTAGAGAGACAGAGAGGTCGCAAATTTGAACCCTGCAGTCTGCAAACTGAAATACGTGCCAAAGGTGTATGAAATGATTAACACCTATTGATTAACACCTCAGTTGTAATGTTCTGTGTTCCTCACCAGGCTGTACACTGTTACTCTGTTATATATAACAGTTAGATCAGTTTCTCCTGCTTTGAATCATCCAAAGTGCATGAAGGCTTTTTGACCCCCTCAGTTTTATTTTCTTATGTGTAATTCTTGTGTACTTTTATTTTTTCGCTTAAATTTTTATTTCTATGTATTTTATGTGAAACTCTTGGCAGGGGACGTCAATGTGACTACACTGCTTAAATAAAGGATAGATAAATAAATATCATCAATCTGTGATGTTCAACACATTCCAGGAGTTACTTTGCAAAGAAGTGTTGTTATTTATTTTCCCTCAACCTGCCTCGTCTACTTCTACTTCAGTTAGTTGATTTACTACGTTTCCCAGAATGCCTTTCGACAGCCTTTTTTTGCATTCAGCTGTAGGTTAAACTCTAGAAAGAAGCTGTTTGATTCTGAGGGACTGACACCAAAACCTGACCATCGATGTTTTAGATCGCTGAGACATGCAATCAAACACTGAAAACATCTGACATCGACAAACATCATACAACTACGTCATCTACATTTGGCCAGATATCCATGGGAATAAGAAAAACACGCCACCAAACAAAAAAACAAAATGGGCCCAGAAATGCAACATCACCAAACGTGTGACACAACGGGGAGAGTTGCACTAAGACAGAGTTCGGAGTCGTTTCCCGCCGGGGTCGCTGATGCACTTTGGATAGAAGTGTCCATGTTGTGTGTTAGGTGGGAGCCCACAGCCTCCTGCAGCCGGCTCACTGTTGAAGCAGACTGTGGGAACCTGTCTGGGCGTGTCAGACGAGCCGGGCCCCGGTGGGAGTCGGTTCCAGCCCGGTGAGCCTGGTCCAGATCCCGGCTCTGTGTTCGGATGAGGCTGGATCTCTGAGAGAGCTCAGCCAGGCTTAGTCGTCTTCTCAAAGAAACCACCCCGCAGGCACGCCCAAGGCTATTCTCTTCAATGACAATGTGTTGTGTGTGTGTGTGTGTGTGTGTTTGTGTGTCTCTGTGCACATGCTCACATGCACTCAAGTGTTACAGTGATACTGTATAATTGTATTGTAGAGTTCCAGCCTACTGTTTGGCGTGTGTGTGTGTGTGTGTGTGTGTAGGAATGTGTGTGTGTGTGTGTGTGTGTACATGCACTTGAATGAGATTTTTAAGTACATGAGTGAATGCATTCAACTTATATTTAGACAATTCCAGCCGACAATATCCTGTGTGTGTGTGTGTGTGTGTGTGTGTGTGTGTGTGTGTGTGTGTGTGTGCTATGCCTCTGTGTCTTAATTACATTTTAAGCCCATGCGGTCCCTCTCCCCTCTGGCTCTACTCAGCAGGTGTGTTGAAGTAATAGCCCTCTATGGGAGCAACACTTCCTTAGCCTGAATGGAGGGAGAGAGAGGGGGAGAGAGAGAGGGAGAAAAGAAGAGAGAGAGGGAGGGAGGTCTGGGAGGATTCTAGCTTCAATTAATTCCTGGTCTCCGTTATTTCACCAGGTCAGCCCCGTTGGGATTAATTGCCTTTTGAGGGTGACCTCTACGTGGAAAGGGGAGGAAAGGGGAGGATGAGGCGGGTGAAAGGATTTATGTTGAAAGAAGAACCCATTCATACACCACCTTCTCCCTCCAAACACAGAGAGAGGACTGGGCGGCTTTAGGAAGTGTTGCTGATAAAACCCTGAAATGCTTCTGAGCCTCCTGGCATCATCGTTTTAACAATGAGTGATTTAAAGCAAAGCTCCGTCCATCTTCGGCCCGATTTTCTCATCTTTCTCCATCATACCGATCGATTCGGACCAAAACCTCATAAATTGTTTCACTATAGAGCTCTCCAATACTATCTCCAATACTATAAAACTCAACACCAAAAGCACCCAAGTCTTTTTCAACATAGTAACACTGAAACATGTTTCCAGATCATCCATGACCTGACAACTTTTTTTTATATTTTCACTGATTATTTTTGCACTATTTTGCACAACGGCACATGTAGACAGGCAGGATGACAAAGGGTGAACCAGGAAGTGCTAAAACCAGGGTAGCATCAAAACTGGTGTGAGGAAGACACAACTGTAAATACATCTCAATACATCCAGACAGGCGAGGAATGAGGCGTTTCACCAGATTTAGGTCAGAATCCATTGAAATGATGGGTCCTCAACGTCTGCCCCACTGTCAGCTGGCTACGGATCGTATATGTTTTCCGCCAATTGTACGCGATGACCCGTCGCTAGCAAATCACCGTGACAGCAAACAAGCGGCTCACCCTGCAGAACCGAGCGCTCTCTTCAAACCGTCACGAGTCGAGCCGTCCGGAGACGGGCGAGCAGGAAGTGACGGCTTCGGGCGTCACGCACAACCACGGGTAACCGCACAGATCATCAAGAGGAAGAGGCCACGCAACCAAATGGACGAGATCAGGTTACAGGGATACAGATATACTGGGCACACACACACACATGTAGATATGCTGGGACACACACACACACACACACACACTCGGGTGCATGTTGAGAGTCATCAGTCACCGTAATTGGGTTTAAACAGACCGAGGTGTTTTGTCTTGTCCTGCTAAATGTGTGGCAGCAGCCTACGCAAACACATCATTCTTACCACACCGCATCGCTGTCTGAGATGGATGAGAGGGAGAGAGGGAGGAGGGAGGGAGAGAGAGAAGGGAGGAGGGAGGGAGCGAGCCGAGAAACAGAGCTGTAAAAAAGAGATGGGGAGACACGAGGTCAGAGAGGGAGAAAAAGTGAGTGGTGGCCAAGAGAGGTCAGGGAAGCTCCCAGGTGGGAACGAGTGAAGCTGTGAAGCAGGGTGATGCTGGGAAACTGAAAATCGACTGAAAATCGACTTTCAAGGAGGGAGGGAACAAGGAGAGACAGGAAGGAGACACGAGTGGTGTAAATGTGTAAATACCAATAACAGCATGCTGCATCCCACAGCTTTCATACGAATCACACCGGAGAGGAGAGAGAGAAACGGTGGAGAGGTTGAGCGAAAGAGAGACAGGCAGACAGACAGAGAAACTCAAGCAGAGAGACAGGCAGACGTACAGAGAAACTCAAGCAGAGAGACAGGCAGACAGACAGAGAGACAGGCAGACGTACAGAGAAACTCAAGCAGAGAGACAGGCAGACAGACAGAGAGACAGGCAGACGTACAGAGAAACTCAAGCAGAGAGACAGGCAGACAGACAGAGAGACAGGCAGACGTACAGAGAAACTCAAGCAGAGAGACAGGCAGACGTACAGAGAAACTCAAGCAGAGCGACAGGCAGACAGACAGAGAAACTCAAGCAGAGAGACAGGCAGACGTACAGAGAAACTCAAGCAGAGAGACAGGCAGACGTACAGAGAAACTCAAGCAGAGCGACAGGCAGACATACAGAGAGACAGGCAGACAGACAGAGAAACTCAAGCAGAGAGACAGGCAGACGTACAGAGAAACTCAAGCAGAGAGACAGGCAGACATACAGAGAGACAGGCAGACAGACAGAGAAACTCAAGCAGAGCGACAGGCAGACATACAGAGAGACAGGCAGACAGACAGAGAAACTCAAGCAGAGAGACAGGCAGACGTACAGAGAAACTCAAGCAGAGAGACAGGCAGACATACAGAGAGACAGGCAGACAGACAGAGAAACTCAAGCAGAGAGACACTCAGAGAAAGCAGCTGAGGACTGAGGAGGAAACCTGACGAGAACAGAGAGAGGGATGTTTCAGCGAGCCCTCGTCCAGCTGCTGTCTCGCTCCTCCTCCTCCTCATCCTCCGTTGAGATCTGAACGTTGAAGTGGTTTCTATTCAGACTCGGACTATTCCAGGTGCACGCCGAAGGATTTCTATTCAGCAGCTCGTCCTCTTCGCCCTTCCAATTGCATCGGGGGGTCGTGGACCTTTTCCTCTTTTCATGTCTTTCTACAGAGGCGCTGCTTTAACTGACTGCCTCTCTTTATTTAACAGTGCGTGAAGACTGAATTGGAAACTTGCCCTTGGGCACATTGAAAGGTAAACAAGGAAAATAGAGAAGCGATTGAGGCTCTTCCACATTCTGCCTACGAGAAATCACAGAAAGATTTAAAACGTTTCTCTTCCTGTTCCTATGAATCTGACGTTTCTGTAACTGTTGAGCAGCAACGCAAGGGATGCCGTTCTTGTTCTCTGCGTCTTTCGTCATATCAGATCCTGTTTGTATATTGTGTGATGCCTCTGGCTCATAACCATGAAGACCTGCACCAGGCAGAGCGAGGCAGTGGCCAGAGACCCTGTCCAGCTGCCGTCGGTATGGAAAGGTTGCACGTAGGACTGGGCAATTTACCGAACATTTATCGAAACCGATGTGGTGGAAAAATCACCCTGAGTTTGTCTCAGAGACAGACTGACTAATACATGAAATGCACACAGGTTATATAGTTATTATTAAGATACTTCCTCCTTTGGTCTTTCTACCAATGGGATTTTACCCCCCCCCCCTCGCTGTCCTCCTCCTTTTGGCAATCCCCTTGATATCCTTTAGGTTATTTCCAGTAATTTGGTCTGTTATTCCCAAATGGAGAGCCCTGATTGGTTACCCAGTGATGGGCCCAGTCCAACTGATAACTCATGTCTCTTAGTTTACTGGAATAGCACTGGTTCATTTAGAACCTCTCACCGACTTAATCTTGCTCATGTTGGTTAATTCGGTTAATACTTTCCCCAAGGCGAGCGTTCATGAACTGTCCCCTTAAAAAATAAATACTATGTAGTGTTCAGTCACGTTCAGTCCAGCTAATGCCGGGTTCTGACCGGTTCTGACCGGTTCTGACCGTTCACGGGGAGCTCTGCGGCCGGCTCACGCTCTGCAGCGATTGTTTTGGCGTCTGGTCTATTTTTTCCGTGAGCGAATGTGTCAAGAATGTGTCATGGAACGGCATAGAGCATCCGGTAAATTTTCAAAATAAAACAAATTTCAAAATAAAACACCCTGTATAAAATAAATAATCGTCATTAATCGTAATTGAGGCAAAAGTTTGAAATAATCGTGATATTGATTCGAAGTCATATCGCCCACCCCTTAGTTGCACGCTACCTGGAGTGACAATGCAGGGATGTCAGCTGTGTGATCTGCCCCGTCCAAGCTCGAAGCCGGGTGCACTGGGTGTCTGTTAACCATGTGAACGATTTGATGACGATCCCTTAGAAAGTCGAGTTTCAGACAGAAGATCACCACCCCGTCCCTTCTGGCCATATTTGGAGTGCCATCCGAGCCTCTGCCATGTAAGTCTAGTGAGACTGATATTATCGCCTTCACTCCTCTCCTGGCCAGACGGAGGGTATTATTATCTTGGAGATCCACCCACCCCCCTCCACCGACACCCTCCACCGACACCCTCCACCTCCCCCTTTTTCAATCTGGCTAAAGGATGTGATGTCTCTTCTAAGTTTAGAGAAAATGAAGTTTGCTCTCAGAGAGACCAGTGATGGTTTCTCTAGGTGACAGCGACTATCTGTGGATTACTTTAACAATCTGGCTATAATCCCGTAAGAATGAAGTCTTGGTGAATCGGGCCGGATCCCTACAACCGACTGTCTGGTAATACTGCTGGTATTTCTCGCTTCTTCTACCCCCTGTTCCCATGTTTTTCTACACATTTTCCCCACACTTTTTTCCTTTTTTCTTCTGGTTAAATAAACATAAAATCGTATTGGTGATATTATACAGCAGTGTGGACTTTGTATAGTTTCTATTTCGACCAATAAAGATATCTGAAAAAACAAAAATGGCAGGACACATAGTTGTGGGTTACCTTTCCCCTAGTAACTGTAGACTAAAAGTACCCATCTTATCAGCCTAAATCAACAGAGAAGAGCGTCCTATCCCCCTGACTGAGAAGCCTTAGATTCGCCCAGTTTGCCAAAAATGCAATTCTGGTGTCGGTTTGGACAACGGTGGGAAATCTTGGCGCTCACAGGAAATAACAAATCTGAAACTTGAGAGCAAAATAAGAGCTCTGTCCAGAGGAAGACGGACACGTCAACGACGGCTGAACCGCTTCACCGCCTCGAAGCCACTAAGAGGAAGAACTTTAGGTCTGAGTAGTGCACAATTTACCGATGCCATGTTCCAGCTGCAGCTTTTTAAGGCCTTTAAATGTGGAGACGCTGGAGGCAGATGGAGCTGAGAGTCTCGTCAAGGTCTGGAGCCGATGACGAGTCGCATCACGATGCCCCGGACAGCCGACAGAACAGGATGTTGTCAGAGGGAGGAAGGAGGGCTGGTGCTCGGGGTTCATCTGAGGTTTTCCCACAAACACCTCACACTCTTCATTTTAATTCCTCACTCTTCATCACTCCTCAGGATTTACCGCTCCTCCTAATTCTCTCCTCTATTCTTTCATCAGTTTGCAGCATCCATCTATCGTCTCGTCCTCAAGACATAACACAACCACCTTCCCTCTCTTCATCTTCGCCTCGAGATTCACGACTCCTTCCCTCCCTTCCACCTTCCCTCTCCTCTTCCTGTCATACTCATCCCATAACCGCCTCCCTCTCCTCATCCTGGTGATTCATGACTCCATCTCTTCTTCTTTCTCTTTCATTTTGTTGCAGCTTCCAAAAGTTTTCTTTTCATCTCAGCCTCCAGATAGGTTACTCCTCCTCTCGTCTTTTTTCATTCCTCTACAACTCCCTCCCCTTGTCTTGACTTCAAGAATCACAGCGCCTTCTCTTCTTCTTCCCATCTTTTTTTTTCTTTCATCCCTCTATCCCTCTATATCCATAAAAGCCTTCCCCCTCTCTTCATCTTGGCCTCAAGATTTGTGACGCCTCCTCTCCTCTGCCCCTCCTCGTCCTCTCTCTCATTTTTCTCTCTTCCCTCTGCAGCTCCTCGTAAAAACCTCCCTCTCCTTGTCTTGGCATCCAGATTTGTTACTCCTCCAATCCCTCCTCCTCCTCCCTCCTCCTCCCTCCATCCTCTCCTCCCGTTCTATAACTGAGCTGCTATGCTGTCAATTTACCAGCTACCCTCTTTTCTTTGGTTTCTGTTCAGTCCAAAGTCTTTCTTATTCTTGTCTACGTTCCTTCTTGTACCCCTCATATGAAAACTGTATCTGCCCTCTAACATGGCTGCCTGGAAACATCACACACTTACACACACACACACACACACACACACACACACACACTCAAGCACACTGGCATGTCGCGTCTCTCTCTCCCTCACACTCACACACACTTTAAACACACAGGTATGCACTCAAACTCGCTCTCTCGCTGTGTCTCTCTCTTTCACACACACACACACACACACACTCGGAGCTGCCGTTGGGCTGAGAGGTGCCAGCCTTAACAATGACGAGCTGTCTCGAAACAGAAAGGGACGGCGGTCTGAGGAGGGAGAGAAGACGGGTGACAGCAAACAAGTTGAGCTGAGAGGCTGTAAAATGGTCCTGAAGACGACTCACCCTGACACCTCTCCCCACTTTCACTCTCTCTCTCTCTCCCCCTTCTGGTTCTTTCCACCCTCCCCCCCTTTTCTTTTCCATCACAGACCTTGACTTCCAACCTGAGCTGTTTTTTTTCTCTGTCCTTTTTCTTTTCTTCCCAACGTATTGATCCTCCATCGCCTTCCACCTCTCACGTTCCCTCCAGATCTGTTTTTTCCCTGCAGCTCACAGACGAGGTCGCTCACGTAAAAACACCGCGGTAAACAAAACGTGTGAATAAATTGTGCAAATGCGTAGATGTTGTGTGTGCAAGCAAGCGTGTGTTTATGTCTGCATGCATGCGTGTGGATAGGCATGCACATGTGTGTATTAATGTGTGTGTAAACTAAGGAGGGATATCAGGAGCGCTGGTAACCGAACTTCACTGCCACTCCTCCTAAAGCTGACACACCCGTCTGATGTTTACTTCATAGAGTTCAACGCTAGGAGGGTCATCGGCGTCGAGACTTCACATATAGATTTCTGCAGCAATGTAAATGCGTGCAGTGGCCTCATTCTTTCACGATTTTTCTAAACTATTTGCTTTTAAATGCTTTTATTTATTTAGAATAAAAAACATCTAATTGGGAAGTAAATACAGACAGTTTTAAAGAATGCTCCCGTTTCCACCAGAAGAGTGGGCGGTGGTACCCAAAGAGTGAATGTCTCTCTCCTCCAGCGCTCTTGATACTTCAATATTTTTCAATACTAGCACCATCAAACTCTGTTGAAACTATTTTCACACAGAATTGCTCACATACCTTCAGAACAATAGTGTGATGAAGATGATGGAGACTGTGGGCATTATAATTATGAACAGGTAAATCCTGATCAGTCCGATCGAGGTTCCAAGTGGATTTTGATGATGATGATCTGAATTGAGTATGAGCTGAAAGCTGCAGCACATCCAGTAACAAAAAGAGTCTCTGAAGAACCTTGCATCCCTCCACTGTCAGCATGGGATTTCCCCTTTGGGATAGAACAGAAAGACGATCTGCGACCAGGTAGACACATTATAGTCTGACTCATCACAGAAAGACAAGAAACACTGGTAGGAGCAGCAGTTTCCTTTGCAACTCAGACATGCTGACATGCACTGTGCAAGACAAAACTGTCGCCGCCTCGCCTTACAGCCAAGAGGTGCATGAACCAGAAGAGGAAAAAAAAAAATCAATGCATGTTGTCAGAAAGCGCTCATCAGGGTTCATTTGTTTAGCGGGACATCCACGGGCCTCCAAGAGCTGAATTTGTTCTACATTTGACAGGCGTTGTGGAGCCACAGAGTCGGGCAGATACACAAGGAACGAGATGATGGACAACTGTGTGAAATGCAGCTGACTTGTGTGTGAGAAACCAATCAGAGTGAGTGAGGGTTTGGACAGAGGTGTTGGGCCCTGAACACACCAGCGCTGAACATGGTGAAATTATAAATAGTCTACAGCTGTTGTAATGTAGAGAACTACGGTGGTTCTGATGGAGCTTATATATAAATAATAATAATAATAATAGAAATGAAACGACTACAACATTCATCAAGTCTCCTAGTCTCTCCTAGTCCAAATCACCCTTCATGTTAGACGTTTCAGCCTGTGATTGGCTCACAGGGCTGTAATTCAGATTCAAATGCTGTCATATTAACTCCTTTTTTTAGACAGTTTGATCGCTAATCCACCGATAGGAATACATATCAATAACCCACCAGACAATAACATATTGATTTTAATCTACAGTATTGAATCTCTCAATCCCACGTTAGTTTTTAAAACTGCATTACGCAACTTTACATGTTAACCCCAAATGGAGAAATAATGTACAGTTTCTGGTGTTTAATGTATGGATGTGTGTGTGTGTGTGTGTGTGTGTGTGTGTGTGTGAGGCTGCTTATTCATTGCTAAGCCATGTGTGAACTGCACTATCAATACCGCTTTGCATTAATTACCCTGGTCATCATGAATATGGAGAGATGGCTGCGGAAAGGTTCTGTGTGTGTGTGTGTGTGTGTGTGTGAATATGTATGGTGTGTGTTAATGCACAGAGCATGTCGATGCACATGTGTTTCCATTCATTATGGAATTGCCGTTTTCAGTCAAGCATGCTGTATATACTGTACGTGTATATAAATGGAAACTTCTGAGCTTCTTTACTTCTCATGCTGAGGAGAAATGAAATCAGTCCATCCAGGAATTTGGGACTTTGCAAGTCAATAGATTTCACGCAAATTCAACCAATCCCTGCAATATTTACAAGAGCTTGCAAAAATACAGCAGGTTTTCCTGAATGAAATCAACACAGCATTCGTAATGTTGCTCAATCATCACACTTTCTGGCATAAAATGGTCATAAAATTATCAACAAACTACGTCTGTGTCTTCTTCTACTCCAAACAACTACTCAGTGGATTCAAATGAGTTGTAGTGTCATGTATGATCATTCACCACTACAGGTGCAAGACAGTGAGCAGACTTTGTTTTTCATCTAACCACCATTAGTACAGCAATCGACATTTTTCATTGAAATATTACACACAACCTGTTTTCAGTGCTACTTCCTGTATAGAATCAGGCGCTGTGTAACTGAATCTCTCAACGCAGCAGAACTAAATACATTCAGATGTTATTGTCTCATAAAGTCGCAGGCAAGTGTGGCGGGAGACTCCTACTGAGGTAAAAGAATCGAAGAAGAATAGAATAGATAGTAACAGATCTAGAGCCAGCTGCTGGTCAGAGGGATGTGCAACATTGTAGATAGTAACAGATCTAGAGACAGCTGCTGGTCAGAGGGATGTGCAACATTGTAGATAGTAACAGATCTAGAGACAGCTGCTGGTCAGAGGGATGTGCAACATTGTAGATAGTAACAGATCTAGAGACAGCTGCTGGTCAGAGGGATGTGCAACATTGTAGATAGTAACAGATCTAGAGACAGCTACTGGTCAGAGGGATGTGCAACATTGTAGATAGTAACAGATCTAGAGACAGCTGCTGGTCAGAGGGATGTGCAACATTGTAGATAGTAACAGATCTAGAGACAGCTACTGGTCAGAGGGATGTGCAACATTGTAGATAGTAACAGATCTAGAGACAGCTACTGGTCAGAGGGATGTGCAACATTGTAGATAGTAACAGATCTAGAGACTGTCACGCCCTCCACCTCTGCCTCCTAGCAGTCTCTACCTGTCTGTCTCTGTCTGTGTGTGTGTATGTGTTGGCGGGCGTGGCTCCAGTCTCCGGCTCCTTCCTGCATCATCACCTCATCCCGATCACCTGCTCTACCCCGCACACCTGCTATTCAAGATTCAAGATTCAAGAAGTTTATTTGTCACATACACACACGAGGTGTGCAGTGAAATGTAAAGTGGCAATGCTCAGCAGAAATGTGCAAAATAACAGGTTCACACCATTTACAATAAACCAACACAATATTTACAATGTCACAGTTTTAAGAGCTCTATATAAAAAACAACACAATATTTACAATAAGAGCACTTTATAAATCTATCCATCATCTCATCACCACCAGCTTAAGAACCCCGGCTTTTCATCCACTCATCGCCAGATCGTTGTTTGTACTACTCAATCCAGTCTCCTTCCCTGCTCCCGTCTGCCGACCTCACCACTGCCCGTCTACCCTGCCTGTCAGTCTGTCTCCCGGACCCCTGCTTGTCGCCTGTCTGCCTGTCTGTCTCCCGGACCCCTGCTTGTCGCCTGCCTGTCTGTCTGTCTCCCGGACCCCTGCTTGTCGCCTGTCTGCCTGTCTGTCTCCCGGACCCCTGCTTGTCGCCTGTCTGCCTGTCTGTCTCCTGGATCCCTGCTTGTCACCTGTTTGCCTACTCCAGCCCTGCTCCCCCTTGCCATCCCTGCGTTACCTTCCTGTGTGAACTGTCTCCTAGTAAACCTGGTTTTGTTCCTAACTCCGTCTCTGTGTTCTGTGGTTTGCACTTGGGTCCTGTACACGATCGTAACAGAGACAGCTGCTGGTCAGAGGGATGTGCAACCTTATAGATAGTAACAGATCTAGAGACAGCTGCTGGTCAGAGGGATGTGCAACATTGTAGATAGTAACAGATCTAGAGACAGCTGCTGGTACTGCTAGCGGTTCCTAGTTATTGTAAATCTGAGCTCCTCTTGTTTGTTTCAGATGAATTATTGTGCTAATTAAACTATACAGGAGGTAAATTAATCATAATAATTACTCAGTATTGATAAACCTCATTTCATAGGTCATTTATTATCATTAGCATAATTACTGCATTGTGTGTGTGTGTGTGTGTGTTTGTGTTGTTTGTGTGTCTGTGTGTGATTATGTCTGTGAGTGAGTGTGTATTCTGTATGCTATTTTATATGCTAAGAGAGTGTGTGTGTGTGTGTGTGTATATGTGAGTGAGTGTGTATTTTGTATGCTATTTTATATGCTTAGAGAGCTTGTGTGTGTGTGTGTGTGTGTGTGTGTGTGAGAACCAGCACATACCAACTGAAGGGCTGTTGGCTGGATTGCCTGAGGTGAGGCGTCTTTGTATAAATGTCAGAGCACTGGGGGAAGTTTTCCACCACATCTGATCACTAAAAATATCTCTGAGGGTTGAGACGCCGGCCGGGGGCCATGCTGGGGTTATTTCCTTTCGCTTGTCTTTACTTTCTGTGTACCTCAGACCTTTAGGATTTTAATTCCATACTCCAATTCATCGGTGCCCCTACCGCTCTGTATTTATGGGAATATGTGGAATATTTGAGAAATACAGTGGGGTCCAAAAGTCTGAGTCCACTACCAAGAACTCTTTTGTTTCACCAATTATCAAAAAAATAATAAAATATAAAAAAATAATAAAGCTCTCCCTCCCCCATGCGTAAAAAAGATTGGTCGACTAGAATAAAATAACCATTCCATTGTATGTGAACCAAACCGTGTTCACACCGTGTTCACACCGGCCCGTATCAGAGGCAACTGTGTCAAAACAACAAATAGTACGATCTCTACTTTTTTTTTTTTACTGTGAACAAGGAATATCCAAGTGTGTAAAACCCATGAAAAACATTCGATTATCCATTTCAAAAGACTCACACACACACACACACACACACACACACACACACACACACATACACACTTTAATGCATCAAATGTTAGATTCTCTCAGATGTAGTCACGTACCAGTTCTGCACGATGCGTGTGTATGTGCGTCTGTGTGTTTCTGTATTCACGTCTGGTGTTTACGTGTACGAGGCATGTTAGCGAGTACACAGTAACATATCTACAGGCAATCTTCTGTTCCAGTCCTATGGAGTGATATCAATCTCAGCCTCCAGAGAGATGACTGCCCGTTGAACAAGTGTTTGATCTACATTTCTTCCCCCGGTGGATGTGCTTCATAACAAGACCAAGCTATCAAGTACCATCATCTCTACGGCAATAACTCACTGCATGTGTGCACCGCAGAATGATAAGCTAGCTGCATGGAAGAGGTGCTTGTTTATGTACGCATCAACACACACACACACACACACACAGTAATTACACTCACAAGACAGACTCTGAATACATTCATACATCCATATACACACACACACAAACATGAAATAGTTACACACACAAGATCACACATCTGTTCGTACTGCATATATGCATGTGTACAGCCATACAACCACCCTTACACCCGGACACACACACTCACACACACACACACACACACACACACTCACACACAGATTCCTCTCACATCCCCCAGAGCTCTGAATGTGAATCACAGATGGAAGAGTCACAGGTTTTAAATCTAATCCAGCTAGCATGAAATCTTCAAAGTCGACCTGTGGAATAGTGAGCAAGCGGCTCATAAAGACGCCGCCTCAGGCAACAGGTGGACAATACTCCAGATTCATTCACACCGCCAGTGAACGAGGGTAATTCTTACATTTCGAAAAGGCTCATTAGACCGCTCAAGGGCCATTTCACTGAGCCGCTCAGAATATATCTTGGGAACTAAATACCGTGGCAAAAATCTCTCAGGGGGGATCAATTACACACAAAAGGTAGGGATGAAATTGGGATCAGCTGGATTCTGAATTAGTCAGACATTACATTTACAAAAGATATTACAATGGAACGTATTTAGCGCCTACAACCCCAAGCAGGAAGGGCTGCAGCGTCTTGCTCAAGTGCATTTGGACCTGTGACCCTTTGGTTACGGGGCAATCTCTGGACCCAATACTATCTATTAACTATTAAAGGGGAATTCCGGTATTTTTAAACCTGGGCTCTATTTGTACAAATTTGTCATTTATACCGCAAAATAGGTACAAGAAGTTTTGGAATTGCTCCGGTAGATCGCCTCAGTCGGCAGTCGCGAAACGGGCTGCTATGGCTGCAACGTAATCCTTTGGGGCAAGTGGGCCAATCAAAGTACGTCCACTAAAAGTGCTTGTTTTTGCCACTGACAGGCTCAGATTGTTATTGGAAGTGTCTGACAACATTATGGAAAGGATCCTACAGAGATAGACCTTTGGTTAACCAGAAACAGAAGTCTGGCTCAAGGAGAAGTCTCGCTCTGAAACCTGAAAGATGAGGTGAGTTGTTGCATGAAGAGGTTAAACAGGTTTCTGGCACTTGCCCCAAAGGATTACGTTGCAGCCATAGGAGCCCGTTTAGCGACTGCCGGCTGAGGCGATCTACCGGAGCAATTCCAAAACTTTTTGTACCTATTTTGCGGTATAAATGACGAATTTGTACAAATAGAGCCCAGATTTAAAAATACCGTAATTCCCCTTTAACAACCAGCCTCCAGCAAAGGGAGTCGTTTGGCTGACTTCCCCCGCTAGAAGAGCTCAGGTAAAGCTGTCACGCTGTAGAAGAGGAAAAACCCGACGAGCAGTGTATCAATAATCCAAGCGCTGCAGAGCGAGAAACAGACAGCGGCTCAGATGACGCTCATTAGCAGGGATTGGAATCACAACTGAGACACATCAGTGAATGAAAACAGACAGTGAGGAGGGAACTGGCATGCACCGCACATAAAACACTTTCCGTTTGGCAGGCGTCCTATGGAATCGCTTCATCTTCGTAATGATGCCGTGAATTTGCACTTATTTAAAACACTCCTTGTGACGTTCATTTTCCCGATGACATGAAACCGATGTTTCCAAAGCCCAGAGCGGCGTTCGTTTTGATGGTGCGATCACTCCTACAGTTTGTTTTTCTTTGGTCCGAACCAGAGAGGAAAAGTTTACTTGCTTTACTTGCAGTTTTGTGTTTGGTTCATTTAGTCGGTAAACCTGTCATCCTGTGAGGTTGGAGGTTTTACAATAAACAATAATAAAACAAATGATTTACCTTCTCTGGTGTTCATACCACCAGAACACATGAAGAAACGTCTGAATATGAGCATCAGTCCTGACTGCAGTTTCCCCTCAGTTCATTTTGTTAAGCTAGGCTTTCCATGAGGAACTGCTGGCTATCAGATGTCAACATCCGTCTACTTAGACCCACAGTCCCTTGCGTTTTGGTGTTGTTTCCCGTAGTTGGTTCTAATTACGATCTCACCCCTCACAAACTGCACCACAGTTCTTTTGCCAACCAAGTTTGCATGGCGTCGTTCCTACCTGGCCAAACAAACCGAACTAAAGGAGATTGGAAACGTGCTTGGTGTAAACGCACTCTAAGAAAGGTTGATGTTATTCCTGTGGTCCGGGACTGTTTGTGAATGTGAAACACTTTGTCCCAAAACCAGGAGCCAACGACTCAAACTTGTAATCACTTAAAGAGTACCCAGCAAAAACCCCTGGGTACCCCCTCCAACCACCTCTGGACCTGATCCATCATTACGTCACAAGTTTGAGTGTTAGTTCTGTGGTTTCTGGCTTTGGGACAGAGTTGTTCATTTTAGAAAATATTGACTGGACTGGACTTAAATTTACTCTTTAACTGCCATCTCTTCTCTTTCAATTTGTGGAGATTTGAGACAGGCCCTGAATGGCTTCATCCAAATCCCCCCGGGCGTGGCCTGTGTTCAGCCGGGCTAGATTGACTTCTGAACGCTCGGCTAGCCAGGGCCATCTCTGTCAGATCAAACTAATAGAAATAGCGACAGAGAAAGAGAGAGGGAGAATAAGGGTAACAAATACTGTGTTAAAGGTTGATAGGGAGCGAGGCTTAGAAACTAGCGATTAATTCTTTTCAGAAAAGAAAGAGCGAGCCGAGCAGAGAATGAGAAGTACAGTGAAAGAGATTGATGTCGGGGAAAAAAAGAGAAGCAAAGTGAGAGATATCAGCCTCAGAGAGAGAAAGAGAGAGAAATAACGTATAAGAGGTTGATAAGAGGGAGAAACTAGCGATTAAATGGCTTTAGATAGAGAAAATGAGACAGAGGGACGTACCGTGAAGGAGGTTGATGAAAGAGAAAGAAAGAAAGAAAGAAAGAAAGAAGCAAAGTGCAAGGGTTTAACTTCAGAGAGGGAGAATGAGGGAAGGAGTACCATGAGAGAGGCTGATATAAGAAGAAAGAGAAGCAAGGTGACAGCAAGGTGATAAAGGAAGTGGGAGAACAGGGCGACATCTCGACGCTACGACGTGGAAACGTTCACGTGTTCAACACCTACAATCAAGATGCCAATCTAGCTTTGATTTTTCTTACCTTGGACTGCCGACAGCAGCAGATCCGCTGTCATGCTTGCCACCTGAGTTGACAGACTTCCACAAATCATGACTGCAAGTGGGAGATATATAAAAATACCCACGTTCTACATGTAATTTACCAGTAGGAGGCTGATGTCAACGTTTTTTTTCCCGGTTGGCAGCTCGTATTTAAGATGATGTGACTGAGCTTCAGAGAGAGAAAGAAAGAGACGGGTCTTGGAGAGGAGGGGGACCAGTGGGAATTCTGTCCCCAGCCAAGGCCTTCCGTCTCTGGCCTTGGTGTGTGACGGCACTCCCCTGTCTCATTACCCGGCAAGATGAATGATGTAGAAGTGATGGAAGAAGAATTGAGTTTGAGCTTCCATGTCAATTGCAGTGGATGGGGAGAGAGAGAGAGAGAGAGAGAGAGAGAGAGAGAGAAACAGGGCGAGTGAGTAAAGACATAGTGAGCAGAGGTAGAGAACATTTTATTATCGTTTCCCTCGATGTGAGACAACAAGTTGTTAGAAAGACAGATCCCGACTAATAGAGAAAGATGGGTTCCTCACTGCCTCCCTCCATCCTCCCATCCCTCCCTCCCTCCATCCTCCCATCCCCCCCTGTGATACCAGGCAGAGCTAAACTAAAAAAAAACAACAAAATGTCAACAGCCATTTACTCATATTTATACAACTTAATAACAATTATACATAATTATTCGGTGTCTGGGAAATTTGTTTTGCACCACAACAGGTGCCATTCCACCTCTTTGTCTACAGCTATAATACACAAGAACCAAGAAGTACCCACATCCCAACCCATACCCATGATCACAGTAAAGTACGTCCTCAAGGGCCTTTATACAACAGTAGACACGGCAACCAGTAAAGCACAGAGAGTTTTATGGGAATCTTTAGCATGGTGGGAATGTGTCTTTAACCAATGAAATTGCTCGGCTGAAGCTACCTGTTGAATAAATGACATCCATGACAACCCTTTTAAAACCTGCTGTGATCTTCATCTAAATCATAACAATACATAAACACAATGTGATTTAATAACACAAAACATGTACTTTTACATGTCTTATTGAACATAATGTTCAAATGTCAACAGCTTGGATTGGAAACAGTTTGTGAACCATGAGATTTAGTAACTGGTGGAACCTCCTTCAGCAGAAGAACCTCAACCAAACGTTTCCTGTAGTTGCTGATCGGACCTGCACACCGGTTAGGAGGTTTCTGGACCGTTCCTCCTTACAGAACTGTTTCAGTTCAGTGATATTATGGGATATTATGGGAACGGCTTGCTTCAGGTCATGGGTTAAGGTCAGGAATTCACACACATATCTCCTCAGTATATTAGGTCCTATTCTCTTTGTACCATGTACGTCAATGGGTATGTTTACACATAAAACTATGGTTATTGTGAATAAACAGATCAAGGCAATAGTTTGATTTAAGTGTTTACATGGAGTTAAAAAAAAGTCAGGCGGGTTGTTTACTCGGAGAAGAATGTGACACAATAAGATCGAGCCTGCGGTCTGATCTCAATATCAGGAGAGAACTGTCAGAACATTTTGTCAGATGGCGTTTATGTGCTTACAAAACACCTTAATGCAAGCGGCATCACTCTCAGAGTTATCTGAAGGTAGAAGACACCAGAATATACTCACACAGCATGCAACACGTTAGGCATGAGGGCTGCATGCTGTCATTTCTGCAAACAAACGTATAGCCACTGCATCTGGGTCAACGTCCTCTTTAAAACTGAATGAACTCAGGCTGAGGTGTTTATCAAAAGACTGAGCCGACATCGAGGAGATGAAACCAGGTTAAGACATGATGGTTAAGATGAGATCAAATGATGAGAAACTCTGAGTGTCAAGATGTCTCTAAGATACATTCCTGTTATATTCATTGGCAGTTAAAATTGGCAGTTAAAGTGTTTCTAATTTTGATGTCTGCCACTGAGCAGCTCCGTCGGATTCTTTCAAAATGTTTTGCTCAAGGGTGCAAACCAATCAGCTTCCACTTCTCTAATTGGTAGGCCGCACCATGAGTCCGTACAATAAATTCACATCACATGATGCAACCTGGATTCTTTCATATATACATAAAAGCACAGACAGCTTCTATGTATATATGCATCTATGCATGTATGCCAGACAGTCTTGTTACTGTATTCTCCATAGAAGAGAGTAAAGAGATAAACTGCTTGTTAATAAAGTAATGTCATGCATGTGTTTTAATCAATGGTGTTCATTCAGATATGGACACGCTTGCTGTAGAAAAGCGACTTGCAACTAGTCAGATAGTAAAGTGAACATGGTTGATTTTATTCTCCTTCCATGCAAACATGGTTTGGTTTGAAGTTTGAAGTGTGAAAGAAAGGCAGCCAAGAAATCACCAGCATCAGTCAATTGGATCAAGCCACTTGTTGTTCCAGCTCCTCTTCCATCTGAACCAATCCAGGCTTGCCTTTGTGCTTTTGCCTTGTTATGGAAAATAATAATATAAGTGTGCTTATAATATGCTTGAAGTATAAACTGCAATAAAATATATGCATAAGTATAGTCACAGCCAGTGGAAAACTACTGAGCTGAGGGAAGTATATGTTTTCTCTTTTCCCATGATTATTAGCTGGAAGTTTATTACAACTGTTGCATTGTTATGAAAGACGGTTTTGTTGGTAATGCCAAGGACACAAGCAGTTCCTAGGAGCGCAGGACGAGTCGTAGGGAGTTAGAGCAGGATGTTTTAATTATGATAGAAAGTACCTTTTTTTCTGCCAGGTGTCTGTGCACTGTTTGATTCCTTTGTCTTCACTAAACTGCCTTGGACTGTGAAAGAGATAGTTTTAGTCATGTGGCTTAGCATGACTCAGCATATTAGAAAGGTATATAAAGCTTGACTGATGTAACCTGCTCTTGCTCTCTACCCGGAACAACCCTCTTGGTTGCAAAAGGTATTGTGCCTACTTATAAGTATTTCTCTAGAATGTTTTATTAAATATTCTTAAGACATATATTGTGTTATAGCTTTATTGAGCTGTTCTCACCACTAGACAAAGTGCAATTGACTTTAAATTGCCACGACAGTTTTCTCTGATTTACCAGATGGAAACTGAAAGAACCTCAATCTGTTTCTTTTGGAGAACATTTTTTAAACTGTTGCATGCTCAGTTTTGCAGCGTTCTTGTCTCTGCCAAGTGGAAACTGGAAATATCTGGTCTGTTGTAAACAAATGTTTAAAAAAATATATTGGGCTGATTGGTGTGTTAAAGGCCTCGTCCAGTCATCTCTCAAACTCTTTGAAACTAATCTTGAAACTAGGAGCCACAACCGATACCTGGCAGTAGAGACAGGCCCAGCTGTAGTCGATATATGTTTGACCCCACAGATGATGCCGGGGGGGCATGGAGTTCTCCATCAGTGAATATGATGCATGTATTGGTCCCAACATGTTTTCACTGTAATGTCCTTCTTTGACCCGTTGTCCTTTCCATTCATTATTTTACCCAAAATGATGGACATCAAATTATGCTTGTTGAATGAGGTTTGAAACTGTTCACCCAGAAATTCTCTACATCTTTTTATTCTCTTTAACAGGTTTTATACACAAATGTCCTTTTTTTCATGTTTTTTGATGGTACTTAACTCTTAACTATACTGTGTAATAATCCTGAAACACTCAAAACTCTTTCATCTCTATTTCTCTTCTGTGCAACAAGTAGATGTAAACCATTTAATCACGTTTCAAAAGGTGTTTTTATGAAGCTAAGCTGATTCGCTTCAAGGTAAAGCTGCGTGTGAAACCAGTAATTGACTCTGCAGAGCTTTTTGAAAACTCCCCACCTGGCCTTTCACTGAAAACACCGAACAAGGCCGAAGCCACGATCCAACCGGTGTCTTCATGAGTGGACATTATCGAGCCACGTAAAGAGGCCAGGCTAAAGGCTAACAGGCAGGGATTAAAGTATGCTTTGAGACGCTCGCCATCTCCTCGGCTTGCTCTCTCTCTCTCTCTCTCTCTCTCTTTTTTTTCCACCCTCTGCTTCCAGACGTGTCCTGAAGCCCGGCGCGCTCTAATTAGGGAGTAAAGTGTCATTTTGATTTGGCCATCAAGCTAATTAGGAACCAATCCTCCTCCAATACAAGCGCTCACCCTCTTGCTGGCCAATTACCAACAGGGAGGGGAGTGTGTGTGTGTGTGTGTGTGTGTGTGTGTGTGTACATGCATGGATGCGTATCTTTGTGTGCTTATTGATATCGTTTGCATCAGTGCGTATTTGTGTAACTCCAAATCCTCTCTATCGGTTGTTTGCCCACTGCTTCTTTAATCCCCCGTCCACACACACACACACACACACACACACACACACACACCACAGCTCTCGGCCGTCATGCCTGGCCCGGCACAGTGCTGGTGGCCGTCGTCACTGTTATAAGCCTAAAGATGGCCACCGCAGAGAGCACCCTTGTTTTCACTGTTTTTTTACGAGCAGTAGGAATAGACCAGACTTCCTGTCTCTGCTCACCAAAACTACAACACTCTCAACATATGGAGGCAGCAGCAGACTGGAGGTGAGAGACGTGGGCTTGGGATCAAAAGGTTTCAAAAAGCTTGATTCCCTGGTGGAGTAACATATAGGGGGGTGTGCCATTAAGCAAGGCACTCAGCCCCCAGTTACTCCAGTGGCCAACAGTAGAAGACTGTGGTTGAACTGAGGTGTGACTGTGAATGGGCCTGGGTAGATGAAGATACAAGATACAACACATGTTATGAGGATTTACTGTAAAATCAGTTCCAGCCGGACAGTGTAAACGCAGCCAGATTTGATCCACGGCTTCAGTGAAAAGATACCCTGCAGCAGAGAGTCATGTCATTGTTAAAGGAGGGGGTGGTGGTGGCCGGGATGCAGCGTGTGTGCATGTGTGTATGTGCAGGTGCATATATGTATATACACACACACACACACAGATACACACACATACAATTACATGCACAAATGCAACAGTAATGTCTTATCTGTAACAGAAGAGTGTCCCCTTCCCTCTAATTGAGACACCGTAGATTCACCGGAATGAATCCTGGAGTCAGGTCGGGTCACCGGCGGAAAATCTCCAACCACAAAGTGACAAATTGAAACTCAAGAGTGAAATACAAACTGTCCTCTGATCAGCAGCGAGCTTCCTTTGGTATAAAGTATCACAGAGCGGGTTGGTAACCGTGGGTTACTGGGTTCCTGCGTATCGAGGTTCAGGGGTTTTAAACAGTTGCCTATCACTGCCACTTAGAGCTGACGAGGTATGAAGTTGTGTAGCTTTAACATCAAATTAATTTTCATGGAGGAGTCAGGGATGAAGAGAGAGAGAGAGAGAGAGAGAGAGAGAGAGAGAGAGAGAGAGAGAGAGAGAGAGAGAGGAGTGGGACTCTCTCCCCTCTTCTTTATTCTCCTCACTGTCTCGGTAGCTCGACTCCATCATTGTTGTTCTGAGCACACCTCTTCTTCTACCTGCTGTCTACCCTGCACACCTCCACTCTGCAGCTATTGCTTCCCTTTCTTCTTACTCTCCATCCCTCCCCCCCTCTCCCTCCTTCCCTTTCCTTCTCTCCTTCCTGCCTATCTTTCATCTACCCCACCCTCCCCCCTCTGAGCAAACTGCAGGGGATCCAATGAGTTCTCCACTTGTTAAAGGCACTATGTGAAGCATGTTGTGTCTCAAAATTAAGACCACCTTTCCCACAAACCTTGTTGCTTCCTGTTGTGAAGAGGATGCTACCCCCCCACCCCCCTTCCCCTCCCTGGTGTCCCCATTTATTTATTTTGAAGAGCAAGAAGAAGGATAAGAGCGTTTAATAGCGTTCTGATGAGGTAAGCTGAAGTGAAGTTGAAACTAAGCAGGATTCAAGATTCAAGATTCAAGAAGTTTAATTGTCACATACACACACGAGGTGTGTAGTGAAATGCAAAGTGGCAATGCTCAGCAGAAATGTGCAAAATTACAGGTTCACACTATTTACAATAACCAGCACAATATTTACAATGTCAGTTTTTTAAGAGCTCTATATAAAAAAACAACACAATATTTACAATAAGAGCACTTATATATAAAAAAATATAGTAAAAAAAGGGAAAATTGTATGTATAATATAATATGGGTTGGGTTTCGTAGCACTAAGTATCTTGAAGTAACTCTTCAAGACATTTAACGCCCTCTCCACCTACACGTTAAACCGCTTAAACATTGAACAAGTCCAGGCGAGTTCGCTGGGTTGTTGTTGAAAGTCATTCTGGGAAATATGAAAAAATCACCAGCTGAAGTAGAAGTAGGAGAGGCAGGTTGAGGGAAAGCGGGTCCACCGAGAGTATATCTTATGTACTTCTGTGTATTCATGTTTATATGTTGCTATGCTTGGTTTCATGCATCTGTCTGGAAGGAGACAATAAAGCTGAATTGAATCACCCTTCGTTTTCCTCCGTCGCACCCTGCTGTCTTTACACAAACCGCAGACACACAATACAAACTCTAAACTCAGAAAGGAAGTACACAGAATGTTCTAGTAGTCAATATGAAATTACCTTTGTTACTACTATTGGTTAAAGGTAATGTTACTGAGGTGCAGACACTGAGAGATGAGGTGAACTCCTTCGTTTCTGGAGACAGAAAACTATCATTCACTCAAACGGGTCAATGTTATCTGGGAGATACGAGCAGCTGCACAAGAAACCAATACATGTTTCAATGACATCTAAAGGAGTGCAAGCTGCCAATCAAGAACAAACACATATTGAGTGGCGTTCTGAAGTTAGGCGTTTCTAGATCCAAGGTCAAAGGTCACAGCGTGTTGTTGCCTGGCGTGTCTCAGTCCTTCTCCATCTGCTCCCATCAGGGTTTCTCTCCTCCTCCAGCCATCGCTCTAGAAAGCCTCACCTTTCATCTCCACTTCTCTATTCCATCCATCCTGCTCTCTTCCCCCCTCCTCTCTGTTCTCTCTCTGCTCTCCCCCCATGCTTTCATCTCTCTCCCTCTCCTTTGGGTTTGCCTGCCACGCTCCGTCTCAACCTCTCTCTCTCTCTCTCTCTCCTTCCCCCTCTCTCTCTCTCTCTCTCTCTCTCCCTCTCTCTCTCTCTCTCTCTCTCTCGCTTTTCCAGTCAAGTTCTGTGTTTTCGTTCAAAACACCACTTTGATACTTGGTTGCACACGCTTTACTCGTACACACACACACACACACACACACACACAGCCACATCCACCTGTTCCCTAGCCATCACCCACCTATCCATCTACCTGTCCCTCCATCCATCCATCCATCCATCCATCCATCTATCTATCTTTCATCCCTGCAGCGAGCTAAACATCTGTTTATACATCCGTCTCAGCAGCCTATTAAATCTCCATGTATCTCTGTCTTTTCTCATATTTACAATCCATCAGTCACCCACGCATCCATCCATCCAGCTGCCCTTCACACGCCCGCCCACACAAATCACACACACACACACACACACACACACACACAGATATAGATTCAGGCACATTAACTTATACATACACTCTTTCATATCATAACTGCACTAGCAAACAGAGAAACTGTTAACAGCTATCCGACCACACACGCCATCTTAGTTCAAAGTTACAGATCAATGTGAGCATGCACATAGAAATGGGTCATGGGTACCACACCCCACACACACACACACACACACACAATCTCTCCCAAAAGAAGTGTGTATTTGTCCTCTAACCCAGAGGGAGTGTCCCACCCCAGTGGTGGTGAACTGCCGCGCACATAAATCAAGCGCACCCGGAGACAGACGGGGAACAATGAGAAGTTGATGACAAGCACTCACTCACAGTTCTCCTCAGTCAAAGACGTGTGCTATCATGTTGTATTATACGCCACCATTAGAACTAAATGGATCAGGTAGGCTGGGCTGACATGATGGATCAGATATGATATGAATGGACAAACACAGAAAGGTCATGTATTAATATACACACAGATGGGTTTCAGAGTGACACACACACACACACACACACAGATGACCCACAACCCAGCAGCAAGCATGGATGGAAACCTTCTGCACACACCAACCGAGTAATTTACACAAGAGTCCTGATTATCGAGGTCAGCCAGTCTCTAGTGGGAGCTAATCTGGGGTTGAAGCACTTCTGTCACAACATCACACACCCAGAATACTAAATAAATTCAATAAAAATAAATTAAAATTTGATTTAATATGTAAGGGTGTCAGCGAGTCATTATCTCAAAAAAAGCTCCGGCAGGGTGAATCAGGCCCGACACAGAGGCTCCCTGTGACATGAAATGTAGATTTAAAATGATTTTATCACAAGCTAAAGTGATTTACAAGCTTCCGCCAAAAATTAGTTCAGCAGAAGGCAACCACAGAAACGTCTGTAGCTAGCATCCATGGCTACACTGTAACCGTAGAAACGTCTGTAGCTAGCATCCATGGCTACACTGTAACCGTAGAAGCGTCTGTAGCTAGCATCCATGGCTACACTGTAACCGTAGAAACATCTGTAGCTAGCATCCATGGCTACACTGTAACCATAGAAACATCTGTAGCTAGCATCCATGGCTACACTGTAACCATAGAAACATCTGTAGCTAGTATCCATGGCTACACTGTAACCATAGAAACGTCTGTGGCTAGCATCCATGGCTACACTGTAACCATAGAAACGTCTGTAGCTAGCATCCATGGCTACACTGTCTGTAGCTAGCATCCATGGCTACACTGTAACCATAGAAATGTCTGTAGCTAGCATCCATGGCTACACTGTAACCATAGAAACATCTGTAGCTAGCATTCATGGCTACACTGTAGCAGAACGGTAATTGAGTCAAGTATCTTTTTGACATTTTCTCTGGGGATATATTAAAAAAAAATGTATATGTAGTGTGTTGGAAAGGCCATCTCAGGCAATATAATTCAAAGGTGTCATAGGACTGCATTTTCCTTAATCTTGACAGTTTGTCATTGAACATTCATAAACATTCCATCCTTTGCTGTGGATTTGATCTTGAAGCCTTGAAGCCACATCTTTTTATGTTAAGATTTTATTACCCAACCTAATTACCTAACACTATAATACTCAGCAGAGGAGGGTGGCTAATCAGATCTGAGATAACATGATTGGACCTTGATTTAATGAGGCTAAAATAAATGATTTTGCTGTTTGAAATCACGGCGGTCCTGTCTGTGGACAGAGTACCAGAGCCTGTAATGAGGAGCCCACTCATTAGATGGGAGAGAAATGAATGAATCTACAGTCGTTATCACTTTCAAGAGGGAGAGCTGAACTTTACTCAACTCTTCTTTCTCTTTTCCTCAGTGCATATGTAGTGTATACACTCACACTCACTGTATGCTGAATATGGGCAGTGTCAGTCCATGGATGTGCAGGTGTACACACACACAAATATCCTGTCCAGAGTGAAGCAGCTGAGCAAAAATGGGTTTTGATGCAGTTTCCTTCAAGGAGGAAGCCATTGCATGGTCACAATGTCCTCCAAGGTTTCACATGTGTTGCCTTTGGCTACCCTAACTGACCTGACCATGCCCTCACGTCGCAAAAATGTCAACACGTGTGTGTCCATGTGGAGTTCCCTCTTTTTCTAGTTCATGCACTTATAACTGCAAAGTAACTTGTGTTACTTTGTGTTACTTTGTCCAACAATAGTTGTTCCTTGCTTCCTCTCCCTCGCTCTCTCTCTCACCTCGGGCAAAATGGTAGGAGTGTGAAAAGCTTTGGTGTGTAACGGCTCTGTGTCTGAGTCTGTCTTTCCATCAGGGTCTGCACCAGCTGGGAATAGTCTGCAATGGACGGCGTGGCAGGCAAACCATGTAACGGCTCACAGTACACGTGTTTACCTGTGTTCTCAGCAGCACTTCAGAGAGAGAGAGAGAGAGAGAGAGGGAGAGCGGGAGGGGGAGAGAGAGAGACAGAGAGGGAGGGGGAGGGAGGACGCAGAGAAAGAGAGAAAATTCCAGGAATTCCAGTTCCATTTTTCAATCGCAATTCTTTAACATGAAATGGACAAATCAACAGAGTGTCTGTAATTTTACACTTTTTGCATAAAGATAGATTTATTGATATTCTGGGGTCAAATCAGGTCGACAAACTCTGTCAACTATGGTCCTCTTCTGCTAGAGCCAGTGACTCAGCAGTGGAGCTTTATAGAGGGAAGAGATGGAGGAGAATTCAGATGACGAGAGTGCTTTGTTTTTCATTTAACCTGCTGTTGTTATTATGGTTTGCATACTACTACTCAGAAGAACACAAAGTCTACGTGAAACATAAACACTTTTTAAATGAAAGTATGAGGTTTTATAATCAGGAAATACTCAAATGTACCTATTCTATTTGGTGCTTACGGTGTTGAGTTGAAGGTATATCTGTAAAGCCTGGACTCCAAATGCAGTATTTATTCTTTGTAATTTTGAGTGTACGTTTTGCTGTTCAGGAAATTATTTTAAAAGCAGGATGAGCATAAAGTCTGCAGATGAGCACGACGACTCTTTCTTGCTAGGAGGTAGTTATAAAAATGGCATCTCTTTAGAGCCACTTGACTTGTGATCCAAATACAAAAATGCACCAAAGTAAACCTTTCCACTTTGGTTCAGACCAAAGAAAACAAACTGTAGGTGTGACTGTACTCGTTCAGAGAGTGCATTTCTACATTTCCTTTGCCATGTGGAAGCATGAGAGACAAAATTCTGTGAAATGCTTTGCAGTTTTGACAGTATATCTAACAATAGCATGAATATAATCCTTTCTCCAACTTGGGATCAAACAGCAGCTCTTCAAACCCTGCATGTCAAAATACACTATGTCGTATTCTGTGTTCTTCCTCGTTTGTGCCACCACTTTCCTTTGACGAGTGATTTTTACGTGTTCTCATACTTTAACTTATTTCTGTGTTCACCACAATGCTGAAATGATTGTGTGCAGTATACGGTACCAAACCCTGGCAATGCCGACCTCACCTCACCTCATCTTGGCATTAATGTTTCCCGAGATACTTGATGTATTGTCCTAAAAATGTTCTTTTGCTGCAATCAATAGATTCATCTGATGTGACCATGTGGGGGCTTTCAACCGCTATTAAGAACATCTCACTACGTTTCAGCTCCGTCTCAACGTGGGCCGGCACCGCCCACATTAACAGCCAGAGTTCACCACTTAATCAACAACAGTGTAGACGTCCAATTCATTATAAATAACCAAGACGACAATTAAGGCCTGGCCAAGCCCACTCCTCTGAAACATCTCACTAGAACAGCTCCGTCCTAATGGGCCAGTACCACCCACATCTACTAGTTCACCACTTCACCATCCAATCCATTAAAAATAATAAGTAAATAAATAAGACAGCAAGTCGGCCTGGGCCAATACTGCAGGACTGTTGGAAGACGTCTACCTAAGCATGGTCCCTGGTCCCCCTGCTCAAACTGGTACTAGCGGGTGAGGTAGTGCTGGCGCTAACTTCATTAGCTTCCCCCTCTCTTGCTAGCGTGGTCGCTAGTAGTACGGTGGTCGTAGAAGTAGATTACATTTAATTGATGATCAGTTTAGGGGTGAAATAGGGGTAGTATGATCAATCAGCAGCCTTTTTCATTACATGAAAATGATGTATATAAAAAAAGTCTAATTCAAGTTGTGAAATGCAGTGTTGCTACTTGCTACTTCCTGCGGCCTCGCATGTGACGTCAGTGGCTACTTCCAACCTCTTATTTACAGCAAATTATACAGCAGGTAGTTTCAGCCGAGCAGTCTGATTGGTCAAAGACGGCTGCCATTTTTGGTTAATATGTTGTCTCTTGTTAAAACCAGGAAACAATTTAGCTTTCCTGTTTTCTCCACTTTTTGGTTTTTTTTTCTACGTGCACTAGAAAAACAAAACAAAACTCTTCAGACAGTACACATACTTTGGGAACCAAAAAAGCCAAAAAAAAACTCTTGAGGATGTAATTTACTATAATTATGTGTACTTTGGTGATGCTGATTGTACTGGGCGGCAGCTCGGACCTGTAAAGAACATCCTGCTATCGTGGCTACCTTCAGTTAATGCTGTTCTGTCTGTCTGTCTGCCTGTCTGTCTGTCTGTCTGTCTGTCTGCCTGCCTGTCTCCTTCATCCATCCTGAGTGACAAAAAACGCTTTCCTTGGAGTGAGGAAGACATCAAGATGGACGGGGAGATAGACGGCGAGTCGATAGTAAAGGGACTGTAGGATTAGTTTACAGCGGAGAGGTGTAGGCGGCGGCTGGGGGGCTGAAGTAGACACACTAAAGGTGAGTAGATACGATCAGGAGACGAGGAGAGATCGACATCTAATCCGCTTAAGAGTGAACACATGTCTGGTTTATGAAGGAGTACTGGATCAGGGTGAGGACCGGATGGAGGCCTCGGACCTCAACATGGAGAGGGAAGATGGAAGAGGAAGATGATCTCTAAGTGTGTCTGTCTGCCTGCCTGTCTGTCTGTCTATGTGGATGCAAGTGTTTACATACAGAGTACCAATTAAGGTCTTATTTGGGTTAAAGGAAGATCAGAAGACGTTACCAGTTCATCATGGTGATGAGCATGCTTCAGCTCATATACTCATATACTCATATCCTCCATAACAGCCTGGATTGTTTTGTTAGAAACTACATTGATCTTATTCCCACAGTGGCTAATTTACATCACACAAAAAACTAGATATAAAACTAGAGTTACAACAACAACAACGTTGAGGAACTCAGATTGACCTAACAGCATTGAGCTAGCATGTAAAGAAGTAGTGAGTACTACAAGTAGTGAGTACTACAAGTAATTAAGTAGTGATTACTACATGTAGTGAGTACTACAAGTAATTAGTAGTGATTACTCCAAGTAGTGAGTACTACAAGTAGTGATTACTACATGTAATTAAGTAGTGATTACTACAAGTAGTGATTATTACATGTAATTAAGTAGTGATTAGTACATGTAGTGATTGTGAGAGAGAGTCGTCTGATGGACCCTGTTCAGGACTGATTGGTTTGGTGGTTCTTGGTGAATCTGCTGTAATGGTACCAGGATGATTTATACTGATCTGAAAATGAAAAGACACGCACACACACACACACACACACACACACACACACACACACACACACTCACCCTTTCTCTTGTTCTTTCATCTTTTTCTCTACCCCACTTTCTCCTCATTACCATCTTTCTGCCTCTCTCTCTCTCCATCCCTCTCTACCCCTCCCTTCCTCTTCTGTCCTCTCTCTCTCTCTCTCTCTCTCTCTCTCTCTCGTCCTAGTGAAGGAGGTGGTTTTAGAAGGACCCTCTCCTCCTCCTTGACATTTTAATCTGCTTCTCGGTCGCTCACTGACCTTCTTTGTCATTCATCTTTTTCCTTTTTTCTCTCCACCACTCTTTCACTCTCTCAACCTCTTCCCTTCCTGTTTTTCCTCCTTATTTAAACCTTTTTCTCCACTCCTTCCCCACCATTACCCCCTTTCTTGTCAACCTCCCTCACCTCGCCGTCCTTTTCCCCCTCTCTCCTTCCACCTCTCTTCTCAGTCTCTCCTCCTTTCTTTCTTTCTTTCTCATTTCCATGGTCACTGTCTCCTTTTTTATCTCCCCATCCTCCAGTCTCTCTATCTTTCCCTCTCTCTGCTTCTTCCCTACCCTTCCTCCTTTATTCAGCCCCCTCTCTTCTTTTCTTCTATCCATCCTCCTCTCTTTTCAGTCTCTCTCTTGGTATTTTACACAATGGCAGCTGACATTTCTGGCTGCTGCTGTCTTCTCCCGCCCTCCAGGCCTTTTCATGCCACCTTCTTTTCTCCTCTCTTTCCTTTCTGTTTTTTAATCCATCTCCTCTTTCTCTTTCTCTCTTTCTGTTTTCCTCAGTATTCGTCTCTCTTTCTCTCTTTCTGTTTTCCTCAGTATTCGTCTCTCCTCTTGGCCCTCTCCTGCAGGAGGGAACCATTGGCTTTCCCACTGGCTCTTTGTTCGCCACTCAACTTTTCCTTTCCCAGATATCCTTTCCTTCACCTTTATTATTATCATGATGTTATAGTATTATAGTATTAGTATTATAGTATTAGTATTATATAGTATTATATAGTATTATAGTATTAGTATTATATAGTATTATAGTATTATAGCAGTCGGCTTTGGCAGCTTACCCTGAGTCACTCAGGCTAACGGCACTTGACTTCTTGCCTGTTTGTTTTGTTTGACCTTTCCTTTGTCCTTCCTTCTACCCTTGATTCCTTCCCTTCTTCCTTCCTCCAAACCTCAAAGCTTCTTTCTTTCTTTCTTTCTTTCTTTCGTCCTTCCTTCCACCCTTGATTCCTTCCCTTCTTCCTTCCTCCAAACCTCAAAGCTTCTTTCTTTCTTTCTTTCGTCCTTCCTTCCACCCTTGATTCCTTCCCTTCTTCCTTCCTCCAAACCTCAAAGCTTCTTTCTTTCTTTCGTCCTTCCTTCCACCCTTGATTCCTTCCCTTCTTCCTTCCTCCAAACCTCAAAGCTTCTTTCTTTCTTTCTCTTTCTTTCTTTCGTCCTTCCTTCCACCCTTGATTCCTTCCCTTCTTCCTTCCTCCAAACCTCAAAGCTTCTTTCTTTCTTTCGTCCTTCCTTCCACCCTTGATTCCTTCCCTTCTTCCTTCCTCCAAACCTCAAAGCTTCTTTCTTTCTTTCTCTTTCTTTCTTTTGTCCTTCCTTCCACCCTTGATTCCTTCCCTTCTTCCTTCCTCCAAACCTCAAAGCTTCTTTCTTTCTTTCGTCCTTCCTTCCACCCTTGATTCCTTCCCTTCTTCCTTCCTCCAAACCTCAAAGCTTCTTTCTTTCTTTCGTCCTTCCTTCCACCCTTGATTCCTTCCCTTCTTCCTTCCTCCAAACCTCAAAGCTTCTTTCTTTCTTTCGTCCTTCCTTCCACCCTTGATTCCTTCCCTTCTTCCTTCCTCCAAACCTCAAAGCTTCTTTCTTTCTTTCTCTTTCTTTCTTTTGTCCTTCCTTCCACCCTTGATTCCTTCCCTTCTTCCTTCCTCCAAACCTCAAAGCTTCTTTCTTTCTTTCTCTTTCTTTCTTTTGTCCTTCCTTCCACCCTTGATTCCTTCCCTTCTTCCTTCCTCCAAACCTCAAAGCTTCTTTCTTTCTTTTGTCCTTCCTTCCACCCTTGATTCCTTCCCTTCTTCCTTCCTCCAAACCTCAAAGCTTCTTTCTTTCTCCCTTCCTTCTCTCCATCCTCTAAGCTGTGTGGTTCTGCCACATCAAAACATCTTTGACTGCAATTTAAGAGAGCAGCCGTTAATGGACTGACCACTTTATTGACCACTGGTCTCTGTAGTTTGGTCAGCAGCTGAAATGAAACAACCAAGTGACAGAGCTGGAGCATGGACTCGACAGAAAGCGTCTAACCTCATCTATTTGATCTATTGTTGTCATTTGCTTTCTTTTATCCCTTCCCTCGTGCCTCTGGGCGTCATTTTGACATGTTTTTAGTTTGTTCTGAGATGCTTTTATGAGCCCCTTGGGGATTTCAGCTCACCTGCACAAATTTGTTGTTTTTCTCTGTTCACTTCTAAAACTCGAAGGCTTGGAGAACAACTGAACAAATGAACTTGCTGCTACAACGAAAAGCATCATCCTATCACTTAAGCTTTAAGTGAAATTGATTTCTTGACCCTGCAAACATAAAAAAAACAATTATTGTCTTATGGGGGAAATCCCAGATCCGGATCACCACCAAAATCTAATCAATTGTCCCTTGGCCCGAGGCCTTTCTGTCCACTACAGTTAATGGAAATCCATTCATAAGTGTTTGAGATATCCTGCCGACAGACAGACAAACTGACTCACAGGGATGACAACAAAACCTACTTGGCAGAGCTACCCAAACCAAACTAAACTCCTCGCGCTGAAGGATCTGCAGTGCCAAGGTGTACTGTGGCAGCGCTGAAAGACCGGAGGCGTGTTTACACAGGAAACTGACCCAAATCGCTCCAGCAGCCCTGGTGACACAAAATAAGAGCGTCGTTTCTGCCTGACTCTCCGTCCAGCCGACGAGCCGACCGGTGCTCTCCTCACCGCTCCGTCGGTCCCCGTGGCTGTTGTTGTTGTTGTTGTTGTTTGCCGTCTCTGGAGCAGGAATGCGACTTGCAACCAAAAACTAGGGCAGTGTGTGTCTGCAGGCGGTGCTGAGAAGAGGCGACGATGGAGAGCAGCGAGCAGGAGAAAGGACCGAGGAGGGAACAAGTACAGATTGTGCAGAGCCAAGTAATTATCCCTTTACTTGAATGTGACCTCGGACCCGCCTTCGTCCCTCCCGTGGAGAATACAGCAACGTGAGCAACCTAACTCAACGTGTGCAGCGACCGAGTTCGATGTCAACACAACACCAGCGCGGGATTTTCACAATAAGACATCGCGGCATCACGGTGCGAATTCACGTTTAAACAGCTTGGGGGGGAAATGTTTTGAAACGGACATCAGGAGGATATTTCGATAGGACTTGGCATGGCGGCGATCTACTCACAGGTTTTTTTCAACGCCGGATAAACATCTACTCCATGTCAAAATGTTTGCTGGCGTCCAACATGTAAACGGCGCTGCGTATTTTATTGTGCCAGAATACGTGTTTGTTTCACACTCATGGAAATATTGAGCCATATATACACACATCACCGTATATCACTGGCAGAAGTTCACGCAAGCTCGAATTCACACGAGGAAGAGGAAGATTCAAAGTTAAATACACAATAATACAACTTCCTTATCAATAAGATGCTCAGCAGGGAAGAGACTTGATTTATTTCCTCCTTCCTAGCTTCATTCCTTCCTATCTCTATTCCCTGCGCCATTAATGTCTTTCCTTCCTTCCTTAATTTCTTCCTCGTCTCCTCCCTCTCCCCTTCCTATCTCTTCTTTTTTTTCCATTTCTCTGCCAAGCTGTTTGGCCTCCTCCCAAGATATTTAACTGCAGCGGTAGGAAGGAAAGGAGGAAGCAACCACAGTTTGGTCAGCAGCTGAAATTTAACGTACATGGACTCGATGTCTAACCTGCTCGGTACGCAGTGCAGAGGAAGTGTAGTCTTATCCTTCCCCCACCTCCCCCACCTCCCTCCTGCTGTCTCTTATCAGCCCTGCAGGGACAGCAGGGATTAGCAAGTACTGGAAAGAAGAAGAGGTGAGGTGCTGAAGGAAGAGAGAGGGGGGAGGGAGGGGGGAGAGAGAAGTTTAATACCTTGTAGATTCCATACACTGGTTTCTGGTTTTGCGTCCGATCTGCAGTTTACACAGTGTAGATGATGCTGATAGGAACTAGGAGGAGAAGGAGGAGGAGCGCTACAGAGGAGGAAGGGCTGCATGGAGAAACAGGGAGCAACAGCGATATAAAAGATGAAAGAAGGGACGTGAGAGTTAGAGGGGGAATAAGGGGGGAAAAGAAAAAGAAACCTGAGAAAAAAGAAGAGAAAAACTGGTGGATTGTGATGATTAAGATGTCAAACTTGCCCCTCGCTCTCGTTGACGTCAGATACCCAAAGCTACAAATGGCAGCGCTGAGACGTGAGCTTTCTAGCCGGAGTAACAATGCTCCAATGAAGGGCCTCTCCAGCCCAGGAAGCCCTGACAGCCTGATGAGAGCACTCCAGCTGAAGTGCAGCAAGTGGTTCAACCTTTTTTCCTTTTAACACCTGTGATGTCAGAGGACCCGCCCCATTGGGCCACTGGGGGCACTGGGCTTCGATGTCATAGTCCACATTTCTATATAAATAAATGTTCATTTAGCTGCTCTCTGTCTATTATATAACACAGCAGTGGTTCAACCTCCAGCCACTTCATGAAAGCTTTTCCATCTGCTGCTCTAAACACACCGGTGTCAGGCAGGTCTTTCCTCTGGTGCACAGGAAGTGATGCGTTTTTACGTTCCCGGTTTGTTTGGAATAAACAGAAGAAGAACTGGGTAGTTAGCATGAGCAGCGATAGCCACCGTGGCTGAACAGACAAAGAAAAGAGCGCCACCTACAGGAACTCAAACGCCATCAACAAATAAATCCAAGGACAAAAGATTGACAAGTGAAGAGACGCCACCGGGAGGAACGCTGAGCACCACAGACGTCACCAAAATCCCAGAACAGATTTTGTGGATTATCACTTTGAACATTAAATTGCTGCAGCGTCGTGAAAGAAATGTTCTCGCCCTTCCACAACGTTTCTCAATGGTTCTCAAGGACGTGGTTCCTTCCAAAAGTTTATGTCCAGCAGTTGAAAGAAACACCTTGTAAAATGATTGATAACACAAAATGAAAGCAACTTAAACGATAGTTGACAGAATGATGATACATGTTTTAACCAGGCAGCATCGACTCAGCACGCTGCTTCAGATTCATACAGTTAAACACTGAGCAGCCTCACTGGTGGAGGGTTAAGTGCCTTGCTCAAAAGCTATACAGGCTACCGATGAAATACAGAATGGATGTACAGCGAAAACAAATATCTGGACTTTAAGTGCCTGTGTTTGTTTTTCAAAGTCTAAAAATCCTCTCGGGGGAGTAAATATCAGCTTTCTCCTTTTTTTTTCCCACACTAAACAAACTAATTAACGCCAGTCAGCTCAGCCCTCGGCGTCGCTACCGACAAGTGTGAACGTCTCAGTCTCACGGAGACGCAGGCCACTCAACCTGACCCTTCTTCCTCTCAGCAACTTATTAGCTTCACTTATTTGTCTGGGCTCTCGTTTATTTCATTTACTTATTTATCTCATATATTTAATAAAAAGTAGGTAGTTAACTTATTGCACTTTTACCTCAGCACTGGTTCTGCTGTTAGATGATGTTGAGGAAGGAAATGCACTTATGATTTCTACCTATGTTGAATGCAGTCATTGTAATGTGATGTAATGTAATCAACCACAAACTAAATGGACTTTCACACAGTGAGACAGAGAGCACCTTTAAAACTCCCTTTGCCACTAGAGTCACAGGGACTATTTCATTAGAGCTGTGTGATTAGCCTACTGAAGTAAATGTCATCTTTATAATTATTTCAGTGCGATAAGACCGACGGGGTTTACTGCCTGACAGCGGATGACAGGGCACGGCGCCGTTTGAACCCAACAGACAGACGGCGGCGGCTAAAAACGTAGACCGCCTTCATGTTGTGTTCTCACAGACAGCGCAGGCCCGACTCGGACCAAATCTAAAAACCTGACAGCTTCCTTTGTCCACGCGAGTCGGGACTTGTTGACACAAAATTTCACTTTTTTCACATTTCATGAAAATAAACATACGTAAGCGTACAAATAAACCTTGGACCTGATTCACTTGTGCTCAGGAGAAAAAGCTGTTTGATAGTGGACGCACCTATCAGCAGGTAATGCCGGGGATGCTTCTGGGTGCAGTGAGGCCGAAACCCTCGTCTGGTGATGTACACCGATGCTACAACCATCTAAATCTGAAAGGAAAGGAAGCAGGACTAATAGGAGACGAGGACCTCAGGGTATTAATGGATTACCCTCCAACCTAAACGCAGTTGCACGGAATAATGAAATTTGCTGAAACCACCAGTCACCCGGACACCGTTGCAGAAGGTCAAGATGCTACAATACATCACTTTCTGATTTAGCAAAGCATAAATGAAGCTTGTGCATTCCCGTCATAGATTCCTCTACTGCCTCTATTCTTCATGACAGGAGGAAGAGAGAAGTTGCGCATCTAAAGAAGAAGAAGAAGACAAGATCCAGCTGACATGACAGAGAGTTTGATTTGCACTGGATTAGTATTGTCAGGGGTATTATCACAATTTTTACTTTACAAATTACAGACATGTATTACAATTATTACAAACCACCTCATGTCTCCAGGTAATATTAGTCCCATGAGAATAGGGCTTCAGTCCACTTTGAAAAATATCCTCCTACTACCTCCTTGTTACCAGGAGGTAGTAGGTAAACACTGAAAAACACCCCTACCCACTACCTCTTGCTCATTGATCATGTTTGCTAACTCTGGAGGAGTTGATGTAATCGCCCCACTGTTAAATAAACTAATGAATAAAAAAAATCAATACTTAGATCAATCGACCAGCATAGATCAATAGAAACAACCTGAATCCAACCGCAAGCCAAAGGAAAACCAATCTAAACTGAACTTCATCCAGTAAGTACCAAGTAGAAATCCTGTCTTGTGATTCTCCAACATGCACCCTCAAGTGTTGAGTGAGTTTCAAGACCTGATCACCGTTGAGTCATTTCCAAAAGTTCAACACTTCATTCCTGCTACTCGGACGCTATCGGAGCCGGGCTCTGTCGGTGCGTTCAGGTGCAACACTGCTTAGGGGTCCCAGGAGTCCTGCATGAGGGAAATACCCCAGGCGGTACAGTAGAAGTCACGTAAGCATCAGGCAACCCAAGACTGGCGTGCTGCACGTCCACATACCAGGAAGTGGCTCAGCGATCCTTCAGCAGTTTTCATTCATACATTCTATATTTCCTAGAGCTGAAATCGGTCTGTTGATGGTGTTTCTGTACCTCGCTGTATTCCTGTTTCTACTTCGTTAAGCTGCAATAAGCCACTTTTCACCTCGAGTCAAGACCCGTATTATTATTAGCCCCGCCCTCCTCAGTTCCCACCGCAACATTTGTCACTCATATTGACGAGCTGTGCCTTGAAGCAGCATCTGTCCCGAGGTAACCAGCAAACCCGAAGCCTCCACATGGGGTTGAAGAAGCAGCCGATCTGCCGATTCACCGTGTTCACCGTGATCGAAAAGACGATCAAAGTTTCATATTACGACATTAAAGTTTAACTAACTAACCCACATCATACTAACCCGAGCCCAAACCAACCCGTCGGACTCCTGCTGCTAGTCGTGCCGTCTAGTTAGCGAGGCCCACTGGAGGCCTGCGCTACTTCAAACACCTCCATGCTGCTGCTGCTGCTGAGCCTGCTGCTGCCGCCGGCTATAAATAGACACCAATCTGCAACCCCACCTAATGAGCACAATCCACTACAGACCCGACTGTCAACAAGCAGCGAGTGTGTGTGTGTGTGTGTGTGTGTGTGTGTGTGTGTGTGTGTGTGTGTGTGTGTGTGAAAAGATAAAGCTGACCATGCTTTTTTGATCACGGCTCTGCTGCAAATCACTGCTGTGCCAAGAAGGGGGGTTTGTGTGTGTGTGTGTGTGTGTGTGTGTGTGTGTGTGTGTGTACAGTGTGTGTGTGTGTGTGTGTGTGTGCAGTGTGTGTGAGGTTCTTTCTATCCATTGTTGCTAAATATAGATGTAACAATTTTCCAAGTTGCCTCGGCAGGATGACGGCAGCACGACAGCAAGTTAACCGTCCTCTCTCTCTCTCCTTTACTCTTTCTTTTCTTGGTCTCTCTCACTTCTTTGTCTCTCTCTCTCTCTCTCTCTCTCTCTCTCGCTCGCTCTCTCTCGCTGTTTCTCTTTAAATTGCTAAAATCTTGCTGACCTGTCTTACCAGCGAAGTAGGTGTGTGTGTGTGTGTGTGTGTGTGTGTGTGTGTCTATCTCGGTGTGTGTGTGTGTGTGTGTCTGTGAAAGTGTGTGTGTGTGTGTCTGTGAAAGTGTGTGTGTGTGTGTGTCTATCTCGGTGTGTGTGTGTGTCTGTGAAAGTGTGTGTGTGTGTGTCTATCTCGGTGTGTGTGTGTGTGTCTGTGAAAGTGTGTGTGTGTGTGTCTATCTCGGTGTGTGTGTGTGTCTGTGAAAGTGTGTGTGTGTGTGTCTATCTCGGTGTGTGTGTGTGTCTGTGAAAGTGTGTGTGTGTGTGTCTATCTCGGTGTGTGTGTGTGTCTATCTCGGTGTGTGTGTGTGTCTGTGAAAGTGTGTGTGTGTGTGTGTACGCCTCAGAAACATTTTCCTGGTTTACTTTCTGACCCGGCAGACTCCTTTCATCTCCGCGGTCATGATTGATCAGTCGCCGTCGGCTGATCGCTGTAAGGTAGCTCTCTCGCTCTCCCCCTCGCTCTCCCCTCGCTCTCCCCCCTCGCTCTCCCCCTCGCTCTCCCCCCCTCGCTCTCCCCTGTCTGTCTTGGTTCGAATGGCGGCATCAAGCGCTGTCTAATTAGTGCGATCGCGGCTCGATAGCTGCAGATCAATGGTGCTCAGCCACCTACCGGGAGCCGTACCCAGGGGGCCGATCTGCACGGCTGTCACGGCGGGGGAATGTGGCGCGACAGAATGCCCGTCAGCCCAGGTGACATCCGCCGTCACCGCCATTCGAAGGGAAAGGGGTTCATACAGATTCACGTATGGAGAGAATCATTCCAGACCGCTACACATCCAAAATCATTACGCCTGATTTCCATTTTAGTGATTAAGTAAGTTGCTTCTTTGATCTGACGGCGTCTTTGGTGCCAAGCGTTCATGGTGGTTTGCGGTTTTCCCGACGCCGGCTGTTTAGAGCAGCAGATGTAAAAACTTTCATTAACTGAATTATGATTTACACAGTTTAGGCCTCCTGACAGCCCTGAAGGGAAGCCGAGTGGTCATCAGGCAAGCATGAGCAGCTTTAGGTTGGAGCGCGGTGCGTTCACAGACCAGGAAGTAGCTTGACGGTGATTTCATAACTGTAGTGGCAAAATCAACGAGTGAATCAAATATTTACTCCTGCGGTTGTCTTAGTTACAACAACATAACAGGTGGAGTTCACTCACTCCAGTCACCACCACCACCCCCCCCACCCCCCCACCCATCACATGAAAATATCACAGCTTATTGTCTTGTGCAACAGTAGAAAAGACTTCAATTCTCAGATCACCAACATTGCAAGCAACCGATGTTGACAATACAACCTTGACAAATACTCCAGTGTCCCAGGATCATAATCCATGATAGAGGTAAAGAAATAAAAGCTCAAGAAAAACAAAGTTCATCATTAACTCTTTCTCAGATATAATTGATCCTGTCAGTAGAAGTGTTATTTAAACAGCACCATCATCTGCTTTCATTTTGTGCTCTAGATACTGAATCTGTGTCCTAAACTCTCCTACCATCATTTGTTCTATCTAGGAACAATTCACCAAAAGTATCGTAGCAATAAGTTTGTTTTAATTGTTTTAATAATTTAAAGTCACTGGAAAGACAAGGATTATTATTGCCGAGCTGCTCTGGGAGAACGTGACCCTGAAGTGCTTCAGATGTGTGAAGCCTCGTGGGATCGCTCCGCGGGGTTTCCCTCCACGGGCTCGTCTGCCTGGCAAGAAACTGTCTCATCATTCGGTTCATGCTCTTACAACCATTGAGAACTACATTTTCTGCGTGATTTGAATCACTTTCTCAAAGTGCAAGCAGTTGAGTGCACACACACACACACACACACACACACACACACACACACACACACACACTACCTTTACATCTCCCCCACTAAGGATCTATTCTGAAATGAAAGCAGACCAAATCCTGCCAGTTGTGAGATGTCGGCATCACTGCACCAGATCAAATCACATCACTTTATACTCTCTCTCTGCACAACCCAAAATAGGTCACTGCCCCCCCCCAACACACACACACACACACACACACGCACACACACACACACACACACACACACACCCTGCTGAAATACTTAACAGTTATATACTACTGAGTCCAACATATGAAGCTCAAGACCTGTGGTATGTTGGTTAGAAGGACGTACAGTATTCTGAGGAAGGAGTGAAACTGAAGACGTGGAGGGCGACGTGTTTTCTGAGGAGACGTGGAACGGCGTATGAAGGTTTGTTTCTGAACATTTTATCAGACATGGAGGGACGAAGGTGAGACTGCAACCGTTTGTACACGTGACACAAAATGATTGATTAAACAATTACGACACTTTCTTTGACAACAAAATCACTTTGACCAAATAAAGCAGGAATTTAAAGATCGCTCTCAGACAAATACGTACATGTAACTTCTGCATGTGTAAGTTGAATGTTGTTTTGCCCTGTTTTATTTATCTACCTCTCATTTTACTCATGATTTTCATCATTCAATCATCATTTTGTCATTGAACCGGCATTGCAATACCACATCTAATCAGTTTCATCTCATTACGTTTGGACCAGGAGATCCTCGCCCAGAACGCTGCCCAGCTAGCAGCAGGAAGAGGTTTGTGTCTCGTGTTCAAGGACACGTTGACAAAGACGCATTGGCTGCTGCGGGAATCGACCCTGTGACGCTCCAGTCTACGGGACGGTCGCTTTAACCACCAGGCTGCACTCCTTCCTGTTTGTATGTGTGTATGTCACTGTGTAGGAAGACCCATAGATTCCATAACATGTTCAATATAGTCGACAAATTGTACTCTGATGTGTCCCTATGTATACATGTAATACAGGTGTGTGTGTGTGTGTGTACTGTGCATGTGTGTGTGTGTGTGTGTGTGTGTGTGTGTGTCAGTACATCTAAATAGCACATGAGGGAAGGACCGATTACCTTGATGTCTGATGCCTTCAGATCGTCTGCCACTCGTCAGCGATGAAAGCCTGCAGCAAACACAAAAACAGAAGGAAAAAAAAAGTTGAATCAACCATCAGTACCGCTGACAAGAAGAAGGGGCGGGCCTCTGCAAAACAAAGGGCCCTGTGTGGAGGCCAATTACAAGAGAGTGTCCCTGATTGGTGCATTTGTCTACATCAAAGAGAGCTAAGTGGTAAGCTTTACGAGGACCGACGACGCCGTGAGGCCAAACGAGACAATCAGAGATATCGTGGAAAAAGAGCAACTAGATGGTTGGTTGGTTTGAATCTCTGAACTTTCCTGTGAAAGCGGACGAGTGACGTTCGCTCTCCGCCTCCTCGACCGACCCGTCGGAGTGTCCTTGAGCAAGGCACTTGAAACCCAACTGCTTCTGTGCTGAGTGAAGACTGTGTTGCGCTGTGCAGCTCCCATGTGTGAATGGATGTAACAGCACGAGTGTGTACTGGCTTTTTCCCCTGGTTGAATAAAGTTTGGACTTCAGTAGCAGCAGCATTTCATTGTTATCATTTCATTGTTCCGGTCGGGTGGGAGGCTGCACCCTGTGAAGTAATCGCTGAGTCATTGGTATTGATCAGAAACCCCATCAACCCACAGTAGATATACCAGGGTCATGTTGTGCTATGGGGCAGTAAAAATCGTACTTATTGCTCCTTTGATTAAAAGGTTTAATCAAAGTGTCAATATGGAAACTTTTCCGATGCTTGACGAGAGTCTGCAGTAGGAGAATAACCACTGAAATTCAAAATGTCACAGTATCCTTTGAACTTGTAGCTGTGTGCTGTTTTCCTCAGCTAAAGTTGATACACTTGGCCACCCTGTCGTCATCACATCACATCACATCACATCACATCACATCACATCACAGATCTTTGCTTCCTGTGATTTAAACTTTCCTGTGTTCAAATCTTCCTGTGACTTCGCAGTTCAACTCTAGTTTTTTTTGCTTGAAGTTGATAGATTTAGCTATATATGCTATAGTGAAAGACATCACATCCCCTTTTCATGTTTTGGTGTAATTGTGTACTTTCTGTACAGGGTGATGACATATACAGTATCTGGGCATTACCACCCTGCTAGACACTCTACTACCAAGCTCCCTGCACCGCCTCCCTCTGGACCAACTGCTAGACCGTCCTATAGTATCTGGAGCATAGACCAGCCAGAACTGAGTGTGATATCACATTTTAACCCTCTGAACCCCAAAGAAACTGAATTTCTTTGAAAATCTTTTTTACAAAAAAGTGCCCACATGTGCCCACATGTTGAAAAACAATTGGAGCCTCCACATTCTTTATATACTATAAGATATTTCAACATTTACAACGGCTACAGGCGTTTTCAAGGATCTTTTCAGGCATACTGAGTTACCGAGGCGTTTAGCTCTCATCGAAATTCAAATAATTATTGCAACGTCACTAAAAATGGCAGTGGAAGCATTGAGGTGTCTCCTGTTGTTTCCTGTTTTTTACAGTATCTCGCTAGCACAAACAGTTTATTTTTGCCGAATTTTGAAATGATGCATGGGGAATCAAGTGATTTTTAATTAAATCTCAACATTTTCAACTTCCGTCCAAAATATGAGAAAATACAAACCCATATTTATCCCCCTGAAAACTGGCCCTTGAACCCAGCTGCTTACCAGCAAGTGACACTGGAGATGGATGAGTCTGTATTTGAATCACCGATCAACCATCAGTCCACACGGTGCTGTCAGATCCAGGTCGTTTCTCAATTAGACAGAGTGGAAGTAAATGCTAAGTTCATTTGTCTTCACTGGACTTAGGTGTGGGTTTGACACAGGCAATCTGAGCAAGCACAAGATGAATGGAGAGCAGCCACACACACACACACACACACACACACACACACTCCAGTGAGCACTAGATGTCTTTTCAACGTTGCGTCTAAGCTTCATCTCTCATTTCGCCCAGGATCTGGTTGGCTGTTTCCCAGTTTTAGACCAAGCAGTAAAGACACTGTTACATACTTAGACATCTACTAAACCCCATGTAGCCTCCTTTTAGCTCAGACAGCTATGAACCATGTTGACCTTTCAACTGGCTGAGCAACATATAACTGGTCAGACACACCATGTGAAATCTAAGAGAGACATGATGGATGCATGAAGACTTTTACAATGGACGCCACTGGACTTTGACCTTGATGAAGCCATTGGTGTGATAGTTTACATCAATGAACTCTTGAGAGATGAATGTGCAGCGAAGTGTGTGCGTGTGTGTGTGTGTGTGTGTGTGTGTGTGTGTGTGTGACGGGTGCAATCTTTCTCCTTAGCAGGATAAATCAAGGTGAGTTTGGCTCAGAGAAAAGTGAATGATTGTGTTGTTCAGCTTTGCTATGACAGCCTCTTTTACCATATTCACCTTATTCACCTTGCACCCTGTCACCACACACACACACACACACACACACACATTCTTGCACACACTCATTCCTTCAGTCCATATGTACTGTACACAGCCTCTCTCGCTCTCTCTCTCTCACACACACACACGCATGTGGACACACACATCGTGTCCTGCATGTTTCCATATACTGCAGTATTTTCAATTTATCTGTGCAACACACACACACACACACACACACACACAACCATGTACCTCTCTATCGCCGATTCATGTAACACAATTGTGATTCAACCTATACACACTTCACATCAGCTGTTCTAAACACCCCGGGTGTTTCCTGGTTCCTGGGTGCACAGGAAGTGATGCGTTTTTACGTTTCCGGTTTGTTTGTAATCAACAGAAGAAGAACTGGGTAGTTAGCATGAGCAGCGATAGCCACCGTGGCTGAACAGACAAAGAGAAGAGCGCCACCTACAGGAACTCAAACTCCATCCACAGAGACTCCAAGGAGAAAGACGTCACAGTACTGGACACACTGTTTGATTGACAGGTGATCTCTGGGAAGAGCAGTGAGGAACACCACAGTGAAGAACACCACAGTGAGGAACACCACAGTGAGGAACACCACAGTGCAGAACACCACAGTGAGGAACACTACAGTGAGGAACACTACTGACTGACTGACTGACTGCATTTATATAGCGCTTTTTATCCAAAGCGCTTTACAATGTATGCCTCTCATTCACCCATTCACTCACACACCGATGGCAGTGAGCTACCATGCAAGGTGCTGGCCTGACCATCGGGAGCAATTTGGGGTTCAGTGTCTTGCCCAAGGACACTTCGACATGTGGACTGGAGGAGCCGGGGATCGAACCTACGATCTTCTGATTGGAGGCCAACCTGCTCTACCTCCTGAGCCACAGCCGCCCCATACACTACAGTGAGGAACACCGGAGCAACGACCAAAATAAAAGCCCAGATGGTTGATGGATTACCACCTTAACCCTGAACTAACCCCTTGGCAAAAAAATGTCCTCTGAAGTTATAAAACTGTTTCTCATAGGATACAAGTACAAGAACACACACACAAACAAAGACTTTCACCACATACACACACTCCTTCTGCTTTTTGCAGTGCAGTGTATTTAACCTCTGTGTGTTGAAGGGATGAACACTGCAAAGACGAAATCTCCAGCAGGGGGAGGAGAAGCAAAGACCTTTTTCCCGGCAGGAGGGGAAACAGCTGAAGCCTCCTGACAGTGGGAGACTGTCAGATATCTCGGCTCTCTAAGGTACCGGGTATCGGTATCGGTATCCGCAGCCCCACCGACCCCCGCTGCCTCGGCACAACACCGCTCCAGGTACTACCGGCCACCAGCCTCCTCTGAGCGTTCAATCAGACAAGACGATCGAACAGCTTCAACCTCTTCACTTCAGTTTGCCGTTTATTTATTTGCTCATGTGAAGCGATGAGACGAGAGAGAGAAAATACAAAAAGTGCGAGGGGAACATTAAATGATCGCATTTGAGTGAAAAACAAAACCGAACAAAAGAAAGTTGGTAAACAAAAACGCCACTGAGCTGCATGAAACTCAATGACAGAAACGTAGGAAAACAAAAACAAAATGAATGAATGGCAATAGATGGAATGAGATAAATCGTCCTCCGTCTCTTTATTCTCTTTAAACAGAGATAGAGTTTGATAAGTGTCGTCAGTCACAGACGAGCTAACCCCCAGGAAGTGACTGTTTCATTTTAACGTACTGTTTGAGAGGCACGCCTTCGCCAAACTCAGCGCTCCGTCTTCACCCACATCTTTCGTTTGAATTCGGTTCATTTCCGAGGTATTGATGGTATTGATGGTATTGATGGTATTGGTATTTGTTCTTCTCGATGCTGAAGGAGCTCATATTAAAACCTTTAGACACAAAACAGATTGTCTATATATTGAATCTGATCATGTAAAGCAAATCAAACCAAGATCGCCTTTGAGCTGAGTTGACATGCAACATGTACTTCATATAATAATTACATTACAGTCATTTAGCAGACTGCTTTCATCCAAAGCGACTTATAAACTGAGAGTCTCATGCTCTGAACTGTTCGGGCCGGACTAATAACTGGAATGCAAAATATCGTCCAAGTCGCGTTTTCATTTTTGTCCCAAAAATGAACTTTGACCAGCGTGGGATTAGCATGATTGATTTAAATCAAATTAAACACAATGCTGTTAATAATTTACAAAAAAATCCTCCGTAGACCAGTTAGTCACTAGTTAGTCACTAGTTAGTCACCAGTTAGTCACTAGTTAGTCACAAGTTTGTTTTTAGTTCTTTTACAAAACATTATATTTCTATTACAAACAAATGCTTGAAGTTCATCAGTCAGTAGCTGTAAAATAGATGAACCAACCAGTAACTCTTATCCTGCCTACTGTCTTTACCCGGTAACTCTTATCCTACCTACTGTCTTTAACCAGGTAACTCTTATCCTACCTACTGTCTTTACCCGGTAACTCTTATCCTACCTACTGTCTTTAACCGGTAACTCTTATCCTGCCTACTGTCTTTAACCAGTAACTCTTATCCTACCTACTGTCTTTAACCGGTAACTCTTATCCTACCTACTGTCTTTAACCTGGTAACTCTTATCCTACCTACTGTCTTTAACTGGTAACTCTTATCCTGCCTACTGTCTTCAACCGGTAACTCTTATCCTACCTACTGTCTTTAACCGGTAACTCTTATCCTACCTACTGTCTTTAACCTGGTAACTCTTATCCTGCCTACTGTCTTTAACCGGTAACTCTTATCCTACCTACTGTCTTTAACCGGTAACTCTTATCCTACCTACTGTCTTTACCCGGTAACTCTTATCCTGCCTACTGTCTTCAACCGGTAACTCTTATCCTACCTACTGTCTTTACCCGGTAACTCTTATCCTGCCTACTGTCTTCAACCGGTAACTCTTATCCTACCTACTGTCTTTAACCGGTAACTCTTATCCTACCTACTGTCTTTAACCGGTAACTCTTATCCTGCCTACTGTCTTTAACCAGTAACTCTTATCCTGCCTACTGTCTTTAACCGGTAACTCTTATCCTACCTACTGTCTTCAACCGGTAACTCTTATGCTGCCTACTGTCTTTAACCGGTAACTCTTATCCTACCTACTGTCTTTAACCGGTAACTCTTATCCTACCTACTGTCTTCAACCGGTAACTCTTATCCTACCTACTGTCTTTAACCGGTAACTCTTATCCTGCCTACTGTCTTTAACCGGTAACTCTTATCCTACCTACTGTCTTTAACCGGTAACTCTTATCCTGCCTACTGTCTTTAACCGGTAACTCTTATCCTGCCTACTGTCTTTAACCGGTAACTCTTATCCTGCCTACTGTCTTCAACCGGTAACTCTTATCCTACCTACTGTCTTCAACCGGTAACTCTTATCCTGCCTACTGTCTTTAACCAGTAACTCTTATCCTACTTACTGTCTTCAACCGGTAACTCTTATCCTACCTACTGTCTTCAACCGGTAACTCTTATGCTGCCTACTGTCTTTACCCAGTAACTCTTATCCTGTCTACTGTCTTTAACCAGTAACTCTTATCCTGCCTACTGTCTTTAACCGGTAACTCTTATCCTACCTACTGTCTTTAACCGGTAACTCTTATCCTACCTACTGTCTTTAACCGGTAACTTTTATCCTACCTACTGTCTTTAACCGGTAACTCTTATCCTGCCTACTGTCTTTAACCGGTAACTCTTATCCTACCTACTGTCTTCAACCGGTAACTCTTATGCTGCCTACTGTCTTTAACCGGTAACTCTTATCCTGCCTACTGTCTTTAACCGGTAACTCTTATCCTGCCTACTGTCTTTAACCGGTAACTCTTATCCTACCTACTGTCTTTACCCAGTAACTCTTATCCTGTCTACTGTCTTTAACCGGTAACTCTTATCCTGACTACTGTCTTTAACCGGTAACTCTTATCCTGCCTACTGTCTTTAACCGGTAACTCTTATCCTGCCTACTGTCTTCAACCGGTAACTCTTATCCTGCCTACTGTCTTTAACCGGTAACTCTTATCCTACCTACTGTCTTTACCCGGTAACTCTTATCCTACCTACTGTCTTTAACCGGTAACTCTTATCCTGCCTACTGTCTTTAACCGGTAACTCTTATCCTACCTACTGTCTTTAACCGGTAACTCTTATTCTGCCTACTGTCTTTAACCGGTAACTCTTATCCTACCTACTGTCTTTAACAGTTTGACTTGATGTCATTCAGTTTGTTGTGGTGGACTTGGACTCATTTTGGTGCACAAGTCCTCAAAGCACCGAGGCAGAAAACAAAGCATCCAAGTCTCCAAATCAAACTGAAAGAAGAAGCACACACACACACACACACATACTGTATAAATACGCATACACATAACCGCACACACACACACACACACACACACAAAGCTGTAGTATGTTTGTCCCACTGCTTTACCACGTTTCTGGAAAATAGAGGTTTTAGTCGCATAGCAACTGCAGTAGCCACAAACAACACTTCCCTGAGAGGTCGGTGCTGCTGGCTGTGGACATGGAGCCTCAGACCCCCTTCACACCTGAAATACCCTGGAGACAGTTAGCCTCACATCATCCAAACCACCTGGTGGTGATCAGAGACACATTTAACCACGTTCACAACAAAGTGTGAATGCAGTCCATCTCCAATTCCCACATAGGGGCCAACTTCTGTGCACGGATCCAAACAGGAAGCGCTTTCAAATCAAACAGGCGGCAGATAGCGAGAACAAAAATGTCAAAAATGGATTGTCATGATGGAAACAGGTGAGACAGGTGGTTCAAAGCTGCACTAGGCGGCATTGATCAATTTGAACTTCAATACCCAGAAATCCTGTAACGTGACACCAGTAAACTGACCAACTGTGAAGCTTCATACCAAAGGAAACCAAAGGGACAAGGGAGGAAAAAGACCTTCCTCTGGCTTGCTGCTGTTCAGGACACAGTTTGTATTTTGTGCTTAACGTTCGATTCATCACTTCCTGTGGGCGGAGAAGATCTAGATCCACACGCAATCCAGATATGAGGGCCGGAGTCACACCAGGACTTTCAATTACATCCGTTCACCCATTCAAGATTAAAACAATGAAAAAACCTTTTGCTCCTGTCGTGTTTCTGAGGTCTTCGTCTCGTAGCAACGGCGGCAGCCACAAACACCACTCTCCCCAAAGAAGTTGTTTTGTGCTGCTGGCTTAAAAAAAAGATGTCCCCCGCGGACTCAGAGGCTGGGATGTGCTGAGCTCCGGGTCGACCACATGGGCAGCGGTAATGGTAGCAAGCACCTCTGGCTCACGATTCCTTCCTTCCTCCCCCCAACATACAGCAACCCTGTAATAGATGGGACCAGCACACCGTGGCGTCCTTGACTTCCCAAAGGGGTGAGGGGGGTGGGGGGGTGGGGGGGGGTGTACGCCATTAGTGCACTAGTGAGGCAGTGAGTGTAACAGCAATATAATGACTGTAATTCAACCTTGCCTCCCAGGTAAGTTAGTGTGTGTGTGAGAGAGAGAGAGAGAGAGAGACAGAGAATGAATCAATGAGAGCGAGCAGGAGGGTGAGACCATAATTAACAGGTAGGAGAAGAGAGAGGAGAGACCACAGGAGAGATGGATGAGAAAGAAGGAGGGAGAAAGAAATGAAAAAGAGAGGAAGGAAGAAGAAGAGAAAGGCGAGTGGGGAGAGAGATGGAGAGATAGATGGAGAGAGAGATGGGGAGAGAGATGGAGAGAGAGACGGAGAGAGAGAGATGGAGAGAGATGGGGAGAGAGATGGAGAGAGAGATGGGGAGAGAGATGGAGAGAGAGATGGAGAGAGAGATGGAGAGAGAGATGGGGAGAGAGATGGAGAGAGAGATGGGGAGAGAGATGGAGAGAGAGATGGGGAGGATTCACAGCTGCTGGTTGGACTGGGCTACATGGCAGAATGATGGAGAGAGATAGAGAAGGAGGGTGCCGGTGAAAAGCCCGAGCCACCCGTCACCCTCGACAACGGTCACCGCGGCGACGATCCCGGAGACACGCCTCCTGCACGCACACCTGCGTTAACCACGGCCGCGGTCCGGGAGGGAAGCAGCAGCTCCTCCTCTGCTTCAGCTCAGCACCCTCTCTCCCTGAGATCCAGGAGGCTAGTGTGTGTGTGTGTGTGTGTGTGTGTGTGTGTGTGTGTGTGTGTGTGTGTGTGTTGTGACAGGTAAACAGGGGCCTCTCTCTCTCTCTCCTCTCCACCTTGCACCTCCTCTTACAGCAGAGTATCTCCTCTGCACTCACAGTCCATCACAGTCCTCCTCACCCTCCTCACCCTCCGCTCTCTCCCCTTTTGTCGCATCTCTCCACTCCTTCTCCCATCCTCCTCCCTCTGCTCCCGTCCTCCTCCCTCTGCTCCCATCCTCCTCCCTCTGCTCCCGTCCTCCTCCCTCTGCTCCCATCCTCCTCCCTCTGCTCCCGTCCTCCTTCACCTCGCCTCGTCTTTCCTGTGCACTTAAACCGCTCGGCCTCAGGCTTCTTCCTTTTTGTGACTCATTTCTCTCAACTCTTCTTCTCCTCCTCTTCTTCCCTCCTCCTCCTCCTCCTCCTCCTCCCCAGCAGGAGGTTCAGTGTCAAGCGTTTTCACCACATCACATCCTGACACTGTAATAAATCATATTAAAACAGCTTTGATCCTGTTATCAGAAAGTTATTTAGGTCCTGATTCAGCAGGTAGCGGCGACGGACGGCTATCTGCAGTCGCCATCTCAATTTTCATTTTGGAGTGAGCGCGCACACACACACACACAGACACACACACACACACACACACACACACACACACACTCTGTCTCTCTTCTTCTGACCTTCCTCTCTCTTCCCTTCATCTTATTTTTTTCTGTGAAATCCAGTTGGATCTTTATGTGTTTCATGTTACGTATTAAATGAACATTATGTCATACGATGGGGTTTAAATGGGGAATTGATTTACGATATACCATAATTATTGTGAGCACGAGAGTAACGGGTGGTTTACGACGTAGAAAACATGTATGTCATGTGAAATATGAACAGGGAAAGGGCATCATACAAGTACAAGTACAGCAAAAAACCTGTCAGCCATCAAATTCTTATATTCTTATTGAAGTTTTCCAAAGGCCTTAAGAAGCAGGCTTGTGACTGGAAGGTTGCTGGTTCAACTCTCAAGAGGAGTTGGTAAAACCTGGGGAGGGGGGGAAGGTGAATGACCAACATTTTCCCCTCCCTCAACATACCGAGTGGTTTGTGGGAGAAGTGGGTTTGCAGCCAAAACGTTGGGTGGGCAAAGTGAAAAAGTAAAACACAACACCCCTGCTGTTGAGACGCCTCTGAGCAAGGCATCAGCACCGCCACCTGCTCCAGTAGAGCGACTCAGATGTGGCTGTGTGTGAGTGTATGAATGCTGCTGCAGGTTTTACAGCAGGCGAATCCCCGGCCATAAATCATCCCCTGGCAGTCTGGATGTGAGTGGACTCGCTCTGTGTTGAGCCTGTTGAGGATCTGCTGCTCAAAGGTCGAGTCTGTCAGCAGCGGTGTGTTTTTACCACCGCAACCAACAAGCGTGTGGACTATTTCCCACACCGTCACGCTGTCACTATGTGGGAAAGACTGATTGAATTCATGGTAGAAAAATGAGTCCACACTTCAAATTGCAGCCGCTCCGTTTCCATGATAGACTAATTACAGAGTGAGAGGATGTAGGAACCATTTACACCTCGGCAGTTTTCACAAGACATTTCCTCTTCATAAATCCAATAAATTCAACAGTAAATTTTCAGTCAATGTCAAATGAATTTTACTGAAAGGCCCTTTGATGGCAACACATTATTACATGTCATACTTTGTGGCGGGAGCCCAAAGGGTAGGGATCAAGTGGTCACTGGTTCAAATCCTTAAATGGGCAGGTAAAATCTGGGCAGGTAAATTGATAAACTGGTGCTGCCCTTCAGCAAGGCAATGGACCAACAGTTATGACTGCGTTGAGTAACTGTTGGATTGTGAAGAGTTACTGAAAAGGAGCGTGTGCTCACCAAACGCTCATTCATTCATTCCTATTCAGGGTCACGGGGGGGGCTGAAGCCTATCCCAGCATGCATTGGGCGGACCCTGGACAGGTCGCCAGTCTATCACAGGACTAATACAAAGAGACAGACAACCACTGAGGGCAGTTTAGAGATTCAGATCCACCTGACTTGGACGTCTTTGGACTGCAGGAGGAAACCAGGAGGAAACCCACCCGAGAACATGCAAACTCCACACAGAGAGGACTGGGACTCGAACCCAGGACCTCCTTGCTGTGAGGTGCTAACCACTGAGTCACCATGTCGCCCTTCTCACCAAATATTCTGGATTAAAATAAAAAACAGAAAATAGTAGCAACCAAACTTTGTCATGTTGTCTCGGCGAGAAACGAACTTCTGAAAACCACTAAAAATGCGTCATGACGGTTTGCGATGCGGTTCTGTGCTCGATGTCCTATGAACAATTAAGACACACAGATGTTCCCGTTCCTCTCTGCCTCAACCAGCTCTGTGCCGTAGACTGTTGCGTCGTTCTCGCAATGAATCTTGGGGCTTTTCTATTCGTTCTAGTCGGCCGAGTCACCGCCCGATAAAATCCTCAGTCCTCGTCTCTCAAATGGTGAAATGTGCTCCTCCATCCGTCCGCCGACACACTGACTCATTTCGGGAGGAGGAGGACCCTGGAGAAGTCATTATGCCGCCGGCCGGCCGCTTCTACCCAGCAGCCTTTGCTCCGATGCCTCATCATTAACATTCACCAGGCACTGCTGATGAAATCTGGAGGACCATCCTCCTTAACCTTGCGAACGATGAAATGACAGAGTGTTTGTTGTGGTGTGCTGCTGCCTTGTTAAGATCTCACTCTGTCCACTCTGGTTTGTGTGTGTTTACCCACACGGCGGCCAGGCGGCCATCTTGAGACGGGTCAGACCAGAATTAGCCGGCTAACAGCGCTCCACGTTTCTGATTTGAGCTGGCGCTGATGTCAGAGTGCATTAAAGGTCCAGTATTATTGTGTTTTCAAATGTTCTACGGAGGAGAATAACAGAATAACGGCCTTCATGACGCTTTGCAGATAAATGTAGTTCAGCTACAGTTTAATTAAATCAGTTATATTGAATGAATGTGAAGACTTCACAACGCTGGACCCTGATTGGCTGACGACACCAGCTCCTGGTGTGAGTGGAGGCTCCCCAATGCTGCAAACTCATTGGACGTATTTCAGGAGTTCTTTAGTGAGGGGAGCCAATCAGGACCAAGTCCAGCTGTGATGCGTTTACTGGAGTCGGTCTGAAACTGTCTGGGAAATTCAAAACAATATCTCCATTATACGACGGCGTTTTAGGGCCACTGTTTAAAAAAATATTTAGAGAATAATCTCATAGTAGGCCTTTTACGAGAATAAAGTCATAAAGTTTCGAGATTAAAGTCATAATATTAGGAGATTAAAGTCATAATATTAGGAGATTAAAGTCATAATATTTTGAGAATAAACTCATAGTGTTATTACGAGAATAAAGTCGTAATATTACGTGAAATAATATTATTCTCGAAATATTACGACTTTAATCTCGTAATGTTAGATCTTTATTCTCGAAATCAGTGGCCCTAAAACGCCGTTGTACCATTAAACATCTTTGATCATAAATGTAATTCAAATACAGGAAAAATTGAATTTCTATAATATGGGACCTTTAAACCCTGTTTAGTGTGTGTGTGTGTGTGTGTGTGTGTGTGTGTGTGTGTGTCTATGCTTGTAAGTGAATGTGTTTATACCGGCATGGGAATGAATATGTCTTTATGTGTGCTTACGTGTGTTTGCATGTAAGTGAATGTGTGTGTGTGTGTGAGAGAGAGAGTTGAGGTGTGAATGAATGTGTGTACGTTCACGTCAGCGTACGGCGGAGTATCTACGTCAGGGTTTCTCCCCCCCCGTCTTTCATACAGCGTGAGATGAAACAGTAAGCGGGGGAGGCGGCGGCTCGGCTCTCGGGGAGTCGGAGACAGCTCGACAGACGGGATAAGAACTACCGCTCCCTCCCTCCCTCCCTCCCTCCCTCCCGCCTGGCTCTCTACCCAGAAAATATGGTGTCAACACTGAGGCACACTTCTCAGCGACTGCCTGCATCACTGCGTCTCCCGGGATAAACAAGGCTTGTCGGGAGCACAGACACAGATCATGCTGTAAGTCGTGATATAAGTGTATTTATATTTCCCCCTGAGCTGCTGTGGCGATGAAAATACTGGGAACTACTGCAGCCGCCTGCATTTCAGTACGTCTGCTACGGTGGGCTCCAAGGGGATTTCTGATTTCTGCTGACTTGTAATATGTGACGATGGTGGAGCGTCAGTCACCAGATTTGTCTCTTTGCACATTTCACCAGAGGGGTCAGAGGTCAGGGAATATGGCGGCATACGAGTGACAAAATCCGCGAGCGCAATTCAGATCACCGCGCGCGTAACTCAAACAGCCGCGCACACATATTATTTTTGCGAGCGCTTTCACAGCACGAGCAATATTATAACCTGCGAGGAGAAATCCATCCATAAGCGCGCACAGAATCCGAAGCAGCGCGCACAACTATCATTGCTCTCCTGCTCGCGAAACTTTCACCTGTTTTTTCTTTTTGGCAGTAAGTAGGGCGGACCCAGTCACAATGGTATCCCTAAATCTAATTGGTTACAGTGATTGGCCTTTTTGTATCGGCGCAAGTAAACAAGGAAGGAGAAACAATAAAGCTTTATGCTCTATGAAGTGGTTGATGGAAACCTGAGAGGGTGTTCCACGAAGCGAGCTTACCACTTATCCAGGCTTATTTCACTTAGTCTGGCTCATTTTCAGGTTTATTCGGTTCCACAAAGCAAACTCAGCATAGTTCAAGCTAAATATAAATACAAAATAAATACGTTGATGAATATATATACATGAATCATTACATACATACATGAATCACAGCACTCTATAATAATTCCAGTGTTCGCACCCTTTGGCAATTTATTCACAATCAGTTGTGGGAAAGTGGCAGAAATATGACTGTATAACAGTTATGAATTATGTTCATTCTTTAGGCTATTTGTTTATTTATTTAGTTTAGCTCTCCTTAAATTGACCGCTGCTGCAGCCAACACCCTTCAAAATGCGCAACTTTTACTTTGAAGGCGAGCTGTCTCTGGTTGCGAGAGGACTGAAGACGAGGACTGTAACCAATTAGATTTAGGGATACCATTGTGACTGGGTCCGCCCACTTACTGCCAAAAATAAAAAACAGGTGAAAGTTTTGCCAGCAGGAGAGCAATGATAGTTGTGCGCGCTCCTTCGGATTCTGTGCGCGCTCAAAGCATGGATTTCTCCTCGCAGGCTACAATATTGCTTGCGAGTGTTGTGAAAGCGCTCGCAAAAATAATATGTGTGCGTGGCTGTTTGAGTTACGCGGATTTTGTCACTCATATGCCGCCATAAGGGAATGGTGGGAATCAAACCTGTGAATTTCAACCACCACCCCATCTGCCCTGTGTCACACCCAGAGACGATGTTTACACTGCAGCTGAAAAAGTGTCCCACTTCTGATTTTTCTCCCCTCACATGTGACACTGATGTGAAGTTTTCTAACTAAAGTGTGAGCAATAAAAAAGCTTCACGGAGTCACTTTTTTTTTTTTTCAATTCCCATCTGGACCACATGGATATGTGCTATAAAAAATTGGATCCTGAGTGAGTCAGCGTTAGGATGGAGGGGAAAATGAGACACGACAAAAGAAAAAGCAACATGGCAGAATCGAGTGGGTATTTGCGGAGACGCCTCCGTGCAGTCAAAAACCCCGAAGGCGTATCTGTCGGAAACAAGCAGCAGGAGAGCAGAGGTACAACAAACTCTGTGACCTTTTGACCTTGCTGTGGATGCAATTCAGTATCAGATGTGGGTTATCTTCCAGAATAGATACGAACATCAAAAGGTGAGCCTGCAGTGTTACCGGAGCTACATGAGGCCAGATATTGTGAGTCTTATTCCTGAACTTTGTTGCTTTCTCATCTTCCTCTCAATAATGTAGAAATCCAGCAAAGCATAAACATCATTAAAAAAAGAAATCCTCATAGAGAGAAAAGTCCACGTCACACTTTCCCCGAGCGCCGTGACATCAAAACTTTTTGGTTCTGTGACACAAACTTCATTAGTTCCAGACGTCTGGCGGTGTGTAACTCCTTCACACAGCTAATTCAATCATTCCTAATGTGGCTTTACTCGACGGACCCAGACAAAATAACACACACACTTTAGTCTGTTACACTGAGACTGACAGGAGCTTAAAAACTCATTTGAACTTTTTTTCCCCCTTCAGAGGAGAAGTTATGAATGATGACTGGACTGTTTTCTGGAGTTACATTTAATTGTACATTTTCTGCATTTAGCTGAGCAGCAAAGGGTTCAGTGCCTTGCTCAAGGGCACGACAACAGGACACATAGCTGCTGATGGACACTGCATTGGCCCGTTGTGTGGGGGGGGTTGAGTGGACTTAGACACATACCATAAACCAGCTCACGACCTATGCTAGCCCCCTCCTTTGACAGCTACTACCGAGGTGCCCTTGAGCAAGTTACTCATCCAACATTTTCTTGCATGGAGCTGCTAAGTGACCAAACTGCCTCGCCTTAGTTGTTTCTGTGACTTCGTATTGTTTCAGAGCAGCCCAGGTGGAGTGAGGTGGCAGCAGCAGGCCTATAAATCCCATGATGCCTCTGGGTTCCCCCCCCCCTCTCTCTGACCTGACTATCGGCATGGGGCTGATTTAGTTTGGGTTGTCTTCAGGTCTTGTTTTGTTCTTGTCACTTCCAACACAGACAACCCTCCCACTCCTGACGAGACTCACATCCTGTTTAGTTTTGGTATTTATGGTTTCGTTCTTTACTGAATAAAACTTCAGTTACCAGCTAATCGTTCAGTTTTTGTTGTGGTTTTGAGCCGGGTCATGACACCAACAGTATGATTGTGGTTAACACTGCTCCGTCAACCTTCCCCTAGATAAATAAAGTTTAAACAAAATAAAAGCCCTCTCACATCCCAATCGAATGAAACCCGCCACAACTCGCCATCCGAGCTCAGTCTCCTCAGGTGGGTAGTTCTCAGCCGGTGAAAGTATTGAAAGCGACGTGAAAGGACGATTACGATCAAGAAATGAAGATGAGAGGTTTCATCGGGTCGTTTCATTCCAAAGTGCAGAAAGTGCGATCTCATCATTCTTGAAAACCCTCCGCTACCTGAGTAGAGAAGTCTAGTCTATTGTCCTAGAAAAAAATATGACTCTCCTTTCTGGGAAGCCAGTTCATTTGTCACAACCCCTGTGATTGATTTTCCCTCCCACCAAAACTTTCAGCCTCTCTCTCTACGCTGTGTGTGTGTGTGTGTGTGTGTGTGTGTGTGTGTGTGTGTGTGTGTGTGCGCTGCTCCTCACTGACTCACCACTCACTTGTCCTCCCTCTTCATCACATCCTTCTTCTTATTCAATTTGTCGTCCATCAAACAAGCCACTCTCCCCTTTCTTTCTTATCCTCTCGGCGCCACCCACCTCTCCCCGTCGCGCCGACCCAAGCAGTACTCCACCTCGCTGAGCATAATGGGCAGAACCGCCGGCTAAGTAATGACATTTAAACACACCGTCCTCTCCCAGGAGCAAATGCCTCTTCAGAGTGAAGACGTTCTCACACCGTTCAGAGTGCAGCTCGGTGGAATGCAGGTTCATGTTTTACGGCCCGGCTCAGTGTTTTTTTTGTCTGTAGGTGCAGGCCGGGGGCTCGGGGGTAAACTGTGTCGAGCCGGGGTAGCGACGCATGGCAGGGGCACACACACACACACACACACACACACACACACACATACAACACACACATGCAGACTGCAGGTGTGGGACCCTTGAAGCAACCTGAGCACCAGCAACTGGAGGAAGCTAGGGATGCAAAAATTTGAAGAATAATGGATCTTAAGTTTGCCGTCTGATACCGACCCGGCAAAAATGACTCTTATTTACTCGTATTTATCACAGAGTGAGCAGGTAGCGGTTCGGCGTCTTGCTCAAAGACACATGGACAGGTTACACAGCTATCTAACTGACATTGGATGTTGTGGGGTTCAAACGTGTGACCTTTCCATCACGGGACAGTCTCTCTAAACACTATCTAATACAACTGACGATGAACTAGCAGGTAGCGGCTCAGGGACACGAACCTGTGATGATCCAGTTACAGGACGCTTCCCTGTAAGACAGTAAATAGTGAATCGATCAATGTCCGTCTTCCTGCAGCAGCCATGTTTCTGCTCCGCTTGGCTGTGATGGCGTAGCGGCCTCTGGGCATGCTCCGCCTCCTCTCCTCCTCGGGGATGTGGTGACTAAGTGGAGGTGGTTGTTTTTGTTGGGTAGTAGCCGCCGCCTCAGGAAGCTCCCACTGCGTAGCGGATGTCGATACAAGCCATCGGCTAACCTATAATCACTGACAGCTCAGATTTACCTGACAACTGCTTGGACTGTGTGTGTGTGTGTGTGTGTGCTTACATAGTGTATATGTGTCCGTGTGTGTGTGTGTGTGTGTATATACCATCCCCCCCCTAATCAATGCCTTTCCTCCCAGTAATCAATGTGTGGTGATGAGGTTTGGGTTTTGGCTGGTTGCGTCACCCATTCCTTATCCATGTCATTTCCACCACGGCGCCTCAAGGCAGAGCTTGATTGTGCTCGGCAGCGGTATAACCAGTCATCAACAACAACAACATCACAAGTCGCCATTTGCGGTTAACAACATGGGGCTGAAAAAGAAAAAAAAAGAGAAGGACTTGCCAGGGGTTTCACGTGTGAATGAATGGTGCAATAAATAGCCAATGAGTGGAAGAAGGTGGATAGGAAGGCGGGACAGAGAGAGACAAAGGGAGATCTTGTGTAATTGACCCACCCTCTGAATTTTGGGAAATATACTGGATAATGAAATGGATACTGGATTATATAAAGTCAAGATTTTACACTTTGTCACTTCCTGATTTAGCAGAAGAAACGTTTGTGCCGATAATTCAAAGCCACCCTCTACAGATTCAGCTACTGAGGAAGAGAGAAATCAGCCTGGAAGAAGAATCAGACATCCAGCTGAAATGACAGCGTTTGATTTGCACTGGATTAGTATTATCTGTCTTCACCCGGGTAATTTGCGCTGGAATATTTTTTTGCTTTACAAATTACAGATACGGCAGATTGACACGGGATGAGAATCACAGACGCAATTAGTACCAATCAAAGGATGTCCCCAGGTTGTATTGGTCCCATGTGAACAAGACTAAAGACAAAGAGACAGACGGAGCTCACGGAGCGAATGTAGAGAGGTGGAAGGTTTGATGACAAAATAAGAAATTGAGATTGACAAATGAAAAAGAGAGCGAGCTAAAGAGAGAGATAACGATCAGGTGGGGGAAATAAATGATAGTAAATGGGGAGAAATGAGAGGCGATGGGGACCATTTGATGAAAGAGAGATACAATAGAAAGTAGAGAAGCAGCGAATGGAAGAGACTGAAAAGAGTGAAATAGGAGCTGAAGAGAGACAGAAACGTCGTCACGCTTTAGTTCGCGAGCTGCTCATTTCACGTACTGCTCATGTCTTCTTTGAGCCCATTGTTATTCTCCAGGAGGTTGAGTCACTGTGGAGTTGAGTCACGTTTGACCCGGAGGTCATTCCTGTATTCCCACCCTGGGACCATAGATACCCTTTGACCCAGCCACTCAAGCACAACACGGCTCAGGGTGGCGGTTCACTAACCTGACATCAGGATGGAATAGAAACATCTATTCTAATGCAGCACATGAAACAAGTGAAAACTAACTTAGCAGGTAAATGCTTCCCGGCAGTGACTGTCTTGGCAAGTGAAGATCTAACAGTAACCGCTAGCGTACACTCAGCAGGGTCTACGAGGGTGATGTTAGATCCTCAACAACAGATTAAGCCCACTGTCAAACAAGGCAACACACAACATGCAACAGCCGAATCGAACGATGTGAAGTGGAAAAAGCACCTTCACCGAACTAGAACAGGCATTAGAGACGGGCACAGTGTGAGTCCTACAGCCTCTCTCTAATACGCAATGTGTCTAATTCATACAAGTGGCTCATAAACGGGTCAAGAACAATTAGTGGAAGATCGCTCCATGAAAGCAGGTCAACAAAAGTACATTTTAGAAAGTGAAATCCAAGATGACACAGATTCAGCCAGTCCAGCTCCACAGTCTGGGCTGACCGCCTCCTATTTTCGGCCTGGACAGATTGGAGGTGAATGGACCGGGCCCCTCCGCTTAAACTGTAGAACTTCAGCTAACACACTTGGCAAACTGATCCCGGACCAGCGTCTGAGAGAGCCAGGAGAGCAGATGGCGAGGGGCGATGGTCGCGACCCGGCAGCGTGGAAAGCCTTGGTGGGTTTCCATCCATGTAAAGTCAATCATTTGGAAAGTGTTGCTGATCTACATGACCAGTTTCTATAAATACTGTAGACATGTTTTTTTTGTGCACATCTTGTATATTTACTGTAGTTTGTTATATATTTTTCCTAATTTTCACTCATTTCATACTGCAAATACGTCACGTTGTTTTTGCCCCAGTAGTTCTACTGCTGCTGTTCTGCACACCCACGTAATGCATCATTCATACATTTCTACTCAACGTGTTCTAGTGTTGAAATTGCAGACTGTGCATGTTTCTATCACCCTCTTTTTGCTCTATTCTTATTTCTATAAATATTATATGTTTCTTCGCTGTATCCTTTTAACTATGTGCTGCTGCAACGGCCCGATTCCCCCCACTGGGATCGTTAGAGGACTGCATCGACTTTTTGGGGAAATTGGCTCGTTGGTCAACTTACCTTTTGGTAGGAGAACCGCCAAAATAATCTGCTGTGTCTCCGGTAGATTTCTCTGTCCTGTGAACGCGTTAGCACGTTAGCATACAGTGTGTTGAGTGTCCGTAGGCGACTAGCATCATCTAACGTAATGAAATAGACTTTGTTTGTAATCCAGAGTTGGTGTTGGTTTCCTCCGCCGGTCCTCAGGGAAAGTTGACCAACGGGCCAATTACCCAAAAAGTCGATTGGCATTGGAGGGATAGATAGATAGATAGATAGATAGATAGATAGATAGATAGATAGAGAGACAGACAGATAGATAGATAGATAGATAGACAGAGAGACAGATAGACAGATAGATAGACAGACAGATAGATAGATGATAGATAGATAGATAGATAGATGCTACACACTAGAGGATCATCGGGCCGATACACCAGTTTTGTCCGTCCTCACAATCAGAGGGGAAATTCCCTTCCCTTGGCTCGGTCAGCAAACATCATCTGGCCGTGTGAAGCGTTTACAGATGCAGCCTCAACAGACTGATCTGAGCTGCCGTGATAATATCAAACATGGATGATATTTACGACCTGACGTCTGCAGCGTCCCGGACGGTTCCTGCAGTGAGTGAAGATCACCGACAGCCAATGAGAGTCGATGTTACACTGAGAAGTAACTGTGCTGGTTTTCATCATCGATATCGATTGATCCTGAACTCTGGATCAACTCTGGATTGGTTATGACATTTAAGCCCCGCCCGTCGTTTGATTGGCTCTATTGGTCCTGAATTCAGATTGAGATGTGTGATTGAAGTATTGATCCCAAAGTCGCATCGTTTATATCTGATAATCCCAAAGTTGCGGTGACGAGAGTGACGTTGAGTTTCCTATTGATGTTCTATTTCTATTGAACACAACGTCGCATTGACATCCTATTGATCGGTGATGTCATTTAAGCCCCTCCTCCTTTCCATCTAATAACCATCATTCAGTCATTTAATCAATATATTGATTGAGAGTGATGTCTCGTTGGACTCAGCAGAGAGTTTTCTATTGATTGGTGATATAATAGATGACCCTCCCTCTTTCCTGATGAGATGTTTTTCATTGTCTATATCTATTGATCCCAAAGCTGCATTACTCAAACTTCAGCGATGCATTCTGACTATGAAAAAATGTAAGAGCTGACAATTATGTGATGGTAGCAGGATGCATTAGAAGATGTATTAGGCTAATAACAGCATTGGCTTCTCTCCAATGCTTCACTCAAATCCTCTTTTTGTTGTTTTCTCTTTGTTGTTTTTATAACCTATATGAATGCACGATGCATTACTGTGCACGTGGATCATGCACGTCTCTGTGAGATGAGCGGTCCTGATGTGAGTCACACATCTCAGTTGTGTTGACGTGTTACCTGTCCTTGCCTGGTCGTCTAGCATATTTACGACTGAGAGACGATGAAACCTGTGAACTCCACAGTGATGTGTGTGATGCAACGCACTGGCAAAAATCGATTTGGACTTTTTAAAGCCTTCAGTCCCAGGTCAAAGGTTTTTTTCGAAGGGAAGGCTCTCCCACATAAATTCTCCGCCGAACCCAGCGGTGGAAAAGTACTTGTGCGTATTGAAAGGGCTGCAGCAACCTGAACAAACTGCAACGCCAGCTGAATCCACTAAACAATTACGGGCTTGTTGTCCCAGAGACGGGATGGGAGCTGACAGCCCGTCGTAACCATATTAAGACATCCTCCTCCTAGCTGGATTACTGCAGCCCGTGCATAACCATATTAGGACACTCTCCTCCTCGCTAGGTTATCATAACAGCCGGGGGATTGTGGGTAATTTCACTACACACCTCGTGTGTGTATGTGACAATTAAACTTCTTGAATCTTGAATCTTGAATCCTAGCGAAAGAAAGGGGACCCTGTCCGGTGACGTCATACGGCGGATAACAAAGGAATCGCTGCCATCCTGAACGATCAATCGCTTTATTACATGTTCTAAAATAAGGCTGAAGAAGAGAAGAGAAGAAGAAGGGAAGAAGGGAAGGAGGGAAGGAGGGAAGGAGAGGCGGAGGGATGACATAAGGCGTGACAAGCCGAGGAGGCAGGTGAAGCGATAAGGTGTTAACACGTGTTTTACACAGGAAGGTGATGCACAGATAAGGTGTGAGAGCAAGGGGGGAGGGGGGGGAGGATAAAAGTGAAAAAAGGAATGAATAAATAGCTGGCAGAGTGATGGACGAGACACATGCCGCTAGATGAAAGGATGGAGGGATGGGCCTTAAGAGGAAAACAAGATCAAGAGAGAGAGAGAGAGAGAGAGAGAGAGGCTGTCATGCAGAATGATAGGGGCAGGGCTTTAAACAGATGGGAGGAGAGGAGAGAAGAAGAAGAAGAGAGGGAGAGAGAGAGGAGGAGAGAATAGACTTTTGATGTCCTTTTAATAATGGCGGAGAGGAAGGGAGACAAAAGGAGAAGAGGGGAGGAGAGGAGAAAAGAGAAGAGGACGTGAGAGGAGACTAGGAGACTATAGGAATGGAGAGGAGGAAAATGGAGAAGAAATGGAAGGAGAGAAGAAGGGAGAGAGGAGAAGAACAGAGGAAAGGAGATGAGGAATGGGGCAGAGGAGAGGGAAGGAGGATGTGGGAGACAAAAGGAGGGAAGGAGAGGACAGAAGAAGGGAGGAGAGAAGAAGGGAGGGAAGAAAAGGCTAGGAGAATAGATGAGAGGAGAGGAGGAGGGGAGAGGAAAGTGGATGAGGAAGAGGAGAGGCAAGGAGGATGGAGGGGAAACGGAGGAAGAGAGAAAGGGAGGAGGAAGTGAAGGGAGACAAAAGGAGGGAAGGAGAGGACAGAAGAAGGGAGGGAAGAAAGGGCTAGGAGAATAGATGAGGGGAGAGGAGGAGGGGGGAAGGAGAGGCAAGGAGGAAGGGGGGGAGGCAGAGGAAGAGAGAAACGGGGGGAGGAGGTGAAATATAGAGGAAGATGACGTCACGGACGGAGTTTGGGCTACAGCGACAAGGAGAGGGAGATAAATGGAGGGGGAGACAGGAGAGAGACAGAGAGAGAGACAGAGAGAGAGAGAGAGAGAGAGAGAGAGAGGCAACGCCAGACAGGAGGTGTAAATAACTATAACGAGCTCACGCAGAAAAGAAAGGAGAGAGAGAGAGAGAGAGAGAAAGGAAATGAGGAAAGAGAGGTAGAACTGTCTGACAGAGAGGAAGAGATGTGAGCGATGCTATCTCTGACAGAGAGGGAGAGAGGGATGAGAGGGATGAGAGGGAGAGAAGGAGAGAGGGATGGGAGGAGGTGACAGAAATCATGTGTGAGGGAAAAAGTGATCGAAGGAAAACGAGGAGAGGGAAACAGAGCGAGGGACTGGTGGCAAGGGAAACTGAGGAGGAAGGAAAGGAAGGAAGGAAGGAAAACAGGAAACAGGGGGAAAGATGGAGAGAGAGAGAGAGAGAGAGGTTGCACTAGATGACAGAAAGGGAGAGGTGTGAGTAATGCTATCTCTGTTCTGTCTCCCTAATGAGACTGAGGCTTGGTTTATGGAGGCATCCTGCACACACACACACACACACACACACACACACACACACACACACACGTAAACAGTAAACTGCAGGTGTGTTCTGATCCGGTCTGCGTACCGCTCAGCACGAGCCGGGTCGTAGAAATGTCTGGTTACACTTCGCTGCTGCAACGCTTGGTTTAGAGGAAACGACCGAGCCGGAAAGCAAGGCATGTGTGTGTGTGTGTGTGTGTGTGTGTGTGTGTGTGTGTGTGTGTGTGTGTGTGTGTGTGTGTGTTGAAGAAAGTGTTCACACCAGACAGCCTTTGTTTTAACCTGCCAGATGGGCGGGGCCAATTCAACGAGTGGCAGGAAGTTGAGGTATTTGAGAGTCAATTAAATCTACGTTTCTGCAGTTGAGGGTTTATCTGAAGCCACTCGGTCGCCCAGCTCGTCTTACTCAACCCTTCTATCTGGGTCAGAACCAGAAACCTGTCAGGGGCCTTTTGCTTTTTCTCTTTCTATTGGTTCTTGTAGGCAAAGCCAGGAGGTCCATATGAGACAGACCTGGAGGGAGTAAAAGCCGTAGTTCCACACAAAGAACCACTTTTAGCATAAACTTAGCAGCATAGATGGCAAGTAAAAGTGAATTGTTTGGAAAGAGTCATGCTGAAATATCCACATAAGAAAAGGTTTTAGTGTTGAAACCTGCAGTGGGATGAACGTGGACCCGGAGGAGACCCTGCGCTCATTCTGCAGTAACATTAAACTCATAACTCAACGCGGCTCCCCCATGCATCCTTACATTTGTACCTCTAATCTGTTGAGTTGACCCAGCTCAGCTCGGCTTCCTGTTCTGTAAACTAAACACCGCTAAGCTCCTTCTAACTATCAAGCAGCGTCTTCACAGTGAAGCACCGAGCTGCAGGGATGAAGCTATACCATGATGAAGCTATACCATGATGAAGCTATACCATGATGAAGCTATACCATGATGAAGCTATACCATGATGAAGCTATACCATGGTGAAGCTATACCATGGTGAAGCTATACTGATGAAGCTATACCATGATGAAGCTATACCATGATGAAGCTATACCATGATGAAGCTATACCATGATGAAGCTATACCATGATGAAGCTATACCATGATGAAGCTATACCATGATGAAGCTATACCATGATGAAGCTATACCATGGTGAAGCTACACCATGGTGAAGCTATACCATGGTGAAGCTATACCATGGTGAAGCTATACCATGATGAAGCTATACCATGGTGAAGCTATACCATGATGAAGCTATACTGATGAAGCTATACCATGATGAAGCTATACCATGATGAAGCTATACCATGATGAAGCTATACCATGATGAAGCTATACCATGATGAAGCTATACCATGATGAAGCTATACCATGATGAAGCTATACCATGATGAAGCTATACCATGATGAAGCTACTACGATGAAGCTATACCATGATGAAGCTATACCATGATGAAGCTATACCATGATGAAGCTATACCATGATGAAGCTATACCATGATGAAGCTATACCATGATGAAGCTATACCATGAT
>JAXDDX010000071.1:880000-887500 GCA_034670405.1 Hoplostethus atlanticus | reverse complement strand
CGCCCAATCAATTCGCCCCACCAGCCTGCACACACACACACACACACACACACACACACACACTTGTTAACATTGAGTCTCTTCATGCCTGCACACTTTCCTAGAAGTTCATTGTGATGAGTTACAGGAAGATTCAGATTGAATTAAATCAACTTAATTTCTGTTGTGGATTAACTTCGGGAGCCGTAACGCACGAAGACGGCATCGTTTTCAATTAAGATTTAATGGTTGCCAAGCGGCGAAACCGTGTTAGCGAACCATAACGACCATAACTCATTGCACCTGCGACGCGGCGCATCTGTGTTCCTTTGAGCGGCGGTGTGTCGGCGCCAACGCAGACTGAATGGAGAGACTGTTTGAAACAGAGCCTCCATGATCAGACGGACGTGGAGCAGGCAGCTGATGTTTCAACGCCGTTAGCTTCCACATATTTTATGAGTAACTGGGCTCTCTGAATGAAGCGTCAGTGACCAGTCATCAATAACCCCCCCGCCCCCATTCCCACTCCAACGTCACAAACATCAGAAAGCATCAACCCCCACCGCATGGTCGTCATTATATCAGCTCTGATGGTAAAGACTGTCACAATGTGCTCACGATGCCTTCCAAGTGAAGTGGTGCCAGACGGGGGAGGCGGGGGACATGTTTGTTCCCCCCCCCAACCGTCTTGAGCACGGTGCCTTGATCTATATCAGGTTGATACCGGTTTGTTCATACCAGTGGGTCAATGTGGTCAAGTTGAAGAAAATCTGTCAGTCAGTTTCCTCTGTATCTGTATCTGAGCTACTTTTGGTTCCAGTTTGGTCCTAGTGCACTAAAGCTCTACTCAACCAGGTAAAACTCTATTGTCCCTGATACTGAAACTATACTTCTTCTTTTAAAGATTTTTGGGCATGTTTGTGTTTATTGGCCAGTTCAGTAGAGAGAGACAGGATGGGACAAACCCCACATAGCAGCTACATGGTACGAGCCTTAGACCACTGATCCCCCGTGACGCCCGGGTCCATACTTTGGATTTTTAGTGAGCTGAATTACAACGCTTCCTTCATTTCCCATTTTTTCCAGCAGTGGCAGCGGTGTTCCTGCTTCAGGGGTGTTCCTGTTGCAGCGGTGTTCCTGATGCAGCGGTGTTCCTGCTTCAGGGGTGTTCCTGGTGCAGCGGTGTTCCTGATGCAGCGGTGTTTCTGATGCAGCGGCGTTCCTGTTACAGCAGCGTTCCTGATGCAGCGGTGTTCCTGGTGTTCCTGATGCAGCGGTGTTCCTGATGCAGCGGCGGTCCTGATGCAGCGGTGTTCCTGATGCAGCAGTGTTCCTGGTGTTCCTGTTGCAGTGGTGTTCCTGGTGTTCCTGTTGTTCCTGATGCAGCGGTGTTCCTGGTGCAGCGGTGTTCCTGATGCAGCGGTGTTCCTGATGCAGCAGTGTTCCTGGTGTTCCTGTTGTTCCTGATGCAGCGGTGTTCCTGCTACAGCGGCGTTCCTGATGCAGCGGCGTTCCTGCTGCAGGCTTCCAGACCCTTTCATCTCCATCCCTGCTCCAGGTGTGGACAGGTTGTTGACAGGCCCAGATTAGATCTCCTCTGTTACAGGAGGACTTGGGTCAAGTTATGTAACTTCCCAACACTTTTCAACAGCTTTCCACTTCCCACACTCAACCCTCAATCCCTCTCTCTTCTCGCTCGCCCGCTCACTTCTCATCCCTTTATCCCCTCTGTCTCGCTCATGCTGGTGTTTGTTACCTGTCAGCTCTCTCTCTCTCTCTCTCTCTCTCTCTCTTTTACACTCACTCCTCCGTTTCATTGCAACTCTTTCGTCTCCCTCCATCCCTCCTCTCTCCTCCTCTCCTCCATTCGGTGTCGTATTGCGCAGCATGGGCTGTATAAATCGTTTTTATCTACCTGGAGGAGGACAGCAGCGATGGACCACTCTCTCTCTCTCTCTCTCTCTCTCTCTCTCTCTCTCTCTCTCTCTCTCTCTCTCACCCCTTTGCTCTCCTCCCTCACTCCATCTCCAGCTGTCATGCTCTATACTTCCCTATCGTATTCACTCCCTGGTGATGTAGCAGCGGCTAAACCCATCTTATCCTAGTTTTCCCACCTCGTCTTCCTCGTTTTCCTCCGAGGCGCAGATTCCCGTTCCACCAGAGAGGAGTAGCGCTGTTACTGGACTTGAACCTGTGACTTCTGGTTACAGGACAGTCTCCAGTGAAACCGTGATAAACAATTCAACACGTGTTTCAGTAAGCGGTGTTAGATGGAGAGTTTTTAACCATCTTCAACTTCATTTTCACTCCTCGATGCCTGGGCACATCACATGGTGTATTTATACTGGTGTAGTAAAATAATCTCTAATTTTAGGAAATAAAATCAGATTTCCCTCTTTATTTTAACGCTCCGCTGCCATTTCCAGTGACGTCTCAAAAAGTCCTTGAATCTCGACAAGAGGTTGGTCACTTGGTTCCTGAAGAGATACTTGAAAACGTCTGTAGCACTTGTAAATATCTTAGTACATGAAGAATGTGGAGGCCCATTTATATTGATATAAATGGGAAAAATCTGTTTTAATGGAGATTCAGTGTTTTTTCCTTTTTGTAAAATATATTTTGAAAGAAATTGAGTTTCCCTTTTTTCTTTCTTTATGATTTTTGGCATTATGGCTGTTTTATTCTGCACACAAGACATTTCTGAGTGACATACATGCTTGTAGCCATGCTTTTTTTTATATACTGCAGAAAAAATGAGCCCACAGTGAGTAAAAAGGAACAAAAAACACCCAGAAAGTGTTTGTGGTTCAGGGGGTTAAAGGTGTCTTATGGGGAAGCACCACTAACATGGTTCTACCTGTTGCCTCTCTTGATGCTTCTCTTCTTTTACTTCCTCTGCTGCAACTTCTACCTCTACCCTCTCTCTCTCTCTCTCTCTCTCTCTCTTCCCTCCCTCTCTCCTGGTTACTCAACCCAGTCCTTCCATGAGGGGTGGTTGTGTAATACGCCACAGTCTGTAGCTTTTTGATGGCCTGTCTTGTCTCTCCCCTCCATGCCTCCTCTTCCTCCTCCTCCTCCTCCTCCTCCTCAGCATCCCTCCCCCCATCTCCCCAGACATTTGGTGAACGTCAGTCCCCATCACATCTCCTCCCTTCCTCCCTCGTTCGTCCTGCTTCCCCAAGCTATACACATCAGACGCTTAGCCGATCATCCTTTCCTCCCTGTCTTTCTTCCTATCTCACCATCCATCCCACCCCAGGGGAGAAACTCCGTTATGCCGAATGAGGAATAAGATTGCTTGTTTCAGCTTTCATGCACTTCAACGCCTCAACCTCACTTCACAAATTCAAACTCAAATTAATGTCTTATATTGAATATTGAACGAATGCAAAACTAAACCAAACATGCTTTTAAATTCATGAATGAAATGAAAAAAATTAAATGAAATGGAAAAAGAAAAACACGGTGCCGGTCGATTTATTTTACAACATTGCTTTTGATCAAAAAATACAACATCTCCCTGCATTTACTTTCTTGTTCCCATTTGTTTTGCTCTTAAAACACACACACACACACACACACACACACACAGACACACAACACCTTCTACCTCTCTCTCTCTCCCACCGTTCCCTCTATCCTCCTATTCTTGCCATCCATCATGACTAGAGGCCGAAACACGACTAAAGACGGAGTACCAGCGAGGGTTATCTGCTAGTGTGAAGCATTGCAGACTAAATCTGAGCGGGGGTCAGCCCGGCGATATCAAACATGTTTCTGGACACCTGAGGCGTGACGCCGCTCCGGCTGCCTCCATTGTTGTTTTGACTTCATGTCGGTTCACTCGAGCTCCTGCGAGGCGCCACTGCTTCGTTAGACAGGAGTCCTACTGGATGCATTTACACTTCAAAAGACCAAGGAGGGAGAGAGACACAAACAGAGGAAGAGAGAGGCAGAGCGAGGGAGGGAGACTGAGAGAATTTGTAAGAGTTGGAAACAGGAAGAGGCTGTAAAGAAAGTGCGTGGGAGAGAGAGAGAGATGTTCTCGGGGTGGCGAAAGATGGATGGGAGGCTGCAGAAATGGACAAGACGGAGAAAGAGAGAGAGAGAGTTTGAGGGATGGAGTGTAGACAGCATGACAGAGATGGGGAGAGAGAGGAGGGGGAGGAGGGAGAGGAGGGGGAGGAGGGGCGAGAGAGGCCGTCCGGTGGTCAGGCGAGAGGAACGGATGGGCGAGAGACATCCATAATGCATCTGCAGGGCTCTGATAGGGTTGTTGATCAGTGCGGTGGTAATATTTGGGCGGCCCGCCCAGGTAAGTGAACGGCTCGCCAAGTCAATTTCTGTTTTGGATTCATCTCCATTGATTTATATGGAGCGGCGCTCCGAGACGCTGCTGGGAAACGTTCAGTCGCAGGAAATAATTGAAAGTTCCCGCACACAGAAACCACTTCGGTGCAGAACCGTTGCTCAGACGTTGCTCAGACGTTGCTCGTGGCCCAGGTGCATCACCAGCCCGCCAAGTACGTCTTTGTTTTGGATTCAACTCCATCCAACAGATCAATTAGATGGTAATCGTGTTTTAATTGTATTCATATTTATCAGCGCTGAGAGAATTAAGACCTCGGACGTTCTACTGTGATTGGATCTGCAGAGGACGATCCTTATATTACTGTTACACCCCAGACAAAAACACTGATCGTTTCCTCTTACCTTCAAAATATGAAAACCAAATACTGTGCAGCTTTAGTACCTGGGCACTTTACAACTGACAACAATCACTTTTGGCACCTTTCTTCAAAATCAAAGTAATGGGATTACTTCCAGCCGCTGAGTGGAAACGTATCTAGGTGTGTGGCGCACGATGTGTCCTGAAAATAAATCTGATGATGGAAACTGAACGGAAGGGGTGATTTCTCTGATTAATAACTATAATAGTATTACTCAAATTGAAATAGTACTTAGTTACACTACTCGTACCTTTGGAAGTAATAAATACTGTGACGTGTTACTGATACGAGAGCGTCTGTTAATACCAGGGCAGACCAGCAGTAGGTGATCACCGACTGCAGGGAAGGCAAACAGAGAGGAATGGCGGGCGAGGTGGGAGGTTGTGGGCTGAATAAACGGAGTCTGGACATCCTATCTGATTCTGTGTTCCCTCCATCCATCACCATGCTACCTGTGCTGAAAATGTTATAATGTATTTGTGTTCACATGCTGTACAGTGATGCATGTTTTCTTCCTTCTTCATGTATTGGAAGGAAGGAGGAAGGAAGGAAGGAGGAAGGAGGCCTGCAGACGTAAAGAGGGAAGATAGATGGTGGATGTCGTCCATCCTCAGTCGTGGTCCAACCACCTGGGTGCCAAACAGCTCGGTCCAACAAAACGGACACCTCTGAGGGTTAGCCTGCCTCTCATTACTCCATGCAAGGCAGGATCGTCCTGTTGAGGTCGAGTGCCTTGCTCAAGGACACTTCATCAGTACTTCTTGAGCGGGGGGACGGTGCTACCACCCATGGTTTCCTAGCCTGCCCAGATATTTCAACCAGACCACCTCAGGACATCCTCACACACCAAGCATGTTCGGAGCGTTTACAACTTTAGTTTGGTTTCTTTGACCAGGTGAGAACAACGTCATTCAAACCACACGAGACTGAAAATGTGGGTCTCGTCTGTCTTTCAAGCCAACGGCAGAGCGGTTCATCAGGACTGAGAATCCGAACCAACTACAGGAAAGTGGAGGTTTTATGATGATGCTGATCTGATAGCCTGACAGCAGCTGGAAAGCCTAGCATAAGAATAAGAACCAAGGGCAAACTGCAATCTGGACCGAGGCTGATGTTCAGATATTTCTTCCAAAGCCGTTCTTCATCTTCATCTTCAGCCTCATGTTCATTTCCACAGCTCACCAAAACTCGACAAACAGGCTACTTGTGTTTCAGTTGTAATCCACCTCAACCTCAACAAACCCAATACAAGTCAACTTCTCCACCATGGTTTGAACCAACACATCACACCCTCAGGCCACCATCACCGCCCTTTGTCAGGACTCCCCCAGCATCATCATGCATCCAGACACCACTCATCTGTGTAATGCGCCCCATCAGGATGCTGCCCCCGTGGTCCTCACCTGCCACGGCAGCCGGATGCTTTCCTCCCACGTTCCACCGGGGGGACGAGATAAGACGTTTGGCGAGCGCGTCGTCTCTATTTTCAAACACTCCTCGGCTGCTCGGCTGCTCGGCGAACAATCAAGTTCTCCACTGATAGCGACACCCCGGCCGGGATTTATCTTGATTACCATCCGGAAGCTTGTTTTTCTAATGGGAACGGGAATTACTTTTTACCCCCCCACCCCCGCAGAGCCGAGCAGGTTGGATGCCTCAAATGGCTTGCAACTTCACGGCACTGAATAAAATATCAGAAGTGGGAGATGGAGTGAGACGGTATGAAAGACTGTGAGGGCGAGAGAGGGAAGCAGACGGTGACGGGGAAGAGAGAGAGAGAGATGGGTGGCAGAGATGAGAGGGGCGACAATCACAGAGGCAGGCTGGGTAAGAAGAAGAAGAAGAAGAAGAAGAAGAAGAAGAAGACGCTCTTGAAATTGTGTTTTTCTCATTTTTCACCCGTTGCCTTCATTTTGTTTTCTCCCTTTGCGGTGAGGCTGCGTTGAGTCTCGCTGCTCGACTCTCCCCCCGCAACGCTTCACAATAAAGGCTCTTTTGATAACATGTGACAGAACAGCTCTCTCTCTACCTGTGCCTCTCTCTCTCTCTCTCTCTCTCCCTATGTCACTCTCCCGGCGTCTTTCCCTGGCAGCTTTAATCACTTCTCTCTCTCTGCATCTTTCTCTCTCTCCCCTCCTCTTCCTCCCTCTCTCATTCTGCTCTCTTTGTCTCTCTCTCCGTGTCGATTCGACTCGGTTCAAATCACTCTGCTTTATTGGCAGGAACAATAAAGCATCTGAATACAATTGATAGAAACGATGAAACCTATCAATAAACATTGTTTCCCTGTGTGTGTTAACGGATCTCAGTGTTTCTTTACGAGGAGAAAAACGTCGAGCGTTCAAATGATGGATCATGTGACTGGATACAGGGAGAACCAATCAGATGTGATCACTCCTTATCTCCTATCAATTCATGCTCAACAAGTTCGCCTCGGCCTGACGACGCCGTCTCTCCCTCACGTTTATTCCTCCACCCATCTCCTTCTCCTTGTTTCAGTTTGCCCCATCCCTTCTTCTTCTTCCCTCACCTCCTTCTATTTCATCCTCCTCTTCTATCGCTCTTCCTCTCTCGATCTTAGTCGTTTAGTTACCAACATGTATGAAAGCACATTTCTATATCCTCTCTCTCTCTCTTGGTCTGTGTCTCTCTATCATCTATCATCCATAGCCTGAACACCTCCCTCCCCTCCCCTCTTCCTCTTCTCCCTGCACTTCCTTCCTCCCTCCATCCATCTCTTTCTCATGTTCTCCCCCATCCCTTGAGGGAGGGAATGAATGGATGAAGTGAC
>JAXDDX010000071.1:827500-875000 GCA_034670405.1 Hoplostethus atlanticus | reverse complement strand
CCCTGGATAGATGAGGGATTAAAAAAAGAAATGGTGGGCGAGGAACATATACGTGTTGAGTCATAGTAGAAGTCCCCATTCATGCATTTCCTGAGCAGGTTTGCTGAGTATGCTTGCTATTTCCCAGCACCATTGTGCTTCACATCCTCATAGTTACACTCCTTCCCACCTGGGAGCAACACGACAACACCAGTCCTCCACTGCTGGCCGGCTAGCAGCTCCAGAGGACGGCCAGCACTGAAATCTACAGTGTATCTGGAGCATTTGGTTAGTTTGGGCAGGTGAGAACGACAGCATTCAAACTCGGGTGGCACCAAGTACCCAGAGGGGTGGTTCGGTTCATCAGGAGTGAACCAACTACAGGAAATTACCCCAAAAACGCAATGGTTTATGGGTAAGAGGAGAAGGATGTTGACATCTGATAACCAGCCTAGCATGACAAAAGGAAGCGAGGCCAAACTGGACTGATGCTCAAGTTCAGATGTTTCAGGTGTTGAAGGTTTGAACAGACAAGTCCATCATGGCAGATCAAGTTACAGAGACTGGAATCAGATTTGTTAACCTCTGACCTGACCTTTGACCTGGCGGGATGACAGTGTGAACCTGAATGAATCAAAAGTAAACTTTTCCACTCAGACCTGAAGAAAACGACCTGCTGGGACGGAGGCAGTTTGAGACGGAAGACAACAGATAAGAGTCTGTGAAGCTTTAGATCATTTAAAATGGACAGGTAGGGAAACATACCCATGCACAGTATACGTTCAACACACACACACACACACACACACACACACACACACACAGATGCATGAACTCAGAGACACACGCTATGCTACAATCCTCTTTGAGAGACTTAAATTTTCTCATTACAAGTATACAACCGGATTTCTTTCCAGATGCAGCAGAGGAGGGGATGATGGAGAGAGAGAGAGAGAGAGAGAGAGAGAGAGAGAGAGAGAGAAGGTAATATAAAGTGAGGAAAAGCGAGGTAGGGTGAAATGGGACTAGAGAGAGAAAAAACAAAGAAAAACCAAGAGAGAGTAAGAGGGTCCGAGAGGCTAGAGGAGGGAGAAAGAGAGAGATAGTCTGTGTGTGTGTGTGTGTGTGTGTGTGTGTGTGTGTGTGTGTGTGTGTGTGTGTGTGTGTGTGTGTGTGTGTGTGTGTCTGTGTGTGTGTGTGTGTGTGTTACCCTGGCATACACAAGAGATAGGATGGTAATCAGGCATATAGCAGGCGCAGCACAAGAGGAATAATAATGGGCACACACACACACACACACACAAACACACACACACACACACAATACGATAGAGAATGATATGAATAGTCTCACCCACACACAAACAGATACACAAACACACACACACACTTGATTCAGTCTACATGGTGTGCAGGACGTGGTCTGGCTACGTATCCTCTATCTATGTAGGTATAGGAGGCGGACAAAATAACGGAAACGTCTGATGAAAAAGGGGCTTTAACTTTGAAGTAACTAAATTGCGACACAGGGGAGTCCTATTAAACTCAATGCCAATAAGCAGTGTGTGTGTGTCAGCTTTAAAACCTGGCATCGGCCACCGTCCGTGGCAGCAGTTCAGTTATTGAGCGTCTTTCTGCTGACAACTGGATATATAACTTCAGCTCCTTATGACTCCTGCAGGATCCTCTGATGTTGGACTGGCAGGATGTTAGCATTGCAAGACTATGTGTGTGTGTGTGTGTGTGTGTGTGTGTGTGTGTGTGTGTTGTGGGTAGCAGTTAAAAGACCCTTTGAACCAGAGCTGTGTAGCCATGGCAACTATGACGCTGGTACCCGACATGGATTCCCATCATAGCACCAGGCCTCCTGCAGCACCTCCACCCTGCCGAGGTGAGCGCGGCCCGTCCACACCTAGCATCAGCATGCATCTTGTGTCTAGAATACATTTTCACCTGACATTAAAATGTGTCTCTCGTATACACACTGCAGTCAGACTTGCCAGGACTCATGCACCTTGCACTACTCGCATGCATGCATTCACACTTTTCCTGTTCACGTGGTTAGATGAGTCTCTGACCACCTCTGGAGCTGCTTGGACAAAGGAAACCCAACAAATCACCACATACGCTGATGCCAGGTGACAAAGAAGTTAAATCCCACTGAGCACTAAAGGTCTTTTCAACGTCGTGTCTCTCCCGTCACCCAGAATGCTTTTGGCTGTGTATTGCCCAAGCCGTAAATACATTATTACACATTGAAACAGCTGTAAAGTCCATATGTACAGCTGATGAACACTTCTTAGTGGGATGATGTGCAGCCTTCTGCCTCTCTTACAGTGTCTCTGCTGCCACTCCATAGGTGGGGTAGTATTCCTTGCAGCGGCGTGATTGTCCACGGAGCGTCTTGGATCGATGCCCGTGCATTTTTGAAGGGAAGGTTTCAAGGGACCACAGGCTCGCCTCGCCGAACACACGCTTTTTAAAAAAACCCAAACACATTTATTTACCCAGGGAAGGTTGGCCGAGCATGTACACGCTCACGTTCCACAACACCCCGCTTCACACGGTCCTACCCGGGGAGCTGCCCGGCACAACCACAGTCCTCCACCGGGGCAGCTGGAGGTCAAAGGTCTCGTTCAAAAGGCTCCTCAGTCGTAGTTGTTCAGGGAGTCGGGGATGTTTTTCATTCCCAACCTGTCTGGGGTTTCAGCCGGATCCCTGTGTTCTCAACACAACATGGACTCACTCCTCAGGCTCCAGAGGGCTAGCAGTCGGAGCCCCGGAGAAGTGATAAAGAAACCACACATCTCCGTACGAAGCTGAAGAAACCACAATCTAGATTTACACCTTCAACGAGCCAGCAGGTGGAGGTTCACCGTCTTGCTGAAGGACACTTTATTTTATTCTTTACCATGATGCTTTTCTATCACTTCAATATTAATCAATGAATCTATATACGTACTATTCAGTTCCCTGCAATTCACTAGTTGTACTGTAATACGACCATAACAGCTTTGAGCCTCTGAAATACATTTCCCCCTGAGGCTTGCATCAGAAAAGGTCAGTAAAACTTTATATCGAAACGTTGCGCGCTTCAAACTCACGTCTATTTTTCTCACCAAACTTTTGTTCCTCGCCTCCGCTTGATTAAACGTGTCACCGGCGCTCTCTACAGATGTGTCTGGCGTCTCTTCACACGGCGAGGGTCTTCAAAAGACTGGCGGGACAGCATCTCAGCACCTGTCAGAGAACTGTCTACCCTGTTCCACTCTTTATTTTTCTATTCCGCTTTATTTCCCGTCGTTAGGGAAGACACGCTGTCGCTTTTCTACGCGAGTTTCCTCTAGTCGACATAATAGGACTTGAAGTGGAAGAGAGAAGGGGAAGGGATGACTTGAGAGTGAGGATTGGAGTCAAGACCACTTTAGTCCAACTCAAAACCAGGTCTAGTCGAGTCAACGTGAACACCAAGACTAAGATGAAGACCAGGTGTAGTAAGTAAGTCAAGACAAAGACTAAAAGGGGTTTAATCGGCAGGAAATCCTGAATAATATGAGATTGCGTTCCATTTTTAAAGCTGCGCTGGGAAATCCTGCATTACCTGAATGCTTCATTACCCAGATATCGATGTGTTTCCAGTAAACTACGCTCTCCCCGGACTAGAATGCCTCTTTCTTTCGTGGCTGGTTGGGGTGGAGGTGGTGAAGCGGTGGACCTGCTGTTTAGGAGAAGGTTGCGCATTTCATTCTCCCGTTTCAATTTGTCACTTCCTGTGTGACGTAGAAGATTTTGCATCAGTGTATAAAACTCAACACTAGAACTTTCTATAGCTTCTCAACGTGTAGCATCTCGTTTTCCGCTGATGCAACCCTGACTCCTGCCTAGTGCAGTTGTACGATGATACTATAGAGGGTGTGTGAAGCAAGCTAAGAGGGGGAACAAAAGGGCGGGGCTTCCAGGGTTCACCCATTTCAAAATCCCTGACTTTTCTGACTGGACTTATTCGCTGTGCAATATGCTGACAGTGGCTCAGCAACGTCATGACCCAGCAACATCACTCTGAAGATTATTTTTCACAACACAAATGTCACTAAAGCTTTAAAAGACTTTCCAGAACTTGTCAAGACAGTGAAATCATCAATTTCCCGATGATTTTCCAGAGAAGGAACCCTGGGATTCATCGGAGAGGGAGCAGAGCGTCTCTTCTAGGATGTGATGGTGGGATATGAGCGGTGAGTCGGGCTGCAGGGATCTGAGGGACTCATATTGAGCTAATAAGGCATCGCATGGTGATTTAAGAGAAGACTGCTGTGCCTCCCAGGCTAATTATCCAGGTCTCGGTGGGTCTAAACCTTTCATTTCCCTCCCCCTGTATCTCCCCCCCTCTCCCCCTCCATCTCTTGCTGCTGGCCATATTCCCTCATTAATAAGAATCCTTCTCTCTCTCTCTCTCTCTCTCTCTCTCTCTCTCTCTCTCTCTCCCCTTTTCCTCCTTTACTTAAACTCTCAGTTTATTATGGGTTATTATGTCACGGAGAGACTGTAGGACTTTCATGAGGTCTTGTTGAGCTGGCCTGTCTGAGACGGCCTGTCTGTGGTAGCAACCTTCAGAGAAGTAGCTTTTCACTGCAGTTGCACTGGCAGGTTGCTTGTCAAATTGCCCGTCGAGGCGTTTGGCTCGCTAGTTCTCTGGTTTCCTGATGTAAGTTGTTGGACTGTTTGATTTAGGTTCTGCAGTTTGTTCACCGGATGTTGTTGTGGGCGTCGCCCTTCGTTGGGGATGTACCGTTAGCGTAGCAGGCCTTGCTAGCGGTAAGGTCAGTTTCACTTCATCCCCTTTCTGTCCCTTTCACAATCTATCTATCCTCCCTCCACCTCAACCCATCTCACGTCCTCAGTCTCTCATCTCTCTCTCTCTCTCTCTCTCTCTCTGTCTTCCATGTTTTCATGTTTCCCAGCATCCTCGGCTCTCTCTCTCTCTCTCTCTCCTTCTTCTCCTCGGTTTTCTTTCTTCCGTCCATTCCCTGCGGTCCCCATTACAGAGAACAGAGGATGTTTTCAGTGATCATGTGCTGTTAAGGCAGGAACAAGAACAAAGGTTCACACGCACGTGCACTCAAACACACACACACACACACACACACACACACACACACACACACAGACCTCTTTCTATTGTCTAGCTGGGTATTGATGATGGTTGCAATGGGTCAGTGGATCCCATTTTATCTAACAGATCTCATCAATACCTGGATAGGATAGGCACACATGGACTCAGACTACTGCACACACAGAAAACACACACACACACACACTAACACACACACACACACACACACACACACTAACACACACACACACACACGCTCTTTGTATTATCGAACATAAGTAAGAGTCCAAGCTGGACAAGACAGAAGGCTTGTTAATGTCAGGGCATTGAGCCAGTGTGTGTGTGTGTGTGCGTGTGTGTGTGTGTGTGTGTGTGTGTGTGTGTGTGTGTGTGTGTGTGTGTGTGTGTGTGTAATGAAGATAGGGAGCTTCATTAATACTGGTCATTAGCGAGCCCTCGGGGCTGAGCCAGCTAGAACACTACAGGACTAAATGAGATACCAAATGGAAAGTCTCTCTCTCTCTCTCTCTTCTTCTCAGTGTCTCTCTCCCTCTCCCTCTCGTTCAGTCCATTTATCTCGCTGTCTTTCTCTCCACACTTTCTCTTTTCATAAACTCTCTTTTCTCTGAGTCATTTGTTTGAGATGGAGGAGAGGAGAGGAGGAGGAAGAGGAAGGGAAGAGAGGGAAACATAAGAGGAGAGGAGGGCAGAAGGGTGAAGGACAAGGGGAGAGGAGATGAGAGGAGAGGAGACAAGGGAAGAGTATGAGGGGAGAAGAAAGGAGGGGAGAGGATAGGAAGGAAATGAAAGAAAAGGGGGAGAAGGAGAAGAGAGGAGGGATAAGAAAAGAGAAATGAGAAGAACAGAGAAGATGAAAACAGAAAGCAGATCATAGAACAGCAGAAGAGAAGAAATCCAGAGAGAGAGAGAGAGAGAGAGAGAGAGAGAGAGAGAGAGAGAGAGAGAGAGAGAGAGAGACGCTGTAATTTCACCATTTATTTATTTCTTATACAATATCAATATATAGCCAATATATAACGTATTTCAAACTGTACATGTTTGTTATTTTTGGTTTGTTCTCATATTACACCTCAGTTTCCTTCCTCTCATCTCTACACCTGCTGTTATTTTTCTTTCCTCTTAATTCTGCAACACATCCTTTCGTTATTTCATCCGTCCATTTCTACCGAGCATGTTTGAGCACTGAGACGTCTCTTCTGCTGTATTTTCATTAATACTGTATTCTGCTATATCCTATTATTTGCTGCGACGGCCTTCTCTTTTCCCCCGCGGGGATCATTGAAGTTTCGTCTTCTTTACTTCTTGGAGGAACTATAGATTATTGAAATGTGGGTCTGGGCTCCGGAGGGGGGAAGGCAGGAAGGAGGAGGGGGAGAGGCAGGAAGTGGGAGATGAAGGCGGGAGATGACAGGACAGAGAAAAATAATCTGGGCCCCCGTGAGAGAGAGAGGAGAGAGAGGAGAGAGAGGATGGGGGATAAACAGAGCAGGAAGATGACAGAGGAGGCTCTCCGGCCTTCGGGGAGTAGTGTAATCTGAAGGCAAGAGACCAGAGTCGGCCACGGCCAGCTGATGAAATCTGACAGAAAGAAGGAAGACGGCGGGAGAGAGGGGGAGAAAGAGAGAGGAACGCCATTAAAAGTCAGCGATGGATCATTAAAAAGGCATGTTGTAGTGCATTTCGTGTGCTCTCCGGGGGAAAGGGAGCTCCTTTGTTCATTTCTTAATCTTTCTCACTTTTTTATATCTGTCCATGTCTGTATACTCTCTCTCTCTCTGTCTCTCTCTCTCTCTCTCTCTCTCTCTCTCTCTCTCTCTCTCTCTTCGCTCCATCTTTTTCTCTTTCTGTGTCCACCTCCACCAGCAGGAGGAAGGTGAGGGTTAAAGGGGTGATTTCTGCATGCCTACAGCTTCAGGTCAGACTGTCCTAAAAGACCCCCGAGGGGTTCTGGGTAAATCCTCGCCTCGCTGTCCGGTCGGTGTGTCCACCAATCACACGCTGCTCAAGTCTGTCAGCATTTTTGTCTCAAAAATCGCGAATGAAAGCAAAAGAAACAAAAAGGAAACACGACGAGAAAACAGAAGTCCAGGACAACGAGTGCAACGTAGCCGTTTGCCACTTCACCTGCCAAAGACGGTTTGTTAGGTGAAGTGGATGCTTGAGCAGTAATCGGCCTACAGAAGAGAAAAGACAGAAAGAGGCAAATTTTCCTCTCGTCTATTTGTTGGTGTTCAAGTAGTAATCTGTCAGATCCTTTTTTTTCTAGTCTCCATCTTTGTCTCTCAGCCTCACTGTGGTGTTCCTCACTGTGGTGTTCCTCACTGTGGTGTTCCTCACTGTGGTGTTCCTCACTGTGGTGTTCTTCACTGTGGTGTTCCTCACTATGGTGTTCCTCACTGTGGTGTTCCTCACTGTGGTGTTCTTAACAGTGGTGTTCTTCACTGTGGTGTTCTTCACTGTGGTGTTTCTCACTGTGGTGTTCTTCACTGTGGTGTTCTTCACTGTGGTGTTTCTCACTGTGGTGTTCCTCACTGTGGTGTTCTTCACTGTGGTGTTCTTCACTGTGGTGTTCCTCACTGTGGTGTTCTTCACTGTGGTGTTTCTCACTGTGGTGTTCCTCACTGTGGTGTTCTTCACTGTGGTGTTCTTCACTGTGGTGTTCCTCACTGTGATGTTCCTCACTGTGGTGTTCTTAACTGTGGTGTTCCTCACTGTGGTGTTCCTCACTGTGGTGTTCCTCACTGTGGTGTTCTTAAATGTGGTGTTCTTCACTGTGGTGTTCCTCACTGTGGTGTTCTTCACTGTGGTGTTTCTCACTGTGGTGTTCCTCACTGTGGTGTTCTTCACTGTGGTGTTCTTCACTGTGGTGTTCCTCACTGTGGTGTTCTTAACTGTGGTGTTCCTCACTGTGGTGTTCCTCACTGTAGTGTTCTTAACTGTGGTGTTCCTCACTGTGGTGTTCTTCACTGTGGTGTTCTTCACTGTGGTGTTCCTCACTGTAGTGTTCTTAACTGTGGTGTTCCTCACTGTGGTGTTCTTCACTGTGGTGTTCCTCACTGTGGTGTTCCTCCCTGTGGTGTTCCTCACTGTGGTGTTCCTCACTGTAGTGTTCCTCACTGTGGTGTTCTTCACTGTGGTGTTCCTCACTGTGGTGTTCCTCACTGTGGTGTTCTTAACAGTGGTGTTCCTCACTGTGGTGTTCCTCACTGTGGTGTTACTGTGGTGTTCCTCCCTGTGGTGTTCCTTACTGTGGTGTTCCTCACTGTAGTGTTCCTCACTGTGGTGTTCCTCACTGTGGTGTTCTTAACAGTGGTGTTCCTCACTGTGGTGTTCCTCACTGTGGTGTTACTGTGGTGTTCCTCCCTGTGGTGTTCCTCACTGTGGTGTTCCTCACTGTGGTGTTCTTCACTGTGGTGTTCCTCACTGCTCTTCCCAGAGATCACCTGTCAATCAAACAGTGTGTCCAGTACTGTGACGTCTTCCTCCTTGAGATTTTCTGTTGATGGAGTTTGAGTTCCTGTAGGTGGCGCTCTTTTCTATTGGCTGTTCCCAGGTGTGTTGGGGTGTGTTCTCTCCAACACACACACACACACACACACACACCAGTAATCCAGTGTTTGTTATGTTGCTGATAGGCTGCGCTTGGTGAGCCCAGAGACTCACAGCCAAGTCCATATTAGATCTGGATGACTGATCTTCCCCACCAATTTGCTGGACACCCCCCCCACCCCCCCCTCCTCCTCCTCCTCCTCCTCCTCCTCCTCCTCCTCCCTGCCTCCATCCCTCTATATCTCTCCCAATCTCTTTCAGGCTCCATCCCCATAGCCGTCTGTCCACATCTCTTCATCCCATTCATTTCTCATCCTCTCATACTCGTCCCAGAAAGCATTTCACGGTTGGCGACGTGGCAGGAGGTGGCCAAGTCCTCAACCTCAACTCAAAACGAGGACAGAATGTTGCTGAATTCGTGTTAAAACATCTTTGGAAACTGTTTTGACTTGATATCAGAAAGACGTTTAGCTCCTGACTTCAAAACGATGCAGGGAGCAGCGACGAGCTTTCACTGTGGCGCTATATTTACATGGGTTTTCAGCGCTGGTGCAGACCATCTTATCTATCCAATGTCGAAATGCATGCTGGGTAATTACTCCCTATCATATCCCTATCTTTGTCTTAGTCATCCAGGCAGTAGTGGGGTTACAGTCAGTTGATTCACAAACTCACATATCTGCCTCCTTCAGTTTCCATATCCCTCTTGATATGTTTTAGATTGTTATATTTTTATAAAGTTGTTTACATGTTTGTATGTCATATTTTCTTGCAGTCTTCTCTAAATACTCACAAAAGTTCCCTGTGGGCATCACTGAGGTTTTATCTGATCTTTTCTTTCTTTTTGGAGGAAGTGGTGAGTGTCTGGAAGGATGGAGGTTGTGTGGGTGTTGAAGGTTTAGGTGGCCTGGTTGAGTAGGGTGGAGGATCTTGGGAAGAAGCTGAACTTGCAGTACCGATCGTATTTTATTGTTGATCAAAAAGGACCGTAGAGGCAGAGAGCAGGCGCTAAGGCATCGGTTCTCAATCCTGGTCCAGCAGGGCGAGTCCCACCCCCTGCTGGTTTTCATTCTGGCCATCGAATCAGGTGCATGCAAGAAACTACAGTCAACCTATGAACAGGAAGCTTGAATATGATGAGACAGACAGACCGATAGCAGGTCATGGTTTCATTAAGCAAGCACACTCAGGTTTTTCTGCTTCCATATACATATATAGTGGTTCTGGTTCTGACTAACGCTGGCGACCTAAGAAGGTCAAGATGAGTAGGAGAAGCTGATTGACTCATCTGCCGACATGAGAGGAAGTAAGATGTGTGGTGTTGGTGTTGGTGTTGGTGTTGGTGTGATGGTGTTCTGGTGATTTACAACATGTGAGCACAGTGTGAGAAAAGTAAGAATAGCTGCTGACAGCGAAAGACCGAGTCCTGACTGAAGCTTTGTGCGAGAGGATGCTCCCATCTTCAATACGGCAACATGTCCAACAGGTTACAAAAATGACAATGATGTTCACGTTTACATAAAGGAATTGAAACGCTAGTAGGTGATTGGCTGATGATGGATGATGTCACCTAAAATTCCAGCTGCAGACGAAGAACCGAGGAAACAAGGCGACCACAGTCGACATCGGACGTGTTTTTCTGGTTTTTAGTAGATGAATGGACTTCCGGTGACTCGTTCCTCAGACTGCTGGAGGTGTGAGGTTCCTCATCCACCAGCTGTCTGGCCAACGAGCCCATCAGCTGCAGCCGATACAGCTTGATGAGTCAGAAGCAGTTCATCAAGTGATCATAGTCACGGCGTAACATTTGCCATTTGGTGGACGTCTTCATCAGGAAACTGCATCACAGGTAGCAGACAACCCTGGGCTTTCCAGCTAAAGGTCAGGATGGATACTGGTGGTGCAACGCTTCATGAGGCTCCCAGGACAAAAGACTCATTTCTCATTTACAGCAGGTCGTGCTCCGAAGGTGTTAAAGACTCACTCCCACGACCACCATCACTCCTGTTCACATTTCGCTTGTGGCTGCCCATGAATGCACACATCTGTAGCATGGCTGGCCTCAGTGGGAGCAGAAACCTCCAACCTAACCCTCGCAGTCTCGCTGCCTTGTTCCACTCAGACACATGGTCATTCATCAGACGTCGTCGTGAGCTCTCTCCGGACGGCATTAGTATTAACAGGGCAGGTTGGTGATTTGACTTTGCCCGTGCACAGAGGTAATTTCATTCAGTCATCCAGATGGTGATATATTGTCCCGTAGTAATCCAGAGCAATGTCACCCACAGCAGAGCTCCATATCGCTGTAATGCCTCTCTTCCACTATTTTTTCTATTTGTCTTGGTGTTTAAATGCACTATGTCTCCCTTTTATTGCTTATTTTATATTTTATTATTTTACCCCGTTGAATTCTATTATTTTTACTGATGCATTGACCTAATTTCCCCATGGGGATCAATAAAGTTTTGGTGCCGGGTGACACACGGCATCAATCTGGACGAGGCAACAGAGGTAACGCAAAATTTCAGATGGAGAAAATTATGTTTATTCCAGACGCAATAAAAATTCTCGCGGTCCTGATGTAAAAACCACCCAACACCAAACCCCCCCAAGGTAACACTCACACTGTCCGGAGCGAGCTATAGACTGAATACTTTGCTTACACTTCCAGCTGTGTCTCCTCCTGCCAGCTGTTTCCTGCCTCCTCTCCACCGAGCTCAACAGACGAGTTGAGGGTTGAGGGAAGTCAGGAGGAAGATGGGCTGAGCAGATGTTAAACTGGCTGGGCTAAGTGTGCTCTGGAAAATAAAGGCTGGACGCTACGGACCTGTTGCCTCGCTCAGATACAATTCCAATGGATGCGTTGGATGAAAGTCATAATTTTTTATCTTTGGTTAATATAGTGATGATGTGAACACATACAAGCATCATCATTTCTCTCTCTCTCTCTCTCTCTCTCTCTCTACCTCTCTCTCTCTCTCTCTCTCTCTCTCTCTCTCTGTCTGTCTAACACATGCTAAAGCCTCTGGCTCTATTTAATGATGCTGATGAGGTGATAAGTGCGATTTGTCATTTTACAGATACAACATATTAGCCTCAAGGGCCGCAAGACCGCCCACACAAGTACACACACACACACACACACACACACACCACAAACACACCCCCCACCCCCAGCCGCCATGCATCTCGCCGAGGGGGGATCTGGCCGGGTGTCTTGTCTGTATGAGCTCTCGCTCTCTGGGGCGGCCGTGACAAGAAAAGCCTGCTGCTTGTTAGATGGATGGCACTGACCCTGGAGGAGGAGGAGGAGGAGGAGGAGGAGGAGGAGGGAAGGAGGGAGCTGGAGGAAGGAAAGGACGAGGGACTCGGCCAGAGAAATGAGAGGACGGGGGAAAAAAAGGGAAGAGTGAACCAGATAGCGAGCTAGGGTCGCCAGTCTGAATCCCAAGACCAGCTCCCCTCCCTTAAGAAACTCATAAGACGGTTTCCTTGTGCAAGACAGTGAACCGCCACTTCATCCACTTTACCAGCTCAGGACCCAAAACTGGGCGGTTGCCAGGTATGAAAGGATAGAAACGCATGAATGTGTATCACACCTTATGACACACAGTCATACTAGACGTTATAGTGAGTCATATGCTAGTTTAATGCAGTGAAGACAAACAAGCACCAATATAAACCAAATCAATCAGAAACCATTCACCCTCTCCTTATATCAGCTTGATAGAAATTACTGTGATGTATACCATTATATTTCATATCATCAAGACTCATGTCATGTCGATTCTGCAGATAATAAGGTGGGATTATATATTTACCCTCCACTTCACCCCTGCTGGCATGAAACCAGGAAATAAAACACAAAATACTGCTTCTCTGGTGGTGGGAGGTCATGACGATCACTAGTTTACCTTTAGATTCACCACAGATCAGAGAGAGAGAGAGAGAGAGAGAGAGAGAGAGAGAGAGAGAGAGAGAGAGAGCGAGCTCTTGGGGTGAATCATTAATTCTGATGTGAATTAATGTCGGGCCGGGTAAATGAATCACAAACCAGTCAGACTAGAGGGAGGAGATGAGAAACATGAGCAGGGAAAAGAGAGAGAGGAGGCAAATAAGCAGAGAGAAAACAGATGGAGGAAAGAGAGAAAAAGGAGAGGAGGAGGTGGGAGAAAAAGGAGAGAGAGGATGAGAGAAAGAGGTAGGTATGGGATGGGATGAGGCACAAGAATTACAAGAGAAAATGAGAGAAAGAGGGAGGCAGAAAAAAGAGGACAGAGAGGGAAGTCGAGATGAGGGTGATGAAAAGATGGAGACATGATGTGAGAATGGCTGAGAGAAAGAGAGAGAGAGAAGAGATAAGAGATAAAGAGATAAAGAGAAAGTAAAGGTGGAGTCGATCGAGTTTTGGTGGAGTGGATGGTCCTAACATTTTTCCACGACCAGTTCAACGTCCGATAGGAAGATGAGATGTGAGGAAGATGAGGTGTGAGGAAGATGAGGTGTGACGCCAGGCATTGAGGCTGGAGAGGAGTGAAGGTACGAGGATTGGTGGAAAGATGAAGGATGACAAAAAAGAGTCAAGGCTTTAGAAAACCAGATGATACGAACGATAGAATACGCCTCAATTCCTGAATCCATCGAGAGCCAATAGAAACAACAAAGACTCCTGGTTCCCTAGAAATGACTGAACAACTGAGGAGAACGTTTTTCATTCAGCACCTTTTTAGAAACTTGATGTGCGCGGCTCAAAACTTTCAATCCTCCAAATCATTACTATGTTGTATGAGACGGGTCTTAAAACGGCCGACGGCGTCAATAATAATCCACCGTGAGGATTTTACTGATTTTTCACAACAAGCCGGCTGTTGATGCCTGTCGGGAAACATGTAGAACAGCAAACGTAGGAGCTTTCATGTCCCGAACCACCTCACATCACACCAACCTGGCCAGACGGGGCCCGGCGATTTGAAAAGATCTCTTCAGGAGCACCAAAGTCCTCATACGGGATCATCTGACTGACCATCGGGTCTAGACGGCAGCAACATGGACATTCGTTTACTTGAAAATGTCACGAATGATTACTTTAAGGCCATGGCTCGCAAAACAGTGACATTCTGGAGGACGTAGTTATCTGAGCTTGGGGAAATATCGAGCGAAAAATGTTTTATCTAACGTGATTTTACAGCTTTTTGGAAACCATCGGGAGAGATACCAAAAGGGACACGGGAAAAAGGAGGTAGGGACGAGGAAGGAAGTAAGTAAAGGACGGCGCCACCGCTCTCTTGAGATCTCCAAAATGCCATCAGACATCACGAATCTGACACAAAGTCAAAAAACACACCGGGCCCCCATACCGCCGAGCCTGTGGCCCCGAGATAAGCCTGGAGCTCTGGACGGGCCTCCGGAAGATAGGGGGGAACAAAGAGATGTGAGAAAAACACCTGAGAGAGACAAGGGGGGAGAGACAAAGAGAGAGAGAGAGAGAGAGAGAGAGGTGTGTGGCGGGATGAGAGAGAATCAAAAGACAGGTAGAGGGAAGAGAGAGAGAGAGAGAGAGACAATGAAAGGTCATCGGAGTGACAAAGTGAAGTGAATGAAAAGAGACAATGTAAAGACGGAGAGACGTGGAAATGAAAGGAAATGAGAGAGGTAGACGAGAGGACGAGAGGAGAGATCAGAGAGTCCTGGCTTGTGTCACATGTCCTCGGCATTGAGGCGGTTTAGAGACGGTGATTCGGACAAATAAACCCATTGGTAGAGCTGCAGAGGGAAGGGAAGAGGAGGAGGAGGATGGACAGGAGGAAGAGGAAGAAAGAGACGGAGGAAGGGGAGGAGTCAAAAGAAAAGGAAGAAACAGAAGAGGTTTAAAAGACATCTAAATGGTTTATAATGTGAAAAAAGTTTAATAGACGCACAAAATGAAACCATCATCTTGTACTTCTACTACTGTGGTGTTTCTGATATTCACAGCTGCCTTGTTTAAATCAGTAATAGTGTATTTACTGCTTGGTCTAAAACTGATCCTGGGTCTGAGATGAAGCTTCGACGCAACGTTGAGAAGACGTCTAGTGCTCAGTGGCGTTCTATAATAAAGCACATGTACATGTCATGTACGTAATATGCTACAAGCTATTAGTTTGCTAACGTTAACGAGCACGTCAAGAGGACTAACGTTACTGTATTCTCCTTAGAGGAAGTTGAGGCAGCTGACCAATCAGAGAGCTGAGACCACAGTCAGGATCACTGATATGGAATCAGCTTGATGTGTCATCGTGGGACGGTAACGAGTCTGTAGAGCAGCTGATGAAACTTACAAGAGGCATTGACTTCTGGTCGTCTTTAATGAGACTCGCTGCAAAACAGAGGAAAAAGTAACTGAAGACACACACACACACACACACACACACTCACTCACTCACTCACTCACACACACTAACACACACACACACACAGTGAAGCTCTCGGGTCTGGACTCCAACGAACCATACACAGTAAAATAACAGTCTGTTTAGACGATGATTCCCAAACTCGGGTTAGAAGCCACTGAAGCAGCACAGAAAACAACGAGGAACTCCTCTGGGGAGAGGAGAGGGGGAGAGGGGGAGGAGAGGGGGGAGGGGGGGTGGAGGTAGGGAAGGGAAGTGAGAACGAGAGGTGAGAGAGTGACAGGGAGGGAAAGGGGAGAAAGAGGAGGGAAGGAGGGAGAGGGAAGGTGACGAGAGAAACGAGAGGAGGGAAAATGGGGAAAGAGAAGAGAAGGGAGGGGAGGAAGACAGGGAGAGGAGAGAGAATGAGGAGGGAGGGGAGGAAGAGAGGAGAGGAGAGAGAACGAGGAGGGAGGGGAGGAAGACAGGGAGAGGAGAGAGAACGAGGAGGGAGGGGAGGAAGACAGGGAGAGGAGAGAGAACGAGGGGGGGAGGAAGAGAGGAGAGGAGAGAGAACGAGGAGGGAGGGGGAGGAAGACAGGGAGAGGAGAGAGAACGAGGAGGGAGGGGAGGAAGACAGGGAGAGGAGAGAGAACGAGGAGGGAGGGGAGGAAGACAGGGAGAGGAGAGAGAACGAGGAGGGAGGGGAGGAAGAGAGGGAGAGGAGAGAGAACGAGGGGGGGAGGAAGAGAGGAGAGGAGAGAGAACGAGGAGGGAGGGGGAGGAAGACAGGGAGAGGAGAGAGAACGAGGAGGGAGGGGAGGAAGACAGGGAGAGGAGAGAGAACGAGGATGGAGGGGAGGAAGAGAGGGAGAGGAGAGAGAACGAGGGGGGGAGGAAGAGAGGAGAGGAGAGAGAACGAGGAGGGAGGGGAGGAAGACAGGGAGAGGAGAGAGAACGAGGAGGGAGGGGAGGAAGACAGGGAGAGGAGAGAGAACGAGGAGGGAGGGGAGGAAGAGAGGGAGAGGAGAGAGAACGAGGAGGGAGGGGAGAAAGAGAGGAGAGGAGAGAGAACGAGGAGGGAGGGGGAGGAGACAGGGAGAGGAGAGAGAACGAGGAGGGAGGGGAGGAAGACAGGGAGAGGAGAGAGAACGAGGAGGGAGGGGAGGAAGACAGGGAGAGGAGAGAGAACGAGGAGGGAGGGGAGGAAGGAGAGGGAGAGGAGAGAGAACGAGGAGGGAGGGGAGAAAGAGAGGAGAGGAGAGAGAACGAGGAGGGAGGGGAGGAAGGGAGAGGTGAAATAGCAAACAACAAGTATGGGGAGGGTGACGGGAGAATGATGAAAAAGAAAGAGCATTCCTTTCTTTGTCTCCCCTCTCCTCCCTCCCCCCCACTGAGGGAGGAGAGGGGAGACAAAGAAAGGAAGATTTGGGGTACAAAGCAAGTTTTTGTCTTTGGAAGATAACAGTTGTTGCATCAGACCCTCCCTCCTCAGTACGACGCTCCTCGGGGGAAGAAGGGATGAGGGAGGGGGGAGAGAGGGGGAGAGAGGGAGGGAGGAGGTGAAGGTTTTGTCTGGACAGTCACAAGCGTACAAGGTCACCGTCTAGTGATGCGTCAGAGGAATTGTATTGTGGTTCCACATGGGAGACAATGAAAGGGTAGAGCCGCCATGAAGAACAGATAGAGAGAGAGAGAGAGAGAGAGAGAGAGAGAGAGAGAGAGAGAGAGAGAGAGAGAGAGAGGGATAGAAAACTACAATCTGAAACGACGACACAGAGACGGGAGAACGAGGAACAGAGGAAATACACTCTGGATTATTGGCAGCCTCGCATTTTCTGCATGTACAATAGCTTCTGAAATAATTGGAAATTGACTTTCGGCCTTCACACATTTATCTATGCAGGTTACGACAGCACAGGGTCAAACAATAAAAACCAAAAAGAAATCTTCCATGGTTTCAAAATTGAAAAGTGGCCACAGCCGTGATTACTGCCACCATTTGGAACGGTTCAAATCAATTTGGTTGGAGGAAATATATCCTCATTTGCAGTGTTATTCAACTCACCTGTGACAGGTTGCAGGGGCCCACATGGTGTAAACGAACCAATTATCCATTTTAAAGTGATAAAACAGTAAAACAGTCTGTTCTGCTTCGCTGGTCGTCTGTGGAAATGTTGAAGAGAAAAGAGTCTGAGAAACCATTATCACCAAGAAGGAGCCTTCATGAGGCTATGAGGCTATGAGGCCATCTCTAGAGACCTTGGTCTTCCTGTTCCAACAGCTTTACTGTTATTAAGAAGATTGTTGCTCATGGGGTTGTTGAGGATCTCCCAGGACGTGGTGGTAAATCAAACTGATCTCAGATGTCGCCGAAGGCTGGTGAAAAAACACCTTGCATCACATCCGAAGATCTCAAGGCTGAGCTGGAGAGGTCTGGGGTAATGGTTTCAGCCCGTACCATACGCTGGACACCATGCAAGAAGGCTTTACCAAGGATCTTTACCAAGACCCACCAGGACAAACCGAAATCCTTCTGGGAAAATGTTCTCTGGACCGATGAAACCAAATTAGTCTTTAGCAATGCAGATCTGTGTTTTGTTTACAGACGACAAAATGAAGCTTTTAAAGAAAAGAACACCGTCAGACAGGGTGGAGGGTCCATAATGCCTGTGGGGATGCTTTGCTGCCTCGGGTACTGGACGTCCTGAACGTATTAAAGGTATTAAATCATGAAATCAGACGATTACCAAGGAGTCTTGGAGAGAAATGTGCTCCCCAGAGTCAGAAAACTGGCTGTCAATAGGAGGTCATGGGTCCTCCAGCAGGACAGTGACCCTAAACACATCCAGAAGCACCCAGGAATGGTTCAAGAGAAAACACTGGACTGTTCTGGATCCTGGTCCTGAGTCCTGATCTCAATCCTGATCGCAAGACGTGAAATGTGCAGTTGGTCAAAGCAATCCTTCTTACATTGTAGAACTGCAGCGGGTTTCAGTTGAAGAGAGAAGAAACCGCCAGCAGGAAGAAGCAGGAAGCTTAGTGAAGGTTTGGAAGCATCATCATTGCCAAAGGCTGTGCAACTCAGTATTAGAAAAGGGAGCCAATGATCATGTCCACAGCCACTTTTTGTCTGTAGGTTAGCATGGTTAGCATCTTATTATGTCTATGTCTGTATTCTTATTATTGATCATGTGCTGTAGAACAGGTGGACGCGTGAAGACCGAACGCTGTTTCAATTTCCAATTATTTCTAAAGATGCTGTACATTATCTGCACAAGATGCACAACATGGTGCCAGTAATCTTGGCCAGAACTGGAGATATCTCTCATATGTACCCATACTCCGACTGGCTTCACCTCCTGCTCTATCTCTCGGCCTCCTCCTTTATCAGGTGGCCTCGTCTCCTCACCTCCTCTCATCACCTGCTCCAAGTTTCCTGACGTTGAAGCTCCTTGATCTTCCCCTCTCCTCCTTTTGCTTCCACTGTCACTGTCTTTTTCCATGGCTGCCACAGGGCTGACGTCGCTGAGAGACTGTAGGGTTTTCATTCGGCCCTTGAATTGACGTCTGAAATACCTGGTAGTTCAGTGCAGTCGCATTGGGAGGATTGCTTTTTTCAATTTCCCATTTTGCTAGCAAGTAGATGATCCCTTGTAAGTACCCTGTTTTTTCCGATAAGGTAAGTCGTATCATTTTACATCAGATCAGATCACATCAGATTGATTGATTTCGGTTTTGCATTTTGTTTGTTGGACTTGTTCGCTGGTACGATGAATCCTTTGTTGAGGTAACGTCAGTAGACAGTATACTTAGCCGTAGTTAGCTGTAACTTTAGCGATTTTGTTGCAGTGAGTTATTGTCGGTGATTCCATTTTACTACACACTGTTAAACGGAGCTAGCGCTAAGCTAGTTTTCACTTGTTTTTTATCAGTTTCTATCCCCTTCTCTCTTACTAGCCCCTCTTTTGTTCTGCCATTCACATCTCTCTCTCTCTCTCTCTCTCTCTCTCTCTCTCTCTCTCTCTCTCTCCACCTCTATTTCTATGTCTCCATCACTTTCTTCTCCTCTCCTATTTTAATATTTAATCCCTTTCAGAGTGGTGTGCATCTCTATCCATTTCCCTCCTCTCACTCTTTCCCTCACCATCTATCTATCCATCTATCTATCCATCTATCTATCCATCTATCTATCCATCTATCTATCTATCCATCTATCCATCTATCCATCTATCCATCTATCTATCCATCTATCCATCTATCATCTATCTCTCTCTCTATCTCTCTATCTCTCTATCCATCTATCCATCTATCCATCTATCTATCTATCTATCTATCCTCCCTTCCCCAACCTCTATCTCCCTTGCGACAGAGCAAACCCTTTAATAATATATGAGCTCCTCCGTCTCTCCTGGCAGCGATGCCAGATTCCTACAGGATTCAGTCATGGCTGCACTAATGAGATTAACATGGCTCTCCCTCCCTCCCTCGCTCCACACCGGGGGAGGAGAGGAGCCAGGAGGTGCCCAGGGTGGGTGGGTCGATTGTGGGGTGGCTGAACTAGGAAAGCCCTGGTTCCATCTGGGCCTCACCACAAGGGACAGGAGCAGAAAGGAACATCCCAGGTGAAGGGGTAGAGAGAGAGTGTGTGTTAGCCAAGCTAACAGAGCTAGCCCCTGTTGAAACTTGGCCGTGACAAGTGTGTGTGTGTGTGTGTGGTTTGTGTTTGGGTGTGGGCGGGTGTTTGGCAGTCCTCCGCAGTCTTTCCCTGTGTTTGAAGAGCTGTGGTGGAACTTGGCAGTCCTTACTGGCAGAATGGAGAGAGGAGAGAAAAAAAGACTCTGGAAGGATGAAGGGATGGAAGGATGAAGGGATGGAAGGATGGAGGGGTGGAGGGGTGGAGGGATGAAAAAGAGAGAATAAGATGCTAACCTGAGGCCTTATTGTTGAGCCTGCCCAAACAACAACTACACCTTATTTAGTTATTTAGGAGATGCTCTTATCCAGACTTGTGACAACTGCACCAGTAGATAAGCTTAAATTGATGCACCACACACACACACACACACACACACACAACACACACACACACACATATACAGAGAGACGGTCAGACAGATTCTAAGGCAGAGAGACATAGAAAGTGAGAGAGAGAGGCAAATATCCTCCATCCTGAAGTTTGGTGGAGGCTGAGAGCGTTTTCCAATCAAGTGGATGAAATCAATCCTTCACTCTGATTGATCTCCCAGTCAAATTAGCTGATTTGGTAATCTATCAGTGAATTTAAGAAACATTACCCAAAGACTGCTGTTCAACTTAAGATATATTACTCAAAGGTTTGTACTCGTATCATTCAGTTAAGATGTAAGAGATTTCTAAAACTATCATTCAACTTAACAGCATCATTTAAACATTTGTAAATCTAGCAGTGGATTAAGACATATTACTTATAAACAAATACATAAATACAAAAATCAATATATGGGAAAACATTTATTCATAGAAATCCGAAAATAAATTAATAAATAAGACATATATTAACAAGAAAACATCTATATCTAGTAATGTATTTGTCACGTGGGTGGTGTTTAACACACTTCTTTTATTCATCTATTGACAGATTTCGATGCATAATATTTTAGAAATCTATAATTTTTGTATTTATTTATAGATTTATTTATGCATTCATTTATTCTGTCCTCCATACTGTCTGGCATCACTCAAGATGTGCACACACACACACACACACACACACACACACACACACACACACACAGTCCTTATCAGTAAACTCCAGTTATTCCACAGCAGTGCCGCCTGAGTTATCGCCATGGTGATCGGGAAGATTTGAAGTGAACAGCAAGGCTTTGAGAGGTGATCTCTACTTCACACACACACACACACACACACACACACACACACCTATAGTATAGCAGTATTTAACTCTCTCCCTCTCTATGTCTTTCACTAGTAAACACAAAATGTCCAATTCTCTCTGTTATTCAGTCGAGGGAGAAATCAGCAAACCAACAACAACAATTATTTACTTATTTAAATGCCACCACCTGCTGACATGCACACACACACACACACACTCTTACACACACACACTCGTCCTACTGAGCTGCTCTCTCTCTTCCACACACACTGCAGCAGATGAATAGCGGTAGGCATGTGTTACTGCGTGCTGCTCATGCTGAACAGTGAGTAAACTAACCTCTGGCTCTTGGGGGGTGGAACCATTTAATCAAGCATGGGGGGGGGGGGGGGGGGGGGAGGACTGAGGCTCTCTGTCTAAATCAGTCAGCCACATCACGATCACACCAGCAGGGATTAACAAGGCTCATCTTATCTCATCTCATCACACCCCTCTGAGAGACGCAGGCGCCCCCATGCCACATACTAAGACACATACTAGCCCAAAGCTCGATTCAGATCCCATACAAACGCTATGCAGCTCCACGCACAAAGACGGTGACTATACTGAACTGGCCATTTTACACAAGGGAAATGGGATTTGTTCTTTTTGCACGTCAACTCCTAGATAAATATATTCTTGCATGACCTCTACCCAACATACTCGTCCAAACACATGACACATTTCTGAAGATGTTGCCCAAATAAGAAGGATCACAGGAGGCATGACGCAGCTATTTGTACACAGTTAAAGTGTTAATATTTAATACTAGTGTGCACGCCCCTCCCAAGGTTTCTTCCATTTTTTCCTAAAAGGTTTTGTGGGAGTTTTTCCTTGTCCCCTGTGAGGGTCCGAGGCTGAGAGATGTCGTGTACTAACCATGTATTGTTTGAGACTGGAACGGTGATTAAGGGCTGTACAAATAAAATGTGATTTGATTTGATTTAATATGTCAATAACACACCGTTGAGTGTGAACATTGATCCTGAACGCTCCAGTGAAGTGAATTTTTGTTTTTTTAGATATAGCTTCTGAAAAGATTATTTTACTACAAGATCAGATTCGCACCCCTGGTTTAAAATAACAGTACTACCAGAACCAAAGCAAGGTCCCCTAAGGTAAATTGGATTTGTAAATTGAATTTATTCACTCCATTGCAAAAGCCTAAGAGACTTTCTCTCTTTATCCAAAACGGGCAACCCCGCTTTATCTAGCTGGGCCTGATCAAATCAAATCAAATCACATTTTATTTGTACAGCCCTTCATCACCGTTCCAGTCCTCTAAGGCTTCACAGTGCCCAACATGTGAAACAATACATGGTTAGTACATGACATCCCCCAGCCTTGGACCCTCACAGAGGACAAGGAAAAACTCCCACAAAACCTTTTAGGGGAAAATGGAAAGAAATCTTGGGAGGGGCTACTCAGAGAGGGAGGGCTAGTCAGAGAGGGAGGGGCTACTCAGAGAGGGAGGGGCTAGTCAGAGAGGGAGTGGCTACTCAGAGAGGGATCCCCCTACCAGGACGGTTGGGCGTGCAATAGATGCTGAGTTGGGGACGAGCAGCATAAACACAATGCATAAAAGTTTATTATGGTGGGACATCCAGATCTGATGGGGCATCACAGCGAACAGCAGCTCAGTCAGCGTCGTCGTAGGACTGGAGGACCAGGCAGGCGCCAATAATGTGGGACAACACAAAAACGACTGACTACCAAAAGCAATTCCACTGAACAATTTAATCCAGTTAGTTAGCTGGTTAAATGTCATATAGTTCATCCTTTTGAAGAGACTGTGACTGTGGTGGTGACAGTGGCAGTGAGGAAGAGGGGTCCAGCTAAGACAGGCCACACCAGCCTGACCCACATTATGTCCTTTCAGAAAAAAACATAAAATAGAGTCATATGCTTCCAAGGGAGCTGGTACAAACTCTACGGGGATTTTCCACACGGTAATCGTTCATTTTCACTGAGATGTGAGCGGGAGTAGAGAGCTGCGAGCAGTCTGGCAGGCAGCGTGGCAAGTGGGCTCTCTCTTGTGAAATCGCCATCTTCACGCTCATTTCCTTTAAAAGGATTCGGATACTAGAAGAACGCTCTGGATAGCTTTGGTAAACAGTAGACTAGTAACTCCCACCATCATGCAGTTACTGTTTACGCCACAGAGTGTCCAGAAGAAGTATATGGGCAAAAAAAGCAGTAAGAGACGAGAGCCAAGGCAGTGGAAATGTTGACTCTTTTGGCGTTGAGCCCGTCCAAATGCCTTGTTAATGACAGCCACCAAATAGCTACACTGGTGTGGCCAGCCGCCATGTTTCAACGTCCCCACAAGAATACTAGAGCAAACATTTATCGGAGGAAGAGCTCCGGAGGCAGAAATAATCTCACTGGCTTTGCTAATTTGTGTTTATCTCAACCAAAGGACCACAGTTTCTCTGGCTAAGTAACATTAGACTGAAGCCCAGTGAAAAAGAAGTAAGAGAGGAGCTAGCTAATATTAAAAAAGCCTAGCGCTCTGCTACTAACTGAAAACATCCAGTGTAGCCATACTAAATTGTCTAAATTAGCTAGTTAGCCTAGCTGACCTTCCAAGTAGCTCTCTAGGTGAGCTAGTTAGCTAGCCTGGTGACCTCCATGAATTAAATAGAAAAAAAAGAAATATGTTTTGTTCATATTTTGACCACTGTTTCTTTGACATTCAAGTTTGCCAGTTAGCTAACTTGTGCTCCAAAAAACACCTTGAGGTCTAACTCAGCCAGTCAGATTATTTCTGCCTCCAGAGCAGCTCTGTTTGGGTAACTAAAACTCTGCAATACAAGAGATCTGAGTTTTACAAAGTCTCAGCGACAGCCTAACCCTCTTAGACGATCAGGCAGACTTACAGGCGCTTATGAGACTTGAGAACATTCTGCCTAATGGGGAAATGGGTGAAGCGTTTGATCAGCATCAAGAGCAACACACATTCCAGTAAAGGTGCTGCTATCCTGCAAGGAACGCCAGCGGAGGTTAGAGGCATGTTTGATCAGATTGAGGCCCTTATTAGGCTGCTGCTGGTTATCCCTATGTCCTCGGCAAAAGCCGAAACAAGTTTCAGTGCTTTGAGGGGACTTAAGACGTGGCTCAAAGCCATACTGTTGCAAGCCCACGTAAGCCGTCTCCGGAGTGTGCCATGAGCACCAGGAAACTCTTGACAAGGCTGATCTGAGAGGAATCTACTGCCAATTTGTTGTTGTAAATAAGAGAAGAAGGCAAGTGTTTGATTGTTTCCAAAAAAAAAGTACAAAACTTGATGTTAGGTATGTGCCAGCTACTCAAAGCTCTCAATTGTGCAATCTGTGAATAAATCAAATTTTGGTTTCTAGGAGGTTTTACATGGATGTGGGTGTCCTGCCCATTGACACTGCAGGAGTCTTCATAATTGGTATTTTGGTCTTAATGGCTTTTTAAACTGAGGGACCGACACACTGACAGAGAAAGTTGAAGCAAGGGGGCACTTATTAAATGATAAGGTGCCTATGGTACTTCATCTGATAGATAAGGAAGTGTGAGAGCAGGGAGGGCTGATGGGCATTTAATACATCTGAGAAAGAAAGAGATATGGTAGGGGAAGCCATGTGCAGCTCGCCCAGTGACCTGAGTCTAATCTCACTTAATTGGAAGCTGCCCTCTCACATTTGATTTCATTCAAAACAAGAAGCCTGAAAATATCCCTGGGATACGTAAAGTGGGATAAACTGTCCTGAATGTGAAGTGGAAAGATTCCTCTCACATGTGAAAACTTCAACTCTACCACCAATGAGTCCCTACCATCTTTCCAAGCAAACCTTTGTTTTGCTGCGGACATACTGTGGTTTTATAGTCAGTAAAATTGGGAATAATATACTACATCTTCTGAAAGTACACACCATCTACTGCCACTAATCTTTGGGATAAAGAGATTCAGTAACATTCGTCATATAACAACTCAAAAGGGAATGATGTGGTTATGAAAGTGGAATCGTACATGGCAGAACTTTGTTTATCCCAGTCTCTGCCTCTTTCCCAAACAGCCTCAACGAGCCAGAGACGTGGGCGGGTGGGTTGATTTAGCATAACTGTTAGTATTTTCTTGGTTCATAATTTGAAGCGAGCGTGGGCAATTTGAACTGCAAATGTAGATTATACATTCCAGCACAATGCTTTGTGGGTAATCATCTGTATTTTCTAATTGGTACTTGCAGCTGAAATCCTTTTAAGAGCGACTTGTTAAGAGGTTTGCAGATTGTCTGTAAATTGTCTGCCTGTTTGAAGTATTGGTTGGGAATGTCAACGGATTTCCCACCGTGTCCATCAACCATGTACGGGGGGTGGAATCAGAGAGATCTACTGTTGTAAGGCTGAACACCAAAACTCAGAAGAACATGTGGTCTGACGTTGAGAACAAAGTGTTCCCTTACATTGTGAAAAATGTCATGATACGTATATATAAAATATGAAAAAATGCCAAATGTCTTCGTGTTCGGAGAGGAGAAGATTCTCCTCTGCCTGGCTGCTCAGCATGTCAGCAACAATGACAGAACAGAACTAATAGAAAACACAGCGATCATTATTTCAATCAATGAATCAACTATCATTTGTTACAACACAGTCAGTAACCGAGTCATTTCTCTGTGTTGTTTTGATTTGACAGCTACAGGTTGGCTGAAGGTTTCCAGTGCTTGAGTCTAGCGCTAATTCAAAGGTATTCTGCAACACAGTAATTGAATTATGGAACAGCAGAATTAAAATCATACAATTATTCATGAATAAAAAACCATTACAGCCCAAATCCCCCTTAACCGAACGAGGACAGGGTCTAGGTTTGGAACGATAAAGACACTTTTAGCTGTCTCGTTTTCAGCATGATAACTGGGACAGAACCACAGAGGACATCGAGGATGTTGAACGGAAACCAAAACAACTGTATGGGCCAACTGCTACATTTTAAATCTCCATCTGTACTACGGGGAAATCCACCGGCCTGGCTGGGCAGCAGTAAACAAAACTTCAACCTGAACTTGACACGGACCCAAAGCCACCGATCCATTTTCACCCAAAAAAACTTCACAGCCAGGACATGAATTCCACCTGAAAAGATTTCCACCGCTTTTTTGCCCTCAGCACAGTCCGGCACACTTTCCCCCCAAATCACATTCTGGTCATACATATGGATCGGTACCCGCTGCTATGGCAACAGGCATCGCACTTTGCCGGTCAGGTTAGTTTGGGGCGGAATTGGTCATGCCATAAAAAAATCCTTCACATGCCACTGCTTCTCACATTGAAATGCCACCGGGCACTGTCAGGTTCTCTAGTTGAGAAGCCGGTGAGCTGTCAGCCGAGGCCGGCGGCCCCGTCAAGCCCGGCCCAGAGCGCCGGACTTATTAGAAACCCCCGTGCCTCACTAGAATTCAATAGGAGTCAAAGATGACAGCTGATCTACTGTATGAATGTAAGAGGTTTTTCATATTGGAGAGAAACAGCGTCGACTCACCCCTGCTCACGTCTGTTACTTCACCTCCACAGCAGGGGGGAGGAGGGGGGAGGAGGCGTCTCCGGTCAGGGTCACCGCTGGCTGGGTTGAGCGTCGGCTTGGCCCCGGGTCTGGCTGCTGGTTGTATGCTAGGTGGTCGTCTTGTGTCCTGGATTTGAATGTGTATCTATCAATCCTTCTATTATATTTCTATTGTTGTTCTATTGTTGTATTGTGTGCACGGTGCTGGTCCGATGCAGATTAAACCGCTGGTCCGGATGCTGGTCCAGACTGCGGTCTTGTGGTCCTTACGGGGGGTCTGATATCCCTTTTGGTCCGCTCAGGCTGACGGCGGGGAAACACTCGGTTCTCCACAGGTTCAAAGCAGGAGATCTCAGATGCAGAGCTGAAGGAAAGGAGGAGAAAGGGAGGAGAAAGGGAGGAGAAAGGGAGAGAGGTATTAATAGAACATATAAATTGCGTTGGAATTGGAGGCAGACGGAGGCGGAGGAGAGAACGAGAGGAGACGGAGATCAAATCAATACAAAAGTTGAATTAGACGTTCTAGATGAGGTGCGCGTTCCCATTTTTTCTCCTGATTTAAAAATTGCGTTCTGTCAAATACCTCCCGATGTTTATTATCAATTTCCACGCTGGATTATAACCAGACTGAGTATGTATCAGCGTTTGACTGGTAAATCCAGACAGGAGAAAGCTTCACTTTTCACATGGTTTCAGAGCCTCACTGCTCTAGCTCAGAGCCCTGAGGAACACCAAGGACCAACAAAACTAAATGGCTATATTATCTATATTGTATTATCCTGGCTTGTGTGGTACAAACACACACACACCTCTTCTGAAAATAGTCTTTATCACAAACAACCTGGCTTGAACGCCGCTCCGTCTCCAGCCAGCCAGCCACCCCCCCCGCTGGGCCAACAAATGGACTCAAATGTCAGAGCACATTCACACAAGTCAACACTCTCCTGGTGGAAAAAGGGGGCGGGGCCGCAGGCGGCGGTGTTTGAGGTTTAGCGGCTTCAGCGTAACGTGTTGAATATCTCTTTCTACGTCTGCATGAAAATCTTCTGGCTTCGACTAAAGGTTAGACAAGATAGAGAGAGAGAGAGAGAGAGAGAGAGAGAGAGAGAGAGAGAAGAGAAAGAAGAGAGGAAAAGGTAAGAGGGAGGATCGGCTCGGCTGATAGAGAGAATAATAAAGGTAAATGTCAGAAACAAGAGGTTGCTGACTAAAACCTCCTGAAGACCACAGACGAGATAGTGGTGGGTTAGGGAAGGAAGGAAGGAAGGAAGGAAGGGAGGGAGGAAAAACAAAAAATATATGAAAAAATATTTGAAATATATGGTGTATGTCTGAGAAAGAGTAAGACGGGAAATATGTGTAACCAGGTCGGTTCTGACTCTGGGGGTGAAAAGTAGATTTTGATCCACTGCGGTGCCCAACAGAGAGCTGGAGGCCAAGACTGACTGATAGAGAGAGAGAGAGAAATGGACAGATTAAGGAGAGAGAGAGAGAGAGAGAGGAGGAAAAAGCATTTGAATGCCTCTGTTATACGCCGTCTTTGCTCTTTGCCTGTTTTCAGTCTGAAATGTGACTCTGTTCCCGCGTGGCGACAGAGCAGGTGTGAGGTAAGACTGAAAACCAAGACAAACAAAGATCCTCTGTGTAAGAGAGTGAACAGGTTTTAGAATAAAACTCTCAATATGGTCTCGTCTCTCTGGTGAAGGTTTCACACACTACCTGATTCTACACACAGAATATCACTGGAAATAGGCAAGGTGAAAAAATAGATATTAGATATTATTATATAGATTATAGATATTAATTACTTTAGAGCAAAACACACTGGAGTCAATATTTGGTACTCATGGAGGACCAAGTGTGGGTCTTGATTAAATAAATTATAAATAATAAAATAAATAAATAATAAAAGATATAATGAATAATAAAATAAATAAAAAAGAAAGAAAGAAATAATAAATTAAATAATAAATAATAAAATAAATAAATAATGAATGATATAATTAATAATAAAAGAAAAAAAGAAAGAAAAATAAATAATAAAAGAAATACATAAATCACTCTATATATGAGTTCATAAATTGGTGTTAATTGGATCATGAAAGCAGTTATCCATGAATACCCCATTTTTTATTTTGACAACTCGTTCATCGCTGTGGTGGTTTTTTCACTTCCCAGACATCACTTGGCAACTGGGAGAGAGAGAGAGAGAGGGGGGGGGCGAGGGAGGAAGAGGAAGATGAAGAAACAGAGTAAGAGGGGTGGAGGGGGAAAGAGGAAGAGAGAGGGAGAACAAAGGAAGGAGGGAGGAAGAAGAGGCAGAAGGATGAAGAGAGCAAAAAGGGAGAGAGAGAAAGAGAGAGCCAAAACAGCTGGTAGGGAGAGAGAGAGAGAGAGAGAGCAACAGATTTGGCAATGAATAGAGGAGGTAGATGGACTGTGAAAGACAAGGCAGAGGAGGGAGACAGGAGCACCTGGAGGGGAGCAGCACACACACACACACACACACACACACACCACACACACACACACACACGCATACAGACACACACACACACACACACACACACATGCATAAAGCACACACACACACACACACACACACACACGCATAAAGCACACACACACACACTAGTGATGTCCCTTGTATTCAGTCCTGCCACCGCTGTGATCAAACGTATAGAAGATCTCTCAGTAAAGGTGGAATGACGTCAGCGACAGACGGTGTAAACGGAGATCGGCCCGTTGGTGACAAGATCATAGACACCAAAACCATCCACCTGTCCCCGGTAGACCGGTGGCTCCGGTAGAAACCACCATATCTCTGTCTGAAACCGTCAGTGTGTCTGCTGAAGTCTCACCAGGCGCTGCAGTCAGCCTGAGGTTCCTCATGTAGCTGTGGACCTTCATAGTGGGGACATTTTCATCATTTTGTCACTGCTAGCTAGGAGAGCTAGCTAGCTAAATCAGCACAAATATTTTGACAGTGTGATATTGTGGCACGGTAAGAAATTCATATTAAAACAGCTTTGGGATCAGTTTGAACTGATAGCAGGTCCTCCCATACTAACATGTGTGTGTGTGTGTGTGTGTGTGTGTGACTGAGGAAGAGATGGAGGAAGGAAAGGAGAAAGAGCATTAATGGATAAGGAGGGATACTTAGAGGAGGAGGAGGAGAGCGAGGCTTTAGAGGTGATGGAGGATCAAACGCAGATGCACAAAGTGAGCTGGGGGTGGTGGGGGTGGGGGGGTTGAGTGGGTGATTGCATATATCCCATTAATCTGTTGTCCCTGGCAACCGTGTAGTCTCTCTCTCTCCCTCTCTCTCTCTTGTTCTGCTGTCCACCTCAAGTTATTTCTCTCAGCATAACTCCTCTCTCCTCTTCTCTCTCCTCTTCTCTCTCCCTCTTTCATCTACGTCTCTCCGATCTCTCTCATCTCTTTCTTCCTAATGACTATCTCTCTTTCTTCCCTTCTCCCTCCCCCCTCCTCCCCCGTCCCGTCTCCCCGCCCCCCGTTCTTCATGAGTTTTTCAAATCTTCTCTCATCAACTCTTCATCTTTCATACATTACTTTCTCACTTTATCTCCTTGTTCCTCTGTCCCTCCCCATCCTATCTTCCTTTGAGTGTGTGTGTGTGTGTGTGTGTGCGTGTGTGCGTGTGTGTGCGTGTGTGTGTGCGTGTGTGTGTGTGTGTGTGAGAGAGAGAGAGTGTGTGAATGACATTCGACTGACCGCCACACAGCCAGACTCCACTGTTTCTGTCGCTACCCACAGTGCACCTCTCTACCCGGCCCTTGATACACCTCCAGCCCGACAGCCTCATGCTAGTTGATTGGCTGTGGCATAAACACACACACATACACACACACACACACACACAGAGAAACAACAAACAACAAACTTGAAGCGGCTAAGTGAAGTGAAGGTTTGAAATATAAGGAAAGCAGCACATATACTTTAATCTCTGCGTTTGAAAGGTCACTGTAATGATAAATCATGAAAAAAATATTTAAAAAATTGATTAAAAAATCTAAAAATACGTTTGATTAAAAGAAGACTTAAATACTTTATTAAACTAGACTAAACTAAATGACTAAAATGTGACTAAGACAAATGAAAACCGGCTGTCAAAATGAACCCTGAACACACCAGTTGTATTCACTGGCCCAGTGTGCATCAGGCCGTCCAGTGAACTAACTGCTGTTGTCAAAAAGGTAAGAGAATGCATTTCTATACATGACCTCCATCGGTCTCTGTTGGGATGCATGTGTTTCATAGACATTTCTACTTTCCAGCCATCATGTTGAATCCCGACGTGCCCGTCATGTACGTATAATTGTACGTATAAGATCAAATGACAAAATATGAACACTACAATGACTATATACCTGGTATACCTGGTTAGAGCATCTCTGTCATGCCTTGGTGACTCAACGTCTGTGAACACAAGAAGCACAGGAGCATCAAACCCCAACAGAGGAAACCTCGTCGGTGTCGTTTCCATCGCCTCAGATATTCCAGCAGATCCATTTTCCTACGAGTCACTCCGAAGCGACGAGGAACGAGGACGTCTCCAGGTGTGATACCTGTCTTTTATTTACTCGCCGAGTGACGCGTGTGCTCAGTAACGAGTGTAATCTCCATATTGTCCCAGCAGCCTCGGGGGCTTTTTTCACTGGAGTGGATCTGATGAGTTAAGAAGGCAGAAGACATCGCCGGCGAGGGAAGAGCGGGAATAGTTACCGCACACGCAACGCACTGCATGTGGCTTAGACATGCAGCCTCGCACGCAACCACACACACACACACACACACACACACACACACACACACAGAGTCTATCGCAATGTCTTTACCTAACTATCCCCCTGAAGCCATTTGAAGATCCCTCACCCAACAAACACACACACACACAATTGCAAACTAAACTATGAAGCATTTATAGATCCTGTCTAATTAAACCAAATCACCCTAAGCCCCGCCCCCTCCATATGACCCATCTCATTCCAACGCCATCAACCGCCACGCCATCGCCGGCCGTTTAGCGCCATCTCATAATCATGGGATCAAGCCGTTGACAGCCAGGATTGATGGTGATGGATGGAGAAGGAGAGATGGGAGAGAGGATGGATGGGGATTTGTGCCTTAGGAAAGAGGGAAGGATGGAGGAGAGAGAGAGAGAGAGAGAGAGAGAGAGAGAAGGGGGGGAGGGCAGAAGAGGAGAGTAGGCACACACATCCATTTGGGAGACATCAGAGAGCGTCAAAACAGATGACTCGACAGGATGAAAAGAGAGATTTAATGCAACCAACGCGCCCCTAATGTCAAGAGAGATGGAAAGTGGGGAGGGAGGGGGGGGGGGGGGAGAAGAATGGGATTTTATTCTGAGCTCACTTGGCAATATGTAAGCCCTTTCTAATAGAGCAAGAGAAAGAGAGGGGCAGATGGAGACACCGAGAGAGGAGGGGAGGACGAGCGAGAGAGAGACGGGGATTACAAAATAAAACATGCAAAGAGAAAGGAATTGGACTGGGAGAGATGAAGAGGGAGGAGGAGGAGGAGGAGGAGGAGGAGGAGGCAGCCAGAAGGTCATCAGTCAACCTCAGTTTGGACTCTCAACTCCTCGTCTCTCGTCTCTCTCTAGTTTCTCGACATCTTTTCTAATAATAATACATTTTATTTGTATAGTTCTTTTCTAGGTACTTTACATTGAAATCACGTCGTATAAAAACACAACCAAGACCACAATCACAACAAGAGAGAAAAGGAAAACAATTTTAGGGGCTGAAAAGAAAATTAAGGAGACATTTAAAAGCGAGACATCAGACATTTCTCTCCTGGAGGCGTCTGGCCGCGTCGCTCTGCATCCAACGCCACCTTCACAATCAATCGTCTATTAACGGAGATGACGTTCACGGAGAAAAGTCACGATTACTGCAATCCATTCAATACTCCGGCAAAATCAGGTTTGTCTAACTTCGTTTCCAGCTGAACAGGAAACGAGTGTTGTAACATCAGACGACCAGTACAGGTTCAGTCGTACCAGCCAGCTCTCCAAGGTGAAGGTTTTAAAAGGTGATCAACACCCTGGATACGAGACACATGATCCCCTCCCCACGTCATTTTCTCCCCAAGTTGCTGCCTTCACTTTGTTTCAAAATGAGAGAAATTGAGATGGAGCTGAAACAAGCTGAAACTGATCTGAGGTCCAGTGGAACGCTGGAACCAAATATGAGCTCAACGGTTCGTTATGTTGAGGATGATTTCACGCTGAAGCCTGCAAACGAGATCATACCGGGGAGGGGGAATTGATCTCCAACATGTAACTTCAGTGATAATCTTTGTTGGCGTTTTCCTCCATCTTTCGTTTCTCTCTTATATTCTCTCTCCATCCTTTTCTCTCCTCTCTTTTCTCTCCTCTTTCTCGCTCTCTTCTCAGAGGAACGCCAAAGTCTCGACTCTAAAATGGAAACTCAACACGTAGACGATCTAACGTCTGACGTCGACTGGGATTCAGCAACACCGTTATTTCGTTTCTCACCTCTCTCTCTCTCTTTTCTCTCCCCTTTATTCTCTCCATCTTCTCAGAGGAAGGCCAAGGTCTCAACTCGAACAAGGCAACAGTAATCACGTCAGTAACAGATACGTGTTCCTGGTTTTGACCTGTAATTGCAGTGCCCTACCGTTGGCCAGTCGGTGTGATGCAGTAACTCAGCGGGGGTTCGTCAAAATCCAATCAGTGGTGTCTGAGATATTCTCTTCTCTATTTTATTCTCCCTTTTTCTATTATTCCTCTTCCCTTCTCTTCATCCTTTCTCTCCCTCTCCCATCCCTCCCTCCTCTCTCCATCTTCTTCATGTCCCTCCTGAATCCACATTGATCCCAACCAGCTCGCCATCAAGAGGCTTCTATGGCCGTCCGTTAATTGGTCCTGACAATGCACTATGGCTGATCTATGGCTGGGATCAATGTGACGTATGTGGCGTGTGTGTGTGTGTGTGTGTGTGTGTGTGTGTGTGTGTGTGTGTGTGTGTGTGTGTGTGTGTGTCATATGCATTGTCTGGCCAGCATGCTTGTGATTAGTGCATTGGCAGCATGTTCGTGGACAGCTTCAATAGAGGGCTCTGCCTGCATGGTAGCGTCTAGTAGTACAACCAGTGAGTTACTTCACATTGGAGGAAGCTGAATCACAGAAAAGCCACAAAGAGAAAAATAGTTTTGTGAAAGTACTTAAAGCTAAAAGTTACTGAGTAAAAAAATGATCATGGCTGCAAAATCACATGACTGCAAAATGACCATTTATTAGGATGAGAACAAAAAATGTATTGTAGTTGACATGAAATGCAAGGAATGCTGGGTGTGTTCAGAACGTTCTTCATAGAAAAAATGAAACAAATGTCAACGTAGAAAACAGAAATAAAAGGATCTTCGTAACATTTGACTTTCATTTCAATAGTTGGTAATTGCAATAATCAACTCTGCCTGAAAACGACCAAAAAGTAATAAACCACTAAAACACCCTAATGTGTATTTAGTTGCACCAAGCCGCTGCAAAACGTAATCAAGTCACTAATTGAATTACATGCAGTAAAACTACTCAACGCTGTAGAGAGAGATGGACTGAACGAACAGCACAGATGAAGATATGAGAGAGATAAAACAACACTACGACCTCAACATGAAGACTCACAGCATCCAGGAGACGATAAGACTGTCAGACAGGATCCACTCCCAGGGTTAGGGGTTCAAATCCCACCGGGGCAGCTCAAGCTAAGACTCACGCTAAAACAATTGCATGCACGTTTGGTCGTACGGTAACGGGCTACGGGTAAAAGCATCCACCACATGGCACGTGCAAAATGAATCAGGCATCTTCCTTTTTAGTTTTTGTTGTGACATCAAGATCATTTGGTCTGCAGGATCTTTGGAGTGACACAAACACTAAAAACAGAATTCATCATCATCCTCTCGCTAGCTATTTTCATCACAATTGTTTCTTCTCAAATGCTGAAATCTCTTCCTCGTCTATGATGGATTTCTTCCTGTATGATTGTTGATCGTCGGTCTTTCATTCTGATTGGCTGACACCAAAACCTGATGTTTACCCGTGATGGTTTAGATCCATGAAACCTCATCTGATATCAAACTCCACGGTAGCTGCTGGAAATATCTCAACGTGACGTCACTTCGTCTGCGTTGGGCCACTTATCCAAACAACCAGACGGAGCAGGAACACAAGGTACATCACCCATAACACTGTCTCACACACACACACACACACACACACACACACACACACACAGTTTATTACCATTACGGTCTGGCTCTCTCTCTCTCTCTCTCTCTCTCTCTCTCTCTCTCTCTCTCTCTCTCTCTCTCTCCACATCCTGGTCATCTAGCTGACGTTCCTATCGAGAGCGACATGAAATTAACTCAACAGTAGGACGCACTCTCTCTCTCTCTCTCTCTCTGGGCGAGCAGAAGGAACAAAGTATGACGTAACCTTCAAATCCTTCAAGGAAAGTTGGACACTGCACTGCACACACACACACACACACACACACACACACAATTTATACCCTGGAGTCGTGCCAGGTTGGACTAATGACTATGTACTCTGCTGGGAACTGATCGAACACTCAACGTCTCCCTAATCATCTCTTATAATAACTCACATGGATGTCATTCCTTACTCTCCACCTCTGAGGGGCATGTGGCTATCAGGTCTGAGAGTGGTCACACACACACACACACACACACACACACACACACACACACTCAAAGGCTAGACCATGGCACATCCAGGGTTAGGGGCTCTAGGGCAAATCCATGGGGTCTCAATTGGATGGGACACTCTTCTCTCTGTTGTAGTTTGTGCTTTAGGCCGATAAGATGTACTTGACTTTTCAAACCCACAAACATCACTTTCTTTTGTAACTTCACTAATAAAACCCCCAAAAAATGTTTTGTTTTGTTTTGTTTTTTCATGAATCACCACGATGTGGACAGCGGCCAATTAGGGCTGCTGTCCCGGGGTGGCGGTTGGCATGGAAACCCTACATGACTGGCCAAGGTGTCGGTCGGGGGGCAGGATACGGTGGGCGATCGGAATATAAATACCGCAGTGAAAAGAAAACAACAACAACATACACATAAACAGCATCGGTAACCATATGGCAGCCCTCGCGGTGCAGAGGAGGCGGGACCCATGCAGCGGCGCTCGCAGACTGAGGGGGTGGAAACTAGAGCCTCGAGGTTCAGGGGAACTCTGGGAAACGAGGAACGCTCCCTATTGCAGCCTGATTACTGTGATTACTTCACCTGGCTGCTGAGATCTCTGGGTTTCCAAAAACTCAACAACAACTTTGTGCCTGGTGGAACGTGTGCATGTGAAGCAGGTCGTCGCTGAGAAAAAACAACTCGACAAACCTTCCCCGGAGAGGTAGACGTTGAAAGAGACGAGGCTTGTTGTATTTCTTCGACAAAACCAAGACGATGTTGACAAATGTTTAAAAACTTGCATTCAAAGGTTTGAATGAATCTTGGGAATGTGTGAAAAACGTTTTGTACTGTAGGTGACAAAAAACGTTTCAACATTACTGTAGATTACTTAAAGTTAAAACTTACAATGGTTGCAAACGTAGAATAAGTTTAAACATCGCAAGCAACCAAAACAAATCTGCTTCCCCATCATCTGACCTTAATGGATAGAGAGCATCCCTCCACTCCTATTGGTTGCTTGTATTTGTCTGCATTGACATCGTAACTCAGGTCACCAATAAATAGTTGACAGTTTTTAACGAACAAAGGACATAAATAAAAGAACAAGACAAAGAAACGGCATTGCAAAATTTCAAGACATGGTGCCAGAGTGTGTGTGTGTGTGTGTGTGTGTGTGTGTGTGTGTGTGTGTGTGTGTGTGTGTTCGTTCACAGTTCCAAAGCTTTTGTGTTTTGGGGGTGTGGTGCTGTGAGCCGGGACTCGTGCCCAGGTTGGGGCTCCCCTGTTGGGGTAGGGCTGCCAGGAAAGTGGGGGAGGGGGGAGGGGGGAGGGGGGGGAGCAGGGCCAGAAGCCTGCTGGGTCTGGAGGGACCTTTCAGAGGAGATTTTAATGAAGTGGCAACAATGAAAGGACAGGCATCAGTTGACCACACATGGGCAGCAGCCAAGAGCCAGGGTCTCTCTGGACCACCGGGAAGGTAGAAGAGACGAGCGGTCACTGCCACCATAGGCGCCGATTTATGTTTTTGCCAGTGGGTGCTCAAATTAAGTGAATACCACCAAGTATTCACTTTTATTGTGCTTGCTTTAGTAATTACCGTGGTGCAGGCTACTGTCATCTGTCGACGTAGACACACCGAAACGACATGCAACACTGCTCTGCTACAAATTCATCACTGGTGGTGGATCCTCACTTTGACTGTCTTTACACTCGATATCTCTCTCGGTTCTTTAATTACAAATTCATCCATTTTTACCCGATCATCACCGTGTTTCACTTGCTGTGCCGCTAGCTAGTAGCTACGTGATGGAACAACGTTGGTTTAGCGACTCTAACGTTACATTGGCAGTTGGCTACGTGGCCACGCCCCTTAACGTAGCCTACACACGCACAGAGCTGGAACACGTTTAATTGGATAATGCGATTTGTAGTTAAAACGTTCACCGATAATAATAAGTAATAATAGAATAAATAGATGCGTTTTTTTTTAAAAAGATGCAGTTTTTTTAATAATTTATTTATTAATTTATTTTTGAATCGGCCTTCCCCGTGCTCGAGCACCAGAGCGTATGACTGCCACGCTGCAGCATCCACTGTCACGTTCACTTATCACCATCTTCTCTTTTTTCATCCTGCTCTTCGTCTCTCTCCTGTTGGCTTTGTCACCTTATAATTCCATTTGCTGGTATATTATTGCTGATGCTGTTATCCGGAGCGCTGCAGCAGAATGAGCTTAAACTCGGTATTGGCAACATCACAAGCAACCAAGTAAGTAGTGTGACGGTGCATCCACACTGAGACCAACGTGATCAGGAAGTCACCGCACGTCCATTCATTCTCCGTCGTGCTGAGAGACCCGGTTGATGTGCGGACGGTCAAGAAGCTTGTCGGCTGAACAGCTGCAAACTGCCAATCGGATTTGCGTGCTTCCTTGTTTCCCCACTGATGTGATTTTTTTTTGCCTGCCGAGTGAAAAATGGACGAGAAGTTGATTCCAGAAATTCAAAGCTTCCCAGTTGTTTATTTTAAAGCCTACAGGAATAAACGTCTTCAGAACTATCACATCTGTATTCCAAATATTCCCTAAACCAAGGTCAACAGGATAAGAAAGGTGAAGAAAATCATATTTCCCAGGGTGCCTCTGTAGTCTAAACCAGGACTAGACTAAAGACTACAGCAAGTCAAGACAAGTGAAGTGTATTTCTAAAGCCCTTCATCACAGACGAGCCTCGGAGGACTTCACAGGCCTAACTAAGTCAGGCTGACGGACAATCGAGTTATGACACTCAGCAGACAACAGGACGCATCATGCTGAACCAGAAGGCTGCAGCGGGTGACTCTTCAGGCTTAACTCAGTCTGAAAATCAATTATGACAAATAAGATGTTACAGAACAAAATCAGAAGAAAAGCACATGAAATCAGAGTAGCAGGTTGAAGAGGACGGGAAGGACGTGACGGACCGGAGGACCGGAGCGAGCCCAATCCAGCATCTGATTCCACTGATTAGTTCCCTGTTCTCCGGTTGGAGGTGTGCTAATCAGCCCTGCATGGCACATGATTGCCTATCGCTGGTCTGAACCATTTTAAATGATTTTGGATTGTTGAAACCCCCCTGCAGTGCCTTGTTTATGGTGCAGAATAATCCATCGCACTTGAGGTTGAAATCCAATACCCATTATCTACAACTGCTCTCCTCCTGTTATGTGTACATCTACACAGGCATGCATGCAGGCGTGCACACACACACACACACACACACACACACACACAGTATCTCCCTGGGCAACGTTTCCGTCCAATACGACGCCTCCAATTGTTCTGATGCGTTTCCACGGGGCCACACATTTGCATAATACTCATTTACGGAGCTGTTTGTTTGCTGATTGGCCGGAGCGCCCTTTCATCATTCATCTGGACGACCTGCGCTTAATGGGGTTTGCACACCCAATGATACGCCTCGCTTCTCGTAACGGCAGCAGCTCCACCCCCCCTCCGTCTCATCAGCGAGCCGGTTATGAGTCGGTCCGGCTAACTGGCGACATACGGAGAACGTGTTCCAATCACTCAACCGCTCAACGTCCATGACAGCGACACAGGTACAGGACGAAGCCATGCAGGATCCATGCTCCCCCTTCCCTTGAATGCATCGTGTGTTATGCATCTTCCAAAACACAGTAAACGTCAGTGAAAGCGTTTGATGACGTTCTCTTCAGCTGTTTACTGCAAGCGACATCTACAAATCATGACAAGCCTGAGTGGTCCAGGATATGTTCCAGATGTGCTGAAAATTCCCATGAAGCACAGCTAGCCGTGCTAAATCGGTTGCTATGGCAACTCTTGCGGTAACCAGGGAGCTAATTAGCGATATTCCCTGTTTGCCCCTGTTTTTTTATGAAGCCATACCAGTTTATTAAAAAGGTTCAGTTAGTTAAATGTGTCAACAACTATTATATAAAAGCCGCTGCACCCTGGAGCACGTTCCTTCCTGTGATTAAGGCTTCAGTGTTGCCAACAGTTGTTATTTGTATCACCATTGTACCCATAACCTCAGTAAATAATACCCTTGTGGGTGTTATTGCTAAAATAACAGACTACTTGTTGAGTTCTTGGCATCTCTTTAATATGACTCCTTCACCTCAAATACCGCGACACCTCTGAGGTCTTCGGACCCCCAGCAGGGCCCCGGACCCCAACGTTGGAAGCACAAGTTTTTGACGATGTTGTATCTCATATTGAATGTCAGGGTCCAATTTGATGCTCTGTCTCGGTGAAGGACAGCCAAGCCCGGGGTTGTTATATATCATGATATAAAACTGAATGCTGTTTATAGCCTTGTAATGTCGACTTGGTCCTCAAAGCTTCTCTGCAGCTGGCAGCCGTCTCTTCCCCTACAGCGGGTTTAATGCAGTAATACCTGCCGGTGGAGAGCCGTTCATTTTAACCTCCCTCGGCGCCACAACACAGGAAAGATTCAATTTCCTCCTCAAGCTGTTTTTAATATATATATTGATACGCTGTACTGAGCCGGATAGCATCTTTAATATCACCCTGGACCTTCTCCTCTTTTATCGCCGGTAAACTGGGTTTGGGTGAGCTCTGGGGTTTGGCAGAGATGTTTTGTGGGGGATTATAGGACGGTACTGGAGAAGTGCTATCATAAACGACGGTAATCCACTGGTCCTCTATAGGACAGCCAGATAATACCCAGATAATAGGTCACGGTAGGTTCACCGGCATACGGTTGGACTGGCGAGCCCAACGCCGAAGCAGACACACTGCTCTGCACCGGTGGAGGTCGCTCTACTGGGGAGGTGCTTTCACTTCATATGGGAGAGTCCACTTCCCCTGCATCATCAGTCCTTTGCAGGTGATTCTAGATGAATTCTACTTGCGTGGGTAAATAAACTGAACGTGGTTTTGACTTGTGATTAAAACACTTCATCAGTATCAAAGTTAGACCGAAAATCTGTGTTGTAATACGCCGATCACTGACCGCATCTACTCTCTTTAATCTTGTTGCATCAGAGCCGCGGGATCAATGCATCAAACTCTGCACTTACTTTGCAGCGCTGTGAATGCACCGCGGAATGATAGCTGCAGTTGGTGGTGTACTCTACTGTACTATGGGCTTTTGTTCTGTATTTCTGCATTGCGTAGCGATGAAGGGAGTTGTGTTCCTCACCTGTCACTCAACGCTACTGTGTTGTGATGCAGTTTAAAGGGGCGATGAGTAAGGTTTCAAATGCACCATAGCACAACATAACCATACTATGTCTGCAGGGGGTTGATGGGGTTGTGGATCAATACTCAACGACTCAACGATGACTCGGCCAGGTGATGACATTTCAGGGAACAAAAACTTTCCCACCCACTGGAATGTCAAGACACTCCTGTGGCTGCAGGCTTGTGTTTAGCAGAAGGTTACTTCCATCGATTGTCGTTGCAACTCCTCCTGGTCACCAATAAAGGTCAGTAAAGGTCACAGATTACTTAATGCTTCATGCCCCTTGAAGTGGCGTGTTGCACCGAGCTGCAGTTGTTGCTGTTGCATTTCATTGCATGCCGATCTCTTGTGTTGCATTGTGTCGTGTGAAGTTTTGCGTTGTGTTGTGTTGAGCTGTTGAGTTGAGTGACATTGCATTGCATTACGTTGCATCACATCGCCCCTTCCTAGCTCTAGCGTAGCGACGCCGTCCTCGGCAGCGTGCTGGGTGAGGACCGTCGTCACCCACTGAGTCAGGGCTCCGGCTTTACACCAAAGCAAACATCGGCTATTAGAAGACAGGGAAGGTTAATTACTGAACGTCCTCCCCGTCTGAGATTTGTCTGGTCTCACCACATTCAACAGATATAGAGCTGGATGGGAACAGGAAGGTGAGAAAATAGCCTGCAGCAACAGAAATAGACCATGAAGGACCTGAAATAAGAAGATATCTCCAAAGTATCGGTGTGTCCGCTGTTCTATTCTGGTATACCACTTCCTACATCAGCGTTTCTTACACACACACACTCAACCTGCGTCACCATCTCTCTCCGCATAAATCACACTCAGGAACAAACTAGTACACACACACACACACACACACACACACACACACACACAGTGACATGCAAGCTCAGACATGCCACCTGGGGACACAGAGGAGATCAGCGAGGGAAAAGCACCACCCTGGGCCATTTGTTTCGTGTGTGTGTGTGTGTGTGTGTGTGTGTGTGTGTGTGTGTGTGTGTGTGTGCTGCTGGTGTATGTACTTGTGCTCATTGTAAGTCATTCTGGATGAGAGCATCAGCTAAATGTAAATGTAATATGTGTGTTTGTGTGAAGTTCATGCTACATTGGGCCCCGGGGAAATGTGTCAGCAATGGCTTCAATCAGCGTGTGTGTGTGTGTGTGTGTGTGTGTGTGTGTGTGTGTGTGTGTGCGTGTGTGTGTGTGTGTGTGTGTTGGGGTGACACAGTGTTGCTGGCTCTTTCCATTATGTACCTGTACAAATGTGTGAAGTGGTACGTGGCAAAAGTTTCATGCTGTTGGCGGTGATAGTGTGAGTGTAGTTGCTGAGTAATGCAATGTGTGTGTGTGTGTGTGTGTGTGTGTGTGTGTGTGTGTGTGTGTGCGTGTGTGCGCATTACAGCACCATGACCACACACACACAATCACCACCCCGACCAGCATCCGTGCTCCTCGGATGCTGATCCCCGACAGCTCGTTGACATTTGGCTAAACCAGGAAGAGCCGGTCAGCAGAAGGAATGAAAGCCAACAACTGACTGTTTGTTCTGGCCGACCTGGCGGAGCATGGCAGGGTGGTGCAGCCAGAGTCAACACACTGAGACTGACTAGCCTAGCAGGCAATATGGCCACACCGGCCCTGTTTGACTGGGCGCCTGGCAGCCATTTGGAAACAGCTTTCAGGGTCGGGGTGAATACAGTATTGAGGTTCAGGGTGCTGAGGCGACAATGAGAATCAGGTTTGTGGTGTTAAAACAGTAATAAGTAAATGGGTTTCATATCCCAGTGTCAACGCTGGAGCGCTGCACATGAAGCGTAGTGAGTGAAACAGAGTAGAAGGGAATTGAACTGGACCCAACTGAGCAGAATAGAAGTGAGCCTAAATAAAGTGAAGTGAACTGGGCTGACTCCAAAAGGAAACATCATGTTACTGTAGAAGTCTTTTGCAGTAACAACAAGGAAACACACTCAACCAGCACGGTGACTCCTATACTGCTATATACTAGTTCAATATTTTTGAAAGCATCTTCGCTTTACAAAATGTTTTTCCATGTGCCTGCACGGTACGGTATGTGATCACAAAATGATACAACATGATACAAAATTGAGATCTTCCCTATTTCCGAGAGATGAATGGGATGTTTTTGCCCACTTTGCTTTTATTTTGAAAGCGTGTCCCAATGTATATCTCCTTCTGATATATTTCTCTCTCCAATGTGTTTATGCCTTTTTGTGAAGCAAGTTGTAAACACAACCTTTACACAAGTGCTATGAAACTTGAATAATAAAAACTTTATTATGACCGTTGACTCTAATGGGCTGTGGTTCTGGCTCCCAACGAGCTGACTCAGCACCATTACTGATCACATGATGTGATGCTGCTGCCAGGATGTTATGTCTCTTTAACTATGCTGCCCGAAAGAGTCACCACCCATAGTCTGTATACAGCTGATTGATTGATTGATTGATTGATTGACTATCAAAATTGCACAACTGTAAAGTGCACTAAAGCTAATTAGCTTATTTCTGCCACTGATGTGCACTAACTTTATTTTTTTTATTTTTTATATAACCTTTATCTTCCTAACTATTATACATTGCTGTGTGCTTCTTTCTTGCTTTGTACACCCGTCTCTCTCTCTCTCTCTCTCTCTCTCTCTCTCTCTCTCTCTCTCTCTCTCTCTCTCTTCTGTCTGTCTGTCTGTCTGTCTATCTATCTGTCGACTGTATCAGACTATTTGATCCCTAACAGTTGATTTACAAGGTTTCCTGTGAGCCAAAACACATTAATTAGTTTTTCACTGCATTAACCAGAAATAAGTGTTTTGGGTTCCTGGAAGACTCGGTCAGGGTCCTGAGTCTGTTCCCACCACTGAATAAACAGGCAGGCTGACAGGGTGACCCCGACGTTATTACCGACTACAGGGAGAGGAGCAGCGAGTGATGGATTCGTCTCAGGGGTGACCACACAAGGTCATAAACATTTCATTGTGTTGCCCAGGAGGAGGGGAGAGGGCAGCGTCATAGAGGAGGGTTTAACAGGACACCAATAAGGATGGCTTGCGGCGGCGGCCACCGAGGTCAGAGCGGCAGTGGCCTCGGTCAGCTCCACTCACCCAACCTTGTATCTGCTGGTGTAAACTGGAATAAACTCAGAAGCTTAACAGCCTTCAGGCTCGGGGAGGAAAATAAGCTCGGCTCTGAAGCTGTGGAAGGAGAAGATTTCTGATTTCCATACCCCATACTGCTTTTTACCCAGGTGAATCCCCAAAGTCCCAATTCTTCCTGATACAATATTCCATAAGCCCAGGATGGGAAACCATGTGAGTCTGAGAGTCTGGAGGTTGTCGTTCCTAACAGACACCACAGCAGCTGGGTGATGGTTAGCACCTCCACCCAGCTGCTGTGGTGTCTGGGGCCCAGTTGTTCAGAAGTGATGTGATCAGATTTCGGCTATCCGATTGGATCACGTAATCCAGTCTTAATCCAGTTTTAACGTAATCCAGTCTTGGTTTGGATCTGGATCAAACCTTCAGTATGTGGTGTTCAAAACGTTTTAGTAGGATCGGGATATCCAGGACTATCCTGATCCCAGCAGAACGGTGGATTCAGGGTTTCAGGAACAAAATGGAATACAACTTTAAAATTGGTCAAATAATACAACATTTGTATCATAGTATATATACATGTATTTATATTTTGCACTTGATTTGTTTAACCGTTACAGTGATACAGTAGATAAAGACATTAGGCTACCTATTACAGTTTTTCTCAGTCTCTTTGGACGCTTTCTCAGATCAGAATTGAAATTCTCAAAACTACTTGTTCAACCTCCACATCATCTAGTCACTTGTTCAACCTCCACATCATCTAGTCACTTGTTCACATCATAAAAGCAGCTTCTCATTCTTTTGAACAAATTACAAATGCTTTAGCACATTCATGCAAATGGTTATGTCCAACTGTCTGCTGTTTCCTACATGATCAATAGTTTCTGTCATGTTGATCAAAATGTATTGTATTGGTTCTCTGTTGAATCGTCTCACCCCCCAGAACATCTAGGCATTAGTTCATTGAATAAGTCATTACATGCAAAATGGTTGAACCAGTTGTCATAATCTGTCTAGCATATTTTCTATACATTTCTATTAGACTTATTTTGTAAATGTGTCCTGAATTGATGAATTGCTCTCAAATGAATCTTGACTTTCACTCCAGTTTTTCTCAGTTGCTTTGGCTCAATTCTCGAATTACAGTTGAAGTTGTCAAGACAACATTTTGTTACCTGTGCCAACAGAAAGAGCATTTCTCTTTGTTACCATTTGCAAATGTTTTAGCACATTGAGGCAAATGACTAACAATTATGACAATTTGAACAATTATTGGTTGTATATGTCTTTTGAAATTGATATATGCCAGACAGAAATAGTCAATTTTCAATCATTTGCCATAGTTTCCATCAGAGTAACTGTTATATTGACAACATGACTAAGCATTCTGACTATCTTGTTTGTACTCAATGACACAAGGACTTGTCATTCTGATGGACTGACATGTTCATTGACATAAAGATTTATTTTTGAGAGATGAACTAAGGACTTTGAGCAAGTTACGGGCTTTTGCAGGTAATCCATTGTGTGGTGCTGTTTGTACCAGTTGTTTTGAGAAATGCGTTTACTGTTTTGCAAATCTTAAGGATGATTCGAGAAATGTACTAAAGCGACTGAGAAAAACTGTAAGCCTTTCAGTACAGTAAAGTAAAAAAATAAATAAAAAGGATTTTGTTATGAACCAGTCAAAAGTAGTTTCTCACAATTGCATCCCTTATTGCTCGTCCAGTCCGTCCTCCGGAGGTCGGTCTGTCGGTCTGTCTCTTCAAATAAAACAGTGCCCCCCTGCTGGCTAGTCTACCCTCCGTGGCACATGGCTGCCCATCCCTGCCATGAGCCATGATCACAACTCCAGTTTGCTCCTCCTAAGCAACAAGATTTCATTCCAAGAAGACAAATCGCCCAGAGGCTTAAAAATAAAAACGTCTTCCTCATCTTCCTCAGATGTTCAGCTTCAGGACCTCCTAGATCAGCAGGAGGTATCTGCTGCTGCAGAACGCACACCAGGCAACCCAACGCCTTCACATCTGTATCAACCAGCTGGTCTTCACTGACGGGCCTGAGCAGTGAGGCCACGGCCGAGCAATACTGGCGGCCATATTAAAAATGTATAGAGCGTGCCAGAGAGGGGGAGTTGGACATCGGGGGGGGGGGGGGAAGAGTGTGGAGATAGTGAGAGTGTGGAGGGTGAAGGAGGGAAATGAAAAGCTGAAGGGATAAACAAAGAGAGGGGGATGAGGGAGACGGTGGACGCCGGGTGGGAGGGGGCGGGAGGATTATTGGCAGCCAGACATGACCTGAGAGTCCGACACTGTGTGTGTGTGTGTGTGTGTGTGTGTGTGTGTGTGACCGTGATCAGCTTTTCTTCTCCTGCTCAAACACAAAGCGGAGCTGAGAGTTCAAAGGGCACAAGGAGTATTACATCATTCAAGGTTTGACGACAACTGATCTGATCAGTCAGTTAACCTGACGTAAAAAAAAAAGAGGGGGATGAAAAATAAAAACGGACAAGAGAAAGTTGGATGAAGAGGATGAGGAGTCGATCTGAGACGGAGGATGAGTCCATGACGCTCTGCCTAGATAGTGTCTGTTTACCACCTTGATGTTGTGATGCTAGGTAACGTTGAGGCGTGTTCAACTTGTTGGTTCCCTAAAACAAAGTCCCAAATGCAAGGTGACGTTTTTTTTGGGAAATTCCACTGTTGCACTGGGAATCTACAACAATGCGTCCCGACCACTGAAAACATGGAGGGAAACGTAGCGAGCGCCAGAAAGAGACGTTTCCAGTAGACACTAGAGGAAGTGAGGAACGGCGAATAACTGTATTTGTGAAATAAACAACCAAATAAAACGAAAAAAAAAGCGCTGAGGCATTCAAAAAAGCATCCTACGTGATCATCATCTAGGTGTGACTGCTTGTATTGTGTGTGTGTGTGTGTGTGTGTGTGTGTGTGTGTGTGTGTGGCGTTGGGTGCTCCATCCCTCAACCCCACACATCCTCACAACTGTTCCTCCCTCAACGTCTCCCTCGGTTAGTCTCCAAAAGCTCCCTCCTGTAAAGTCAACACCATTCCCTGGTCCTCCTCCTCCTCCTTGAACTCAATAACGTACTCCTCCTCCTCCTCTTCCTCCTCCTCCTTGAACTCAATAACGTACTCCTCCTCCTCCTCCTCCTCCTCTTCCTCCTCCTCCTTGAACTCAATAACGTACTCCTCCTCCTCCTCCTCTTCCTTCTACTTCCTCCTCCTCCTTGAACTCATTACCTTCCATATCTGTCATATTCTGTTTACCGTGCTAATCCAGGCTGGCTGATGATAATGGCGCCGTAATGAGCTGATTATGAGCGGAGAGCGGCGGCGGAGGACGAGGACACTTGATTAGATCATTACAGTCATGTGTGTGTTTCAATCCTGCTGGGGTACGAAGCTACCTGAGAACCTGTTAGCACCCACTGAAGGTGTGTGTGTGTGTGTGTGTGTGTGTGTGTGTGTGTGTGTGTGTGTGTGTGTGTGTCTCACTTTCCCTACAGCGGGGCAATTTCAGTTTTGATGTTTTCATATCGTTCTCATATCTCCTTCCTCCTTTTCCTCTTATTGTTTCTCCCATCACGTCTCCCTCACCTGATCATCTCCAGATGTATCGTCAGGCTCTGAACCTCCTCAGTATTGGGTTCTTGACATTTTGGCGATCTAGGAATTGGAAGGTAATTCTGCTGTTGCACTCATTGTACTAATAAAGATAATCAGCTAATTGCCAAAAAAAAACAAATCAACAAAGTGCTGCAAGGAAAATCATAAAAGAACAACAGAATCAAGCAGTTAAAAGAGTCTGGGCTTCCATCAGATGGAAAATAAATCTTGTCCTTTCCATTGAAAAGACAGAGGAAAGTATTGGAAGTCCCCAGCAGACACATCGGCTAAAACCTGTGAGGTGAGGAAGGAAGTGAGGAAGGAAGTGAGGAA
>JAXDDX010000071.1:772500-825000 GCA_034670405.1 Hoplostethus atlanticus | reverse complement strand
TAATGCACACACACACACACACACACACACAACCTCAGAGAGATATTCACAAAAACAGACACACACACACACACTCTGTTGGTATGTGGAGCCTCTCAGAACAAGCCGTTTATAGAGATTTCTGTTTTTCCCGTTTTTTTTCGGAGTCATGAAACGCATCAGGCAGACTTAAATATTTATTTGTGGTTTTGGAGCCAGATGAGCTCCGACTGCATCAACAGAGGAGTTGTCACTCTGGGCAGACATGCAAACACACACACACACACACACACACACACACACACCCCACACACACACACACACATCTAGACACATGGTCACACACATCACACGCATTCACACGCAGTCATTCACACACCTGCAAATGCTCACTCCCTCCCCCGCTCTCTCTCCCTCTCTCTCTCTCTCTCTCTCTCTCTCTCTCTCTCCCTCTCCCTCTCTCTCTCTCTCTCTCTCTCTCTCTCTCTCTCTCTCTCTCTCTCTCTCGCCCACCCACCGGGCCTATGTGGCTTTGCCAGGCGGCTTCACGAGGCGACAGACAGAGCATAAGGCAAACCCAGGCTGCTCTCTCCAAATATTTGACCATGTCATCACTCATTCTGTGTGTGTGTGTGTGTGTGTGTGTGTGTGTGTGTGTGTGTGTGTGTGTGTGTGTGTGTGTTGTGGTGACTCTCACAGTTTGCCTCTCTCTCCTACTTGTCCTCCAATGTCATTCACCAATGTTTGTTACTAAACACCCTCCCTCCCCTCCCTCCCTCCTCTCTCTCTCCTCTCCTATCAGTCTTCAATATGCTTCTCTGACTGCCCCCCTTTCCTCCCCCCTACTCTGTTTTCTCATCCTCTCTTCCTTTATCCCTCTGGTCTTATCCCTCTATCCTCCCTCCCTCTCTCACTCCTTCCCTCCTCATTTCTCCCTTGGCTTCAGTCCGTCTATCTCACCCCTCCACCCTCTCTCTCTCTCTCTCTCTCTCTCTCTGCCTCTATCTCACCCACCTATCCTCTTTTCCTCCTCCCCCTCTACTTCCTTCCTTCTTCACCCCCTCCCTTTGCTGCAGTCCATCCATCCCTATCCCTCTGCAACATCCCCCCATTCTCTCACTTTCCCTTCCGCCATCACTTTCTGCCTCCCTCTCACTTCATCCCTCTTCATCCCTCCCTGAGTCCCTCTATCCCTATCTCTCTCCCCCCTCCACCTATCCCCCCTCCCTCCCTCCCTCCCTCTCTTTATCTCAGTCACAGCTGTGCTGACTGGCTTTGTGATATGACAGTGTTATTCCCCTGGCTCTGCTCTCCGGTCCCAGAGGGCAGCGCCGCGCCGCCGCACGACTCCGGCAGAAACCGAGGCCAGACGGCCACGGAGGGGCTGAGCGGCGAGGAAGTGTGTGTGTGTGTGTGTGTGTGTGTGTGTGTGTGTGTGTGTGTGTGTGTGTGTGTGATGAGCGGCGAGGACACAACTGTCACATTGAAGCCGATGGAGAAAAGCACTGAGCCTCCTTCTTACCTTGAGGTCAGCTCAATTTCTTAGAGGTGATGTGTCACTGTGAGCCGACCAATCACAAGGAAGCAGATAGATAGATAGAGGAAGTGCTGTGCTTTTTCAAGCTTAGCAGCACAAAATGCCGTGACAGTAGAGCTTTTTCTACAAAACACCAGAACAGCGTGAATGCCCTCAAACGTCCCCCCTCCCTCAACAACAACCACTAAGGTGCCAGCAGTAGACTGTGGGAGGTTGCTGTGAGCATGTCATCGCACTTAGTCACAAAGTGATGATTTGAGATTCAACTTTATTGTCCAAATACTGAGACAACAAACACCCCTGACTCATACGCACCGATCACGTGGGTGCTCCGGTGCTCGAGCACCCACCGAAAAGGTTGAGCACCCACGGGGAAGGCCGATTAAAAAATAAATGAGTAAATAAATGTATTAAAAAACTGCATCTTTTTTAAAAAACGCATCTATTTATTCTATTATTACTTATTATTATCGGTGAACGTTTTAACTACAAATCCCATTATCCAATTAAACGTGTTCCAGCTCTGTGCATGTGTAGGCTACGTTAAGGGGCGTGGTCACGTAGCCAACTGCCAATGTAACGTTAGAGTCGGCTAAACCAACGTTGTTCCATCACGTAGCTGCTAGCTAGCGACACAGCAAGTGTGAAACACGGTGATGATCAGGTAAAAACGTACAAATTTGTCATTAAAGAACCGAGAGAGATACCGAGTGTAAAGACAGTCAAAGTGAGGATCCACCACCAGTGATGAATTTGTAGCAGAGCAGTGTTGCATGTTGTTTCGGTGTGTGTCTACGTTGACAGATGACAGCAGCCTGCACCACGGTAATTACTAAAGCAAGCGCAATAAAAGTGATTTTGTGACAATCTTCACCTTGGTGGTATTCACTTCATTTGAGCACCCACTGGCAAAAACGTAAATCGGCGCCTATGCCCTGACTAGATACACACACATATATATCACCCACATGCAGCTCAGGTCAGAGGACAGAGCTCAGGCGCACCCGGAGCAGTTTTTGGGGTTAAGTGCCTTGCTCAAGGGCACTTCGGCCGTGTTGGTGGGCACCGTAGTGGTGACACCAGTTATTTTCCAATCACCGTGCTCCCTCCTCCTGGTGGTGCCGGTGATGGGTCGGCCTCTCTCACCGCGAGGCCGACCTGCCGGTAGCTCCTCCATCTCTCCGGTCCCCGGCGGCCGAGGCGTTGGCACCAACCCAGCTCGTAGTTTCCACTGCCCCGTTTTCTTTTGCCTCAAGTTGGCAGACGTGAGGTTTCAAATCCAATTAGGCGGAGAGCACGTTTCCAACTATCACATAAAAAACATTTGGAGGAAAAGACTTATCACTTCTTCCTTTTTCTTCTTTTGCTGCATTTAATGAATTTGTTTTCTGCTGGGAGGTGTTATATTATCATCGGCCGAGCAGTGGACAGGACATGCTTTTTAAAGTTAGCGTTTGAATCCCCAAATTGGCTAGGGATGTTCAGGCATGGGTGGACTGACCAAGAGGTGGTCCTCCCTCTCCTCAGCATCAATCCCCATCAATGTGCCCTTGAGCAAGGCGTTGACCCTCGGTCGTGGAGCTGCTCGGTGGACAACAATACCAGCCTGTGGTTTCACCGGGTGGTTGTCGACTTGCCAGTTCCCAGCCTCCACAGCCACGCAGCTAAACACCAAGCCCTCCTCGCCTTATATCCCATCGCTCTCTTCCTCTACCTCCTTCTTTCTTCCTCCCCACGCTGCAGTCCATCTATCCATATCCCTAAACCCCATCTCCTATATCCTCTCTCTCCCTCCTTCTCTTTATGTCCTCCTCCTCCTCCTCGCCCATGCTGCTCTGCTTCCACCTCCTCTCTTCTTCCTAACTCTCTTTCAGCTTATATCCCACACTATCATCTTCATTGTTCTCTTGCGCTCGCTCTCTTCATCTTCTCTTAACCTCCTGTCTTCCTTTCATCTCTCTCTCCATCTCCGCTTTCACCGTTACACAAAATGTATTTCTCTATCTCGAGCATCATCTTAAATCTCATCTTCTCTGCATCTCTCTCTCTTCCCTCTTCCCCATCTCTCTCTCTCTCTCTCTCTCTCTCTCTCTCCCCTTCCACCTCTTTCTCATCACGTCTTCCTCCCATATATTCCTAGATATATGGATATATATCCTACCCAGGCCCTCTCCCCCTCCTCCTCCCTGGCTCCAGTATTTTAAGCGTGAATAATCCACGTCGGCCTAATCCCTTTAGCTATTCTCCCCTGTAGCCTAATGAGCCTACAGCACAGCCACACACACACACACACATACGTGCACATGCACACACACACGCATGGCAGCGATCGGCCTGCTTAAGAACATTAATACCGCCTTAACCAGGATTTATCTCTCCTTTCAATTCCTCTCCATCCTCCTCTCCTCCTCCGGAGTCCTTCGGGTCTGATCCCTTTCTCCATTCACTGCTCGTCTCATCCCTTGTTTGATTTGACCTCTCTCTCTCTCTCTCTCTCTCTCTCTCTCTCTCTCTCTCTCTCTCTCTCAATTCTGACATTACCGGCATCGAATGGCAGCAACAATACTGCCAAAGCGGTAAAGAGGCTTTGCAGTTGCGTCACAAATCTGGCGCCACCGCGGGGGGTCTGCCGGAGAGTTGGGTTTGTCTAAATGTGAAACAACCAGGCAACAAAAAGAGACGCTTGAAAACATGAATCCCTCTGGAAGACTGTGACATGACTTGAAGACGGTCCTCCAGAGGGTTAGGGATGATCCAGACCTGCTTCTACAGGGAACTGACTCAGGGGGTTGAATTCTCTTTTAAATGACATATTTCTGTATTTCATTTTCAATAAGCAAAGCAAGTTTTCATTCTTCGGTCTTTTGGGTAGATTGTCGACAAAAATCCCAATTTAATCCATTTTGTATAAACTGGCACGGCAAATGTATTAATGGCTTTTGGTGTTGGTTTACCCCTGTGTGTGTGTGTGTGTGCGTGTGTGTGTGTGTGTGTGTGTGTGTGTGTGTGTGTGTGTGTGTGTCTCTCTCTCTCTCTCTCTCTATATATATGTATTTTTCCCAGCCTCGTCTTCCTCGTCTCACCACCTCCTTCCCTCCCCCTCGTTCATCCCTGTCTCCTCACTCTCTCTCTTTCTTCCTCCTCTTTCTATCCGCTCTCTCTCTCTCTCTCTCTCCTGTCTTTCTTTGACCTCTCTCTCTCTTTCCTCTCTGTCACTTCTCTTCTCATGAAAGAGAACATCCCCTGCATCATCCCCCAGAACATCCCTCAGCATCCCCTTGCCTGCAGACACCGCAACATGAGTCTCTCTCTCTCTCTCTCTCTCTCTCTCTCTCTCTCTCTCTCTCTCCCAATCAATCTCTGTCATCTTCACTCCTCCCTCCATCTCCCCTTCACCTTGTCCATCTTTTGTCTCCCCCTTGTTTTCAACCTCTTCTCCCCTCCCCTCCATCACTCTGTCTTCCCTTCCATCTGCTCTGCTCATCCCAGCCGGTCTGACAGCTCTATGAATTTTACTCACTCTCCGGGTGTAATTATGTTCAGTGAATTAGCTGAAACGGCAGCTAGGCGCTCGGCGCTGGCGCTTAACGACCGTCGCTAACTGGCTAGCAGAAGGCTAACATCTAAGCACACAGAGGGAAGGAGAGGCTTGGCGCTATCACAATGTCTTCTGAAGAGAGGCCGTCCTTCTGCCGATCCTCTCATCAGTTCAAAGTTGAAGTTCACCAGAGAGTCTGAAATGGGTCGCTGGCCTGGTTCTGATGATGATCCATAAATAACAAGAGCCCCGGTATGAATACTTCATGATGCTGGATCCCAGGGTGAGAGTACAACACCGCACACTTCTTTAACTTTGGTCAAGGTCTGGGATTTGAACCGGCCACCTTCCTGTCACAGACAAACATGTTGAATAGATGTTCATGTTGAAAACGTCCCCGCTCATCCACAGCTGCAGTGCTGTATGAATGACTCACTTCAAAACAGTTTCACCATACCACAATATCACATAGTGGAAATAGTGCTCATGTGGGTTGGAGTTGAACTCCTCCCGCACGTCGACGTCTGAGAAATGCTTGCTGGGTATTTGGGCTAGCCTGTGGAGGGGAAGTCGCCAGCTTGAATCCCCAGACCAGCTGGGGGAAAGTGAATAATGCCTTAGAAACTAGCATCAGCGTGCCCTTGGGCCAGGCACTTCACCATCAGTCACACCGCTGGAGCAGCTCTGGAGAAGACGGTCGCTGAACCGAGAACCTCCCGGGTGTGGAGCTGGGTGAAGGTGAAAAAGAGCTGACACGCTCAGCAAACCTCCCCCAGCACCTCTGTCCTGTAGAAACCTGGACTGGCTGTTAAGAGGACAGACAGCTGGATCAGAGTGTGTTTGTCATTTGGACTATCATCCCAGACGGGCCACCAACACCTCCAGAACACCGCAGCATGGCGGGGAGGAGCTGGGCGTCGACGTCAATTCTATCAATAAAATAATACAAGACCACGCAGACGCTCTGGTAAATAAACCTTGTTAACCAGGGACGCCGCGTCGTCGATGGAACACACCATCCACTCAGACCCTCGAACAAATTGCCTCTGACTGATTAATAGGACGCTCGACGTGTCGGAGCAGATGTGACCAAACACGGCGCCGGTGGAGAACGTGGCGCCTTTTTGGGCCGATGTGTTGTTTATTTAATAAGCGGGTCGCTGGGAGCATGTCAATTATTCCTCAGCGCTGGAAGGGAAGGGGAGGGGAGGGAGGGAGGGAGGGAGGGAGGGGTAAGGGTTGGTCTGTCAGTGGAAGCAGCGAGTGTATTTGTGTGCATATATGCTGCATCTGTGTGTGTGTGTGTGTGATTGGTGATTGCAGAGGCTTTAATAGAACAGATTCTCAGTAAACAAGGCAAATCAAAGAACAGCTCTCAGCATCACGTCAAGCCTACAGCAGCATGTCCATCCTCTATCCACTCACAGCATCATGGAGCATCATGCTACTGCAGTTACGCTATCTGGTACCCGAGCAGGGACTGGACGGGGACCACATGTGTTGAGACACCTATCATGGCGTCGAGGCTCTCCAGCATCTCCTCCTGTACCGAGCAGCCTTCCCACTCCTGCTGGTCGCTGACTATTCTGTTTGAAAAAGCGCAACCATGCTACAGCAGTGCCCCGGAGTCCATTCATGATTCAAACTGACCGGCGAAGTCACGTATAATTGCGTCCCAGGGTTTCCAGCCATCATTTATTGCCGTTGACGTATGAAGTCGAAGGCCGGCGCCCTCTCATGCCTCGGACGCAGAAAAACACGAGGCTGCTCTCTGTCTCTGTTGCCGCGGGGACCAGAGCCTCCGCCCCGTACCGACAGCACAACATCATCAACAACAACGCAGCATCAAAGAACAGCAGCGGCGGCGCAACAGAAACGCGGCAGCAGGGGGGACGGCTCCCACCATGCGCCGCCACGCCGCATTACTCTCAATTAGAGGAAACACGGTGCGTTGAAATCCCATCTACCTGAACGCTGTTATCACGTGAGGAGGGATGGATGGTGACCCGACTGGACTTCCTGTTGCTGCATGAAAAGAAGAGCCCTGATATATACACTCACACACACACACACACACACACTCACACACACACACACACAGTGGCAGTGCTCAGTAATCAGTCGCATTCACCAACATGGTAGCCTCAGCATGGGGTTTGATGCAGAGCTTGATTAAAGCTCCAATATGGTAAAAATAACAATAACTAGGTTGGAGATGATATCCCTTCATCAGTCTGTGACCCGGTGTGTACAAGTGGGCGTGGCCAGCCGTGAGCCGGGTCTGGCTAGGTGAGCACAGGGACGTCATATAGTTTGTAATTTAACTTGATAAATGAAACGTGACTTATACAGTTGACATTATAAACTCTACAGTGATATTAAAAGCCTGCACACTCTTTCATGTGTTCTAGTTTTTATTGCCTTGCAGCCTGAAATAAAAACCCATTAAATCTTCATTTGGACTCAGTAACCAGCAACAACAGGCAACATGTTAAACACGTTAACCCCTTGGTGGCGTCGGTGTGCCACCCTCGTATTAAACGGGGTTGTTATTGTTCGAAGATGAAACGAGTCGTGTCCCAACGAGTGCAAACAGCTAATTTACCTTCACCTGAAGTGGCTGCGGTGGCTCCCGGTGGCTCCCGGTGTCTCCGCGGTGCGTTTTGGTCCACCAGCGGAAACCCAAAACGCCGTTGTAGCAGCAGAGAGTCTGTTCTGGTCAGCGGGAGGCGGGAGGCTGCTGCAGACAGGCTGCAGGATGGATGCTGCACCCTGCACTGTCAATTACCAGCCTGGCAGTGTGTGTGTGTGTGTGTGTGTGTGTGTGTGTTTGTTCTCCTTTGGGCCAAGCTCATACTTTGCGATTTTTCTGGCTCCGCCGCCATCCATCAGCACCCGCCCCACCCTCCCTCAGCGCCCACATCAGCCGGCCGGGCCACCATTTTGATTTAAGGAAAGGCCCCAAATAAGACTCTGGGAGCGCAAATCAGACCGGTAGGACCTCAGCTCGGTATCGATGGGAAGAAGATTAAATTAAGGCCAAAGTTGGGAAAGAAAAATGTCTAAGTGGAAAAGCAGGACAGGAGGAGAGGAGGAGGGAGGGAGCAGACAGGGGCCATGAGGAATGGAAGGGAGGAGAGGATGGATGGAGGAGAGAGAGAGAGGAGAGGAGAGGATGGAAAACATGGGGCATGGGGGATGTAAGTGAAAGGAAGGAGAGGAGGGATGGAGGAGAGAGAGAAGGAAAGAAGGATGAAAGGAGGGATGAAAAACATGAGGTGAGGAGGGATGTAGCAGATAGGGAGGAGAAAAGGATGAAAGGAGAAAAAGGAGGGGTGTGGAGGAGAGGAGAGAGGGAGAAGAGGAGGAATGTAGGAGAGAGGGAGGAGAGGAGGGATGTAGGAGAGAATGACAAGGAGGGGTGGAGGAGAGAGGGAGGACAGAGAGGAGAGGAGTGATGTAGGAGAGAGAGAAGAGGAGGAAGAAAGGAGGGATGTCGCAGAGAGCGAGGAGAGGAGGGATGTAGGAGAGAAGGAGGAGAGCAGGATGAAAGGAGGGGTGAAAAATATGAGAAAAGAAGGAATGTAGAGGAGAGGAGGGATGAAACACATGGAGAGAAGGAAGAGAGGAGGGATGGAGGAGAAAGACGGGGGGAGAATTAAGGTTTATGGGATGATGGGGAAGAGGAGGTTTGTGGGAGAGAGAGGGAGTAGGAGAGAAGAGGAGGGGCACATAGGAGACAGAGAGGGGGGTGTAGAGAGGGAGGTGTTTTGGGGGGAGACAAGAGGGAGACAAGAGGGAGACGAGAGGGAGACGAGAGGGAGGCAATTTAGAAAGGAAGATGGTAATTGTCCAGTTGGCTCGATAAAGAGCCTTTAAAAAACTATTTCATTTTCTCTCCACAAACTCATACTGTTAATGGGATTTCTGCTCTCTGCCCTGCCGTCACACACACACACACACACACACACACACACACACACACACGCACACGCACACGCACACGCACACGCACACGCACACACACACACACACACACACACGTGCATGCACTCACAAAATGCCACTTGAAATTGGTCTCAATTTCCCCCACATACCAGTTCTTACCGTTCTTACCGTCTCTCTCAGTGAGCCTTTATTCAGAAAGCTTCTCAACAGAGATGCATTGAGAGATTTCTCTTTCTCATACAACACACACACACACACACACACACCTACACACCTACACACACACACAAACACACACACACACACACACACAGATACAACAAGGGAAACAGGACCTAATGTGCAAATGTTGATCTTTTATGTCGAGGTCTTGGCAAAGTTGTTCTTTATTGGTCTTATTGGTCTGGGGGTCTGATGGTCTGGTAGTCTGGGTGTCTGGGGGTCTGATGGTCTGGTAGTCTGGGGGTCTGGGTGTCTGGTAGTCTGGGGGTCGGGGTGTCTGGGGGTCTGATGGTCTGGTAGTCTGGGTGTCTGGGTGTCTGGGTGTCTGGGGGTCTGATGGTCTGGTAGTCTGGGGGTCTGGGGGATGGTCTGGTAGTCTGGGGGTCTGGGTGTCTGGGGGTCTGATGGTCTGGTAGTCTGGGTGTCTGGGGGTCTGATGGTCTGGTAGTCTGGGGGTCTGGGTGTCTGGGGGTCTGATGGTCTGGTAGTCTGGGTGTCTGGGGGTCTGATGGTCTGGTAGTCTGGGGGTCTGGGTGTCTGGGGGTCTGATGGTCTGGTAGTCTGGGGGTCTGGGTGTCTGGGGGTCTGATGGTCTGGTAGTCTGGGTGTCTGGGGGTCTGATGGTCTGGTAGTCTGGGGGTCTGGGTGTCTGGGGGTCTGATGGTCTGGTAGTCTGGGGGTCTGGGGGTCTGATGGTCTGATGGTCTGATGGTCTGGGGGTCTGGGTGTCTGGGGGTCTGATGGTCTGATGGTCTGGTAGTCTGGGGGTCTGGGGGTCTGATGGTCTGGTAGTCTGGGGGTCTGGGGGTCTGATGGTCTGATGGTCTGATGGTCTGATGGTCTGGGGGTCTGATGGTCTGATGGTCTGGGGGTCTGGGGGTGAGTTTGCATCAATATTGCAAATCACCTGATCTATAGGAGAGCCAGGCTCATGCATGTGAAGCGATGTTCATTTCAAGGGAAAATAACTGCATGTTTCTTTTCTGCCCCGAAGCACAAAATGAATATAATATTGAGCAGGGCTTCGGGTTATTGATCAATACTTGGTATCAACCATTACTTTGACAGGTGCTGAGGTTTCTGCCTTTCAAAGCGCACCCCCCCCTCAACCTATTCACACTGTCAGCCACTCAGCGTTGTGATGGATCAACACATTTCAGCAACAAGTCATTCTTCCAGTACCTGGCATGGTGACAGTTTCACCTCCAGACATTTCTGATCTCCTTTATTGTTTGTGTCAAATACAGGGGGGGGTCTCCTACATCCCTCCTCTCCTTCCTTTACTATCATATCCATAGTGTGTGTGTGTTACCAGCTACTACTGAGAGGAAAACACTGATCATCTTGGGTTCAGTTCATGCGGTCAAAACATTTCAGGACCGTAAATCACAGTTTCGATTGTGCCGGTAAACACAACATGTCCAATTCTCTCCGTCAATCAGTCAAGAACTCAGCAAACCGACTTTAAAATGCCACCACCTGCTGACACACACACACACACACACACACACACACACACACACTCCATCACACTAATAGACATAGGAAAGAAACTAAACTAAAAAAATAAAACTAAAGTCTACCATGTTATGAAATTGCTGCTAAAGTGAAATTATAACACTGGTCATGTTTGTCTGTGTGAGTGAGAGTACATGAAGGAGTCTGCATGCATGTGTGGGTGTGTCTCCTCTCTGAGTAGCCCCTCCCTCTCTGAGTAGCCCCTCCCTCTCTGACTAGCCCCTCCCTCTCTGACTAGCCCCTCCCATGCTTTCTTCAATTTTTCCCTAAAAGGTTTTGTGTGAGTTTCTCCTTGTCCCCTGTGAGGGTCCAAGGCTGAGGATGTCGTGTACTAACCATTTATTGTTTTCACACATTGGACACTGTGGAGCCCTTAGAGACTGGAACGTGATTAAGGGCTGATTTGATTTGATTTGATTTGATTTGATAACTCTAAATATCGACAACCTTACAATTTCCCTTTCTCTCATCCCTCCCGACCAACCTGTTATGCTATCCCTATACCCATGGCCCTGAGGTGTAGAAGTCTCCCTTCATGCGGTAGTCCAGCACTGACCCAAATAAAGACTAGTATGTTGTAAATCAGCATTCTGGCCTCTGAACCATGTTAGCTGCCAGATCATTTCTTCTTCTTCATTCCCGTACAGATACCCAAATGAACCACCAGGACTTGGCCATTTCCTTTTGCCTCTAAAAGGACAGAGTCAGTACTAATTACACTCCATAAAGTAAAGCAGGGTTTGGTGTGTCTGTGGATTCAGTCCAGCCCATTAACACTAACCACACCCTCAGGACACTGAAGGATTAACACCCCTCTTCACCACCCCCCTCCTCCCAACCATCACAGAGAAAAAGTCAAGGCTGGACCGACCGTCATGCAGTATTTCCCTGTATTTCCTCACCTGGAGACAGATGAGAAGCTGTCTCAGGGTGTGATCACGCCTACAGTTTGATTTCTGTGGTCCAAACCAAAGAAAGGTTCGTTTAGGTTCACACTGACAAGAGATCCAGAGCTTGTACACAAAAGGTCCCACAAGTAGCTCATTTGTTGGACAGCGTTTTGATAACCGGGGTTAGAGATTTTGGGGGTGGGGGGGGGGTTAAATAAAATCTGATTCCAGTCCTTGTAACTGGAACTTCTCTGGTGTTCAAACCAGTTAGGAACACCTGAAGAAACATCTGAACAGGAGCATCAGTCCAGACCAGGTTTGTTCTCGGTCCATTGTGTTACGCTTGGGGAGGAACTGCTGCTGTCAGACGTCAACTTTTTGACATTTCCACAGTATTTGAAGTACGTGGCTGCAACTATACATCAGTGTCTCGAGGGAAAACATCTTCCTCAACAGTCCCTGTAGGAGGACCCTGGACCTGGACCTGAGGAGAATCCTCTCATCCAGCATAGTCCTCTTTCCCCCAGAGGCCTTGGAGGACCAGGACTGGATGGGGGTTTGAAGTTTGAAATAAACCCCAGGGGAAATGACCCCTTACCCCCTCACCCCCTCACCCCTCCTCCCCCATCCTCCCCCACCGAGGCCCTTGGGAGGAATACTGCAGCTTCGACGGGAGCCCAGATGGCGCGGTGAGACGAGCCAAGGAACGCGTGAATATCTGGCAACTCGACTGCATTCCTTCAAAGGCACAAACTCAACGTTGCAGCGCACAACCCCCGTGAGAGCGCACATGCTAGTGCACGTGCGAGCGCATGTATAGACCAGCACACAAAAAGCGCTTTAGCATTCATAACCAGACCGGACCAGAAATTGGAGCATTTGAAGAGTTTTAAATCCACCATTTGAACAACATGACACCCGGTGTTACCAGATGATCGACAACATGAGATGAAAATAATTGATAAAGGTCGACACTGTCAGGCCTTCGTTGATAGCAGTTTTACAGACTGGAGCCTCTAGATTTGATCAATATTGAAAGAGGATCTATGAAGGAACCTCATGAGGGTGTTTTCAGGCATCTTGGTTGTTTGGTGCCACCCAAGTTCAAATGTTGTCTTGTGGGATTCAGACACTGGTTAGTACACAAAGTGGGTGTGGGAGAAGTCATGGAGAAGTCATGGGACATTTTGAAACCTGAGATATTTCAATTCAACCCGGGTCCGAGCGCTGGCGTGTAGTAAGTCATGAGACTGTATATGTACTTACACTGAGCTCTGCTATTGGCTTGTTTATGTCTACCTGTCGGTTTGTTAGCTCTGGGCTCCAGCGAGACAGGCAAGGGTGTGTGTGTGTGTGTGTGCGTGTGTGTGTGTGTGTGTGTGTGTGTGTGTGTGTGTGTGCGTGTCTGTCCAATGCCGTGAACCTCTCTGTCACTCTGCATCTACCTTCCTGCCAGATGCCTGCTAACAAGGACCTAGCTCCTCACAGGCTAATACTCTACCTGCCCATCACACACACACACACACACACACACACACACAGAATACAAAATAGGTATTGGCTCGGCTGCTGTGCACGTGACGGCACGCACACACACACACACACACACACACACACACACATACATGCGCACGTACAATTTCCCAGATTGGTGCAGGACTGCCTAATCAGTGTGAGTCACACCTCCATGTATGCCCGAGACTTCCTCATGCTTAATGCAGGATGTCAAGTAGACAGATACACACACACACACACACACACACACACACACACACACACACATTGGCATCGGGTTGAGACCTACTCAGTATGCACCCTGTGTACTTGTCTCCGTGTCACTATCGTTGTCCATCTGTGGCTCTGAATTTGTCTCTATCAATTATATACCTGAGATAAGGAGATGACAGCTCAGTGTTTTGGGGTACAAGTGTGCGTGTGCGTGTGCGTGTGCGTGTGCATGTGTGCGTGTGTGTGTGTGTGTGTGCGTGTGTGTGTGTGTGTGTGTGTGTGCGCTAAGGTCTCTTCCTTGTCAAAACATTGCAAATGTCAGAGAACAACAGATATCTCCCTCCACGATAGAGAGAGGAAGGAAATAGACAGACAGAGAGAGAGAGAGAGAAAAGACAGACAAAGAAAGGGACAAGCAAAAACAAAGAGAGAGAGAGAGAGAGAGAGAGAGAGAGAGAGAGAGAGAGGGGCAGAAGGGGGGCCCACAGGGGTAAGTAATGCCCCCCCTCTTTCATTAAATCCCTTTGGAGCTGGTTTTATTAAAGGTAGATTGTTGAGAGCGTCCCGTTCCCTTTAACTGAGACTGAGCTGTAGATTCTCCTTATTTGCCCAAACTAACTCGGTGTCGGGGGTGTGGTCACTGGCGGGACATCTTCTCAGGTGCACAGGAACAGGAAGTGACAAATCTAAACTTAAGTGTGTGCTAAACAGCAGCAGGCGAGTGCTCCCATCAGAGAAACCTGGACGAACCTCTTCAGCACCTCCACCCCACCGGAGCAGTTCACTGGACCCAACTGGACCCAACTGGACTCAACTGGACCCAACCGGTATCTCCTGCTGCCCCGGTGGCCACCAAATGTGCAAAGTTGCCTCGTGCAGCAAAACCTCACCATGAAACAGAATTTACACTCCCCTGATCTTGGACTTCATCCTTGATTTGTGCAGCATGAATCCCATTGAGACGAATCCCCGTTCATGTAATAGACAGCAGCCTGCCAGAATGAAAGAACCATTTGGGAAAGTTCTGTCCCGGTGGCTGCTGGTGGCCCAACGTGTTAATGTTGGCATCGCCTTCATGCTGGCAGTGCCATGTCCTTTGGTGTTTTAAAGTGATTCTGAAAAGCCTCGAAACAAGAGTCCACTTTGAGGTGTCGCCAAGAGGCCGTCTCTAGCAAAGCTCTGTCACCGTCTCAGCACCCCGGGGTGGTTCTCCCGGGGATGTGGGTCCGTTGTGGTTGGTTCAAAGCTGATCGTACTGCGTTTGAACTTGGAAAGAAAGAAATTCCAGTGACACTTTCAGTACTGAGAACAAAGATGAATCCATGAAACCGAAGGCCACGTTGTGAAATCGTTTTACTGTTTTCAGTATTGAAATGTTGATGAATGTCCTCTTCTTCCTCGTTAGTGGGTCAAGCACTGCTTTTGAACTAACTATATTTTTGGAAATCTTTTGCCATGAAACCATGAACAGATTGCCGTTTCAAAGCAATTCAATGCCGTTTCCATTTCAATGCAACAGGTTACAGTTTATTAATTGCTTGGTAGGTGCAAGATAATAAGGTGCTTAAAGAGCAAAACAGAAAAACAGTGATAGGTTTCTGCACTACAAGCAACCTTAGCGCTCTCTCTCAGGCAGACAGATTATTATTTTCTTATTTTCTTGTATTTAATAACCAATTAATGAACTGCAACCCTTTGTGTCAAAGTGGCTTCCAACCTTTCCTCTTTTGGAAGTCCTTATTTTACCCCACTGTTCTCTAGTGGACGCCATGAACAGCTTCTAGTCTTTAATTACTAAATTGAATGAAAGAAGAATGAATTACAAAAATGTTTGTTTGTTTGTTTGTTTCTGTTCTGAGCTGAGATGTTTCTATAAGCCCCTCGGAGTTTTTATTACTGAAAATATACCTCAACTAAACAAAGAATGCTAGGACATATGATGTGAACAGCAGCTGTAGTTGAATGTGACCAAAGTCGTTTCATCAGCCCTGGTGTTCAGATTCCCCACGCTCGCCGCTGCTCTCAAACTCTCCACCAGGACTGGAGGGTCACAGGTTTGATCCCCACAAAAGCAGATGGGTCATTCTCTGTCGACGTGTCCTTGAGTAAGATGCTGAACCCCCGCCTGCTCACTCATTGTATGTCGCCATGGATACACGTGTCAGCTAAGTGCCTAAAATGTACATGTAAAAAGGCGAAGATACGATGAAACTTTATTGATCCTCGTCAGGATACAGCGGGGAGAAAATACAGTGACGCAGGCAGGCTCCCCTTGGACCAATCAGGAACAAGATGCATCATCCCTCCAAGTTTCATCAAAATAGCTGGATGTGTGTGGGAGTGGTGACACATCACGCTTCAGTTGAAGATGTTGACGTTGACATTTCACAATTACAGCGTCCCAATTAGGCCAATTAGTGTAAAGATAATAGGAACAATAAGGACAGGATATGATAGGATATATGGGAAAGAGTATTGATTACAGTTGGTACTTCCAGATGATCTCGACTGCCGACTTCAAGGTGGATTACTAATGCTAAAAGATTAATTCCTGATTGGATTGTGATGTGGTGATTATAATGCTCTATAACCACTCAACTCTGCAGTCAGTTGATTTCCACGTACTCGTCTCACCAGGTACAAAAGATTCAGCAGATTAATAATCAGGTCATCAGTATTGATGATGCTGAGCAGATTCTCCCACTGAATATGTACGAGGAAAACATGCCAATATTTGGTTCTTTGTGTGTGTGTGTGTGTGTGTGTGTGTGTGCGTGTGTGTGTGTGTGTGTGTGTGTGCGCGTGTGTCGAGGAGATGTGTTTCCACTCCTTTTGGGCTGCGCCACCGTCATAGTAAACACACAACTCAACTAAAGCGCTTAACCCCCCTCACCCATCCCAGTCTCTCTCTCTCTCTCTATCACACACACACACTTATTCCGAGAAAGCACACTGACTGCAGGTATAAAGCCACACTCTCCCACCAAACTGCCTCACCCAGCACACACACACACACACACACACACACACACACACTCACAGAGGCACACTTCAGCTGTCAGCTACATCTGCCAGAGAGTGAGGTGAGCCTCAGCCGTCGCTATGGTTTATTTATATCTGTGACTTGGCAAGGATTCACATACAGACTGAACTGGAGCGTACAGACACACAGACACACACTTATACACACACACACTCAGACTTAAACACATACACACATACTGTATATATACATGCATTTACACACATAAAGATGAAACACACACACACAACACTCGCGTCTTACAGAGACAAGATTGCAGTCAACATTAGTTGTTGTTGCTAACTTAACTCTCTCTCTCTCTCTCTCTCTCTCTCTCTCTCTCTCTCTCTCTCTCTCTCTCTCACACACACACACACACACACACACACACAGGGACCCTGAACACCTGGAAAAGTATAATCAGGGCTGATAAAAAAAAAAGAGAGGTAAAACAGTTAAACAGTGAAGGAGATGAAGACATGAGTAAACACAAGCAAAACTGAAATACAAATATTCAAACTGACAGGACAGATTTAGTGTTTCTCATCATAAAGAACCCCCCTGCACACACACACACACACACACACACACACACACACACAGCCCTGAATAATGAAAGCAGCAGTTAACCTGGATGTTTGTGGAGAGTGGTCGTGAAAGCTCTTCTGTCTGGGCTCTGACCTCGTCTGTCGCTGCACATCCAGCGGCTCAGACTGTCGAAGCTACATGGAACATTTACACTGCAGTGATGCTTTTATCCAGAGGGACGTTCTACGGTCCAGGTAAGGGCTCAAAGTCTTGCTCAAGGACACTTCAACAGGATGCATGGCTATTGATGGCTGTAGTGGGGATTGAACCCTTTTGAACCTGTTTGCTGGAACAATATGGTGAATGTATTATAGTTGACTGTAGATGCAATCCGGTAACTCTGACGTGTTTCTTTTCAATGTTCATGTTTTGTCGATTGCTCTCCAAGCGTAGCTGATTTCGTCATCCCGTTGAGTGTTTGTGGCTTTCATGAACTCTGTTCACGCTCTGACTAGCCACATCTGTGGCTGCGCGTCTCGTGGCTGAGAGCTTGTTGGAGATTTCCAGCACCATGGACAGATGTCTGCAAGCTGCACTCAGCCAGCGTGAAGATCTTCAGCACCTCGGACAGAGACGCACACTCAGCCATGCTCCAGTTGGCTGGGAACCTTCGCAGAACACCTTTCATTTATTCATGGTCTTGGGCAGCTGGAGTCTATCCCAGCATGACGGTTCTGGCGACATGCTGGGAGACGCCCTGGACAGGTCACCAGTCCATCACAGGGTGAAGACAGACAGACAGACAGACCTGACTTCCATGTCTTTGAATTGTGAGACCGGACACCAAAGCATCCGAAGGAAACCCATGTGAACATGGGAGAACATGCAAGGGAGAATATAGGGAGAGCTATGGCACTATGGCGTTGCCCACAACAACACCAATTGACTTTAACATGGCCTTGGGTGGGTGTTCATACCTCCAGCCATCGCTCCAGGACCTCCAGCGGTCCTCCAGGACCTCCAGGGGTCCTCCAGAGGGCTCCAGGAGGTCCCCAGCAAAATAAGGACAAGTTGAATTTTAACTAGAATGTTATTCAGTAGAAATGATCCCAATTAAAGAAATCATGATGATTCTAATCAGAGACGTCACTTTCACCACTATCCTCTCTACAGAGTAGACAGCTATACAGTTCAACACTGGGTCCATATGGGTCCCTACCAAACACTCTTATCAAATGGGGCTTTGTGATCCTAATGTGTGTCCAGTTGAGGTCTGACCTAGCTGGCTTCAACTCTCTGTGACCCTTTATTTCTGTATCAGCAGGAAAAAACAAAACAATACCCAGTATAACGCAGTCACAGCCTTGCTAGTTTTAACACAACATAAACAGACTGATCTGCCTCTGCAGTACTACATATCCTTGAGTAAAGAAGAGTACCCTACCTGTAAATCGGGGCCTCCAAACTGAACCCCTTTGACCGTGAACGCTCCTCGAAGGGCCGTGAACCTTTTCACAACCCCACAAACCGTCATCAAATGGCCTTGGGAGGTTTTTCAGAAACATGCCAGCTCACTGACTTCAAGTCTACGTGACCTTTTTTTTCCTGTGCCACAGAGAGCAGCACACAATCACACAATAAACCAAACCAAACAAAGACAGCTGCACACAAAACTAACATCTAACGGCAACAACTGGTATTTCAGCACCATGGACAGTTAGCTGGTATGAAATGGAAGCTTAGGGAATGCAACGTGAAAGCAGAAAGTCAACTAACAATAGCGTACAGCTTAGACTACCTGTAGACAGAGCCCTACGCGGAAACCACTGAGTAGCCTTGGGCAACTTGTTTTTCCAGAAGCATGTTCAGTGGTCCAGACCTGCTGACTGGCTACAACTCGCCTTGATCCTGGTTCAGCACCATGGACAGCAACACCAACAAAAACTAACTCAACTGACCTCTGGGTGTTGCAACACTCCGGGTGAGTCGATCATTTGCTCATCTCCAGCACAATGACTACACACACACATACACACACACACACACACACACACACTCTCTCTCTCTACAACAATTTTGCTTCCCCTACATCATGCCAATATTGAGCTGTTGTTGTACCATCCTCCTTTCTGTTGCCAGTTTCTGTTTGTCATCTTCGCCATTTTTCTCATTTCTGTATTGGAGGAAGATGTTTTCATAAGCCCCTTGGGATTTATTTGTCTCACTCGTTTGTACAGCTTGTATGACTTCTCTTCTGCTTTTCAGCTTTTACTTTCTCAGCATGAAGAAATTAAACTGGAGTATGGACTCCATATCCCCCTGCAAATGGTGGATGAAAAAAGTCAGTTTCCTGACTCAGAGATCAGCCTAGGCTGGGGTGATTAGCACTTTGCTTCCTCTCCCATTGAGTATTTTGCCTACCGTTCAGCTAAATCACTGATTGGCTAATGGAGGAAGGAGGCCTGATAGAAAATCACTTCCTAAATGGAACCAGTTGCTGATTACCCAAAACGTGGCGAAGCCTCTTCCGGAAATGTACACCACTTTAAAAAACAGAGTGGAAGATGGCCGAGGATGTGAGTAATGAAGTGCAATCAGATGTATGATTGTGTGTGTGTGTGTGTGTGTGTGTGTGTGTGTGTGTGTGTGTGTGTGTGTGTGTGTGTGTGTGTGTGTGTGTGTGTGTGTGTGCATGTGAACACACGCATATGCTGCAGATTGGAGTTACTTACTTACACTTACACAATGATTTCTCAGAGGCAGAGCTGCTCTGGAGACACAAATAATCTCCTTGTTTGATTTAATGGGCGGAGCCAAAGAACCACTTTTTGGCTAAGTACTGTTAAACTGAAGCCCGCTGAAAATGACAAGCAGTGCAGGAGGCGGTAGCTAATTTCATGAAGCCTAGCACTCGAGTAACTGAAAAAATACAGTCTAGTAATAATACATTATTTACATTAGTTAGCCTAGCTGACCTTCCAAGTTCCAACTAGCCACACTAGCCTATAGCTATCTAGGTAAGCTAGTTAGCTAGCCTGCTGACCTTCTAAGTCTAGGTAGGTAACTAGGTAAGCGAGTTCGCTAGCCTGAATGAGAAAGATTTGATTTATATTTATATTTTTACCACAGTTCCTTTTTTGTCTTTCAAGTTTGCCGGTTAACCTGCACTTTGGCTCCACCCAGGTTTAACTCAACCAATGAGATCTTGTCTTCCTCCAGAGCAGCTCTTACATGCCTCCAAGCAACTCTAACTCTAATCTGCGTATATGTGTGCACGAGTGTTAAGAAACTAAAAGGTCACCAAAATCCCAAACCTGCTGGGTAGGTAAACTAAACAAGACACACTCACCGCTTCCTCAAGAACCTACTGGAGACGTGCCCTTGTGCAAGGCACCTACCCTCTATTGAGTACATGGAACCGCTCAGTCGATCTTCCTTTGTGGGCAAAAAGCAGAAAAACCTGGAACTATTTTGAGTTTAACTGTTGCAGCAGCAGTCCAAAAGTCATGCTGTCATGCTGCTAGTACAGCCTGGACTAGGAAACTGGATAAAGAAGCAGAAAGTGGGCACCATTTTGTTTGTGTCAGAGTGATAGTTCTGTCTGTGCAGCACTAATTCGGCTCCCAGCTAGGAAACTGTGCAAATGGTGAAATCCATAAACCACCCGTGTTGCCATGACATTAGCAGATCCATATCCCCGCTGTCATAAAAGAGTGCTTTTCTTTTTCTGTCGTGAACATGTTGAGAGGGTTCCTCGAGCCCTGGGCTGGCGAGGCTGCTTATATTCATTTCAAAAGTTCATGGATGTCGTTGAAATAAAGAGTTCTTTTCATCATTCCTGAGTTTTGCAGATACATTTGTTTTGTCTGACAACAGCGTAAATATAAATACCTGTTGGCTGGACAACTGACTCCTCATCTCTTCTCAATGAAACTCCCTGATCTTTTCTACCTTCCTCCTCAACTTGCATTTCCCATCCTGGCATTCCTCTGTCTTCATCGTTTTAGGGTCACAGGAATATTTTGTTACCTGTATTGTGACTTTGACTCCTCATTGTTGTTGGTTTGTAATGTAAAATCAATCAATTTAAAGCTGCTTACTATTGGAATCTGAAATTTGATGACTCTGGCGACCGCTCGAGTCCCTCAGTAGTCATGTATTACATCACTGGGTATTGATTTTTGCCAGTACAAAAGAGGCCCTGTGTGCATTTATTTCTGAATTCAAAGCCCTGTGAAGAAGAGTCAGACTTCAGATCTGCAGAGAGAAGACAAATATGTATGCACAAGAGGCAATGTGAAACTGTCATCATGCAATTTGCTCGTGTATGAACAAATAGAGCAATCCTCCGACAGCCTTCTTCCTGTTTTGGTTCAGGCACTTCCTTTGTGCCATCACAATTTTCTCGGCCATTATGCTACGCTGTCAAAACGAATTTGAAAACTATATTGAGGTAAATATTCTACTTGATAACAGGTATTGTACTGTAAATATATGGATGTTTTGTCCCTTTGTTCCCATTTTTTTTTCTTTTCTTCTTATATTTTGTCTGTGTAATGTTGTTTCATGTGTAAAACAAACTCTATAAAAACACATTTTCTTTTTTAAATATATTCTAAACTTAAGAGCTTTAAACTCAAGTCCGTCTGGATGACAGAAAATCGACAGAAAAAGAAAGAAAGCCAATATTAAAGTCAACTCATTTCAATCAGAAAACTGTGCTGAAGACGAAGCTAAACTGAAGTAAGAAGACATTTGAGCAGCTGTTTTTTATTTCAGTGTTTTCATTCAACCGATTGCAAATATATTACAGATTCAAAATACATTCCCGACTCAAGTTGGTCTCATCTATCATCTTTCCTCGGATCATGAACCCTATCAGATCATTTAAGGATGAGAAGTCGTCTTCCTTCTCATGTTTCAGGTCCCAGTGGAGGAGAGACTTCTGTTTATTTTGGGATGATGGATTTGGCTTTTAAGCAAATGACAGGAGAGAGTTTGGTCTAATAAACACCGAACGCCCACTCGTGACAACTAGTTGGTATTAAAGAGAGACTTCAAACCTTTCAAATCCCAGACGAAACAACCAGGAGACAAAACCACCACAACTAACCTGCCTGTCTGCAACACAATACACACAATATGTCATATTGAAGGCAGAAGGTAGCAGGAACACACACACCTAGAATATGAAGATGATTGTCGGCCGAGCAAGCACACACACACACACACACACACACACACACACACTTGCACACACATACAAATAAGCACACACACATGCAAGCATAAAAAACACAGACACGCACACACTCATACACACATGTAGTCATGCACACACACGCACAAGCACACAAACAAAGAAACACATACAAACGCACACAATCACACCAACACACATACATGTACGTACACACTTGCACACACAGACAAATAAACACACAGAAACACACACAAGCACACAAACATGGATATACACATACACACACAATACACACACAATACACACACAATACACACACATATATATACACATAGACAGAGACAGAAACACACGCACACAAACACACACATATTCGTACATCCATGCAGACACACACATGCACAGCCACACACAGACAAATAAACACACACCCACATACATGCACACGCAGATACACACACACACACACACACACACACACACACACACACACACAGCGACTGCAGCACCCAGTGGAGTCACTGTCTCCTCAGCAAAACAAAGCGACTGTTCCCATTTACTACCTCAACAAATAAAACACCTGTCAATATCTCTGCACACACACACACACACACACACACATGTGGGCGCACAGCACATAAAAACACACAAGACACTCACACACACACAGAGGAACACGTACACACAGACAAACACACACACACACACAGTCGATACCCAAGCCATTGTATTTTTAACAACAGCATTATGGCCGGAGCCACTTTCTGTCACTCTTTTAAACGACCTCTCTCTCTCTCTCTCTCTCTCTCTCTCTCTCTCTCTCTCTCTCTCTCTCTCTCTCTCTCTCTCGCTCATGCACACACACACACACACACAGGGTTAATTGTTGTCTCGCTGTCAATTGAACTGTCTCTCACCACTGTGAGCTGTCGCTAAGCCTCCCTCCTCCTTTTATCAATGCAACCCCCCCACCACCACCACACCCCACCCATCCCTCCAAACCAAAGCTTGAGAGAAGCCAACCAACAAATCATTTTCAAGCTGCACTAGGCAAGATTTGTATACAAAAATACACCATCTTATCAGCCTAAATCAGAAAGTGGGGCTGCAAAAGAGAAGAGCGTCCCGTCCCCACTAGGTCCATAGATTCTCCCTGTTTGTCTAAATTGGATTCTGGAGCTGGCGGGAAATCGTCTCCACACACAGGAAGTGACAAGTTTGGTTTAAAGCACCACAGACCGGCCAGGTTGGTGAACGTGAGCGTGCTGTGTGCAGTTTACTGACGTCACCTTACAACATTTCTGGGTATTGCAGTTCAAACACTTTCCAAAGTCACCTCTCACGGCTAGTTGGGGCTCCAATGTGCCAGAATTGTATCGTGCAGCTTTAAAGTGAATTGTGAAGTTTTCTGATGTCTGAAGTTTGAGTTTCTGCAGGTCTTTTCTTTGTGTGTTAGCTAGCTCTGCTCATGCTAACTACCCAGTTCTTCTTCTATGTATTAAAAAAAAAAGTAAACGTAAAATGCATCACTTCCTGTGCGCCAGAGGACTTCTCCTGGCAGAGACCTACTGTTGTGTTGTATCAATCAAAGAGCAACAAAAACATTTATTTATATGAAAATGTCATTTTTTTAGCGCGACATCAGGCTCTGATGGGAGTGCACGTTCACCATAACTGCCAATCAACCAGATTGATTAGTTGGTTCTGTCTCGTCGCTGAGCCCAGTCTCTTTGTCTATTGACGTTCAGATGGTTTTAGTTTTAGAAGCATGTTCAGACGGGCTGACACACCTGCTGAGTTGAGATGAAGTCGTGTCGAGATCAGAGGGATGAATGGCTTTGGTAAACACTCTCAACACACACACACACACACAGGTTGGTATTACTATACTTGTGAGGACTTTCCATTGACTACATGCATTCCCTAATAACCCATAACCCTAACACTCTCAGCTATTTAGCTCACCATAACCTTTACCTAGCCCCTTGAAAAACTGAAGACCGGATACATGTCCTCACTTTGGAGGATTTTTTGTAAGCCTTCTGTGTGTGTGTGTGTGTTTATATTTCTATCCTTGTGAGGACATTTGGTCCTCACAAGGATAGAGCTGCATGTGCACAGATATTTGGGAAGACATCTTTGCACACTATAAGCATGCTTAGCAACACGTGCGCAGACACAAGCGTACACACATACACTATACAGTAGATATTTTTTGGTTGGTTCAGCGTAGTTGCAGGCTCTCGTCCTCATGAACCCCCTGCTGGGAAATTAGCTTAATGAGCCTCATTAGGGTTCTCACACACACACACACACACACACACACAGCAACAAATCATCCTACGCCTATGAGACTGTAGCTGCGAGCTATGAGTGTACTAACACAACAAAGAGCAGGGGCATTTTGGGTAGGGGGGCGCATCACACACACACACACACACACACACACCTTTCATACACACACATAAGCAGAGCCTGGTTGCACCTGTTTTTTTTTCCCTTCATGCTTTTACGCTGAGATATCTGCCAGCCGAATGAAACGGCGAAGAAAGAGAGAGAGAGAGAGAGAGAGAGAGAGAGAGAGAGAGAGAGAGAGAGAGAGAGAAGGTGATATCTGAATTAAACAGCATCAGCTGTCAAGGTCACTTCACTCTCAACAGCTAACGGCTTTCCAATAAGTCTATTTTTCTCTGAAAGCTGGTTTCTATTAATTCTGTCTGAAGCCTTTCACATTCCGTTGTGTGTGTGTGTGTGTGTGTGTGTGTGTGTGTGTGTGTGTGCATGTGTGCGCGCCGTCCTTGCCATGTAAAGCTATAGACATAAGCGTCTATGTAGGAAAATAATGAACCCTTCAGAAAGAACCATTTATCTCCATTTTATTTTTCCCAGTGAGCGAAACGTTGAGATCTCATCGTCTGTGAGCTTTAGTACATCCACAGGTGAAGACTCTCTAGTGGTCGGTTCAGTACTGACTCCCTACCAGCTCCAGGGCCTGCTGACCCTGACCTCAAATGAAAAGAGAAAGTGAAAGAGAAGGCGTCACAATGAAAACAATACTGAACGTAATAGTCGTTTCAGTATGTGTTCAGTATGTTGCTTCCATTCATAATAACAGACAATCGACAGACAACTGTTATACTGTTATGTATCATCATGTGATGTTCAATACATCCCAGGAGTCATCACGTGATCAAGTTTTGTAATTTACTTTCTCCTCAACCTGCCTCGTCTCTACAGTGATTTCCTACATTTCCCAGAATGCCTGCCTCCCAGAATGATTGTGTATGTTTATAGCTACAGACAGTAGAGATTGTGTATATTTATAGTACAGACAGTAGAGATTGTGTATATTTATAGTACAGACAGTAGAGATTGTGTATATTTATAGTACAGACAGTAGAGATTGTGTATGTTTATAGTATAGACAGTAGAGATTGTGTATGTTTATAGTATAGACAGTAGAGATTGTGTATATTTATAGTACAGACAGTAGAGATTGTGTATATTTATAGTACAGACAGTAGAGATTGTGTATATTTATAGTACAGACAGTAGAGATTGTGTATGTTTATAGTATAGACAGTAGAGATTGTGTATGTTTATAGTACAGACAGTAGAGATTGTGTATGTTTATAGTACAGACAGTAGAGATTGTGTATATTTATAGTACAGACAGTAGAGATTGTGTATATTTATAGTACAGACAGTAGAGATTGTGTATGTTTATAGTATAGACAGTAGAGATTGTGTATGTTTATAGTATAGACAGTAGAGATTGTGTATGTTTATAGTATAGACAGTAGAGATTGTGTATGTTTATAGTATAGACAGTAGAGATTGTGTATGTTTATAGTATAGACAGTAGAGATTGTGTATATTTATAGTACAGACAGTAGAGATTGTGTATGTTTATAGTATAGACAGTAGAGATTGTGTATGTTTACAGTACAGACAGTAGAGATTGTGTATATTTACAGTACAGACAGTAGAGATTGTGTATATTTACAGTACAGACAGTAGAGATTGTGTATGTTTATAGTACAGACAGTAGAGATTGTCTATGTTTATAGTTCGACTGTACAGCTGCTAACAGAGCGACTGTTCGTAAAGTTTTTTAAAGGGACTTACATGGTTCTTAGATTAGATCAGATGAAACTTTAATGCTCCCTGTGGGGATGCAGCCCGTCGCAGCAGCAGAGTTTAGGCTCCAACAGGAAGAGAGCAAACTGAGAGTATTGATAGAAGATAATACAACAAATAATCCCAACTAAAGCAACATATGCAGGGTGGCGCAACAAATACAGATACTCTTAATCTGAAGGCTTCAAATCCGGTGTCAAACGTCTGAGGGGGTTGAGGTGCGTTTGGTCTATTACCAGACACACAAATATCCTCAAACGTGGACCGATCACTCGCAAAAGACGAGACGGATCAAGCGCTTCCTCATGATTCCTCAAAGTAGTCGACATGTAATTAACCAGTATCTTTCCCAAGACTCCCTGCAGGCTGGCAGTATCTGTCTGGAGGAGAGTGAGGAGCGCTGAATGACATGCTTCCTGATTTATCTTCCCGGAGAGACGAGCAGTCTCAAAGAAAGACACGTCATTTGCAAGATAAGGTTTGGTCTCGCACAGCCGGACCTTTCTCCTCACGTTGTTTCGGCAGGAAAACCCTCTAATTGAAGCTGTTGTTGTTGTTGTTGTTGTTGGGGATAAAAGGCAGGAAAAGAATCCAGAGGACCTTTTTTTATATTTTATCAATCAATCACAATGCAGTGTGGTGTTAAATACAAGAGGGTACTATGTTGTGTTTGTGTTTGCTAGCGTTGAGTTTGTGGGATACACATGGGACAGGATGATTGGTCGAAATGCGAGGAGGTTGAGGAGGTTGAGGAGGTATGGAGGCGTGGGTGGAAATCTAATCTGGTGGAAATTGCTATTTCCCCCGTGAAACATCCAGTAAGTAAAACCACGATGTTCAAGTAAAGACCAATTGAAACGGAAATAGAAATCGCTTTTCTCTGTGAAACATCCACCGACTCAAACTCAGATCAGATAAATCAAGCGCTCCTCGTGTTCCTTCGGCTCCTCAAAATGTAATGAACTAGTTCTGTATCTGCCCAGGTCTGCCTGCCGGCTGGTATCCGTCTGAATGAGAGTAAAGAACGGCGAATGAAACGGAGTTGTGTCTACGAGCTCCAATTAGAGCTCATGTGACCCTTCGAGGCTCTAACGAGGTTCAGCTTTTTAAAATGAGACATCCACCATTTTAGAAAAGTGACACCCACTGTTACAAAATGGTTCATGGTACAAAATTACAGCAAATCGCGGCACTTTTTAAAGCACCATTTTAGTCATCGGTTGACAAAATGGTCCTGTAGCATTCTCTACAGACTCAATTAGAGATATTGGCTGAAAAACAAGAAAGAAAGAAGAGAAAAAAGCGAGGATCTGTGCAACTGAGAAAAACATCTCTACATGAAAGTCTACATGAGAAAGATGCGAGTGAAAAGGGCAGCAGAGACCAAATAATATCAAAAAAGAAAAGGTACAACAACGAAATACACAATTTACAAGCAACACATGACGAAGGAGTACAGCTGGACTCGGCATGCACCCCAAGACCCCCTGCTTCACAGAGCGCCCTGGTCCTAAAATACCTCCAGCACACTCAGGGTTTGTGTGCAGGTTTTAAATTGCGTCGCGTTCACTGCGATCTGAGAGCTAAAACCAATCCTGCCGTGCATCGGCGCTCCTGAGCCTGAGACATTTGATAAACACCGGCCCCGCGGTGCAGCCTAATGCACCACTTCAGCTTCAGCCTTTTAAGTTCTCAGGTGTACAAAAACACACTTCCAAGCTCTGCCTCTGCAGGTGTGCTGATCCGCCTACAGTTGTCCTCTACATATTTAACCATCCAAGCTGTTGCCCCCGCTGCTTTTTTTACAAAGCACAGAAGAAAAGGGGGGGAGAGAATCTGGGGGAGAGAGTGAGGGAGGGATTTGATTTTCTTTGTTTTGCAGAGAGTGATTCATACCGCTTCCTAGTGGAGCTTCTGGAGTTTCTGGGATTTCAGAGGAAGAGTTCAGGGGCGCAATGAGCAAAACATTCTTCCAAAGAAACGCATTGCTTTGTGCTTTGTAGCCATTGTGGCCACTTTTTTACTGCATGCTTGCTGAACTACTGATGCTCTTTGGCTCCTTTCCCCAACAGGGATTGGTGGGGGAAATGCTGCTTTGCTTTCTTTTCAGCAACCAGAAGTTGTAAGGAATTGTCCGGTGACTAGGGGTGGGCGATATGACTTTTATTCAAACAATTCGATATTTCAAACTTTTACCTCGATTACAATTAATGAACGATTATTTTATTTGTTTTGTTTTATTTTGAAATTATGCCTCTATGCCGTTCCTGTGTCTGACTTCCTGCCCGGCTTGACACATTCGCTCGCGGCTCGCAAAAAACGAACGGTCAAAACCTGTCTGAACACGGCGTTACTGGACGGGGCGGAGGGACGTGACTGAATACCACGTAGTATTTTTTAATTGGACAGTTCATGAACGCAGCATTGGGGAAAGTATTTGCCACAATTACATAATTAAATCGCGATTACGATTATAAACACGATTATCGCCCACCCCTACCGGTGACCGGCTAATTCAGAGACATTTGTGTTGAACGGCTACCGGCGCTAACGCTAACGCAGGATAGATGAAGCCTTTGTTTTAGGATCTTGGGTACGAAAAGACACATCTGAGCTCTGTCTCTGCAGGCGTCAGGTGTCCTCTACATATTTCAACCGAAACACAGAAAAAAGGGGTGAGAGTCTGGGAAAGGGGGGCAGTAACGGGATCTTTGATTGGCAGAAAGTGAATCATACCACTCAAAAAATGGAGCTTGGGAGATTTGGGAATGTGAACTTCATGGATAGAGAGATTAGGGACTCTGAGGAAAAACACCTGCCTTCTGTTACAACATAGTAAACTGGTACAACATGTACAACAGTCAGGAAAGCGCTGCTGCAGGACAGACGCAGGAAAAATACAACTTCTAAAATGGTATTCAGACATCCGGAGGAAAGCGAGGACAAAGATTTGAAAGACATAAACAGAAGCTCTTAGTTACCTTTTCATAAATTCCCTCCTTTCTATTCCGTTCCCTTTCTCTTCACAACTCCTCTGTGACTTTTTATCTACGCTTTATTCATGTTATTCAAAGTTGCCAAAAAAAAATAAAAGATTTCAATGAACACAAAGTTTCAGACGAGCCAAACAAACTGTACAATACAGAATGAGACAGAAAAATAGAATGAGGATGTGTGTGTGTGTGTGTGTGTGTCTGTGTGTGTGTGTGTCTGTGTGTGTGTGTGTGTGTGGTACAGAACAGAGCAGCCTGGAAGCCAGACAACAACTTTATTCAACACATCAGCAACTTCTGATAGATTCAGCCACCGCCGCCATAAAACACAGAGAAGAAAAAGAACTTTCCGGTCTTTCTGCAGGCGACACCGCACAGATGGGCTTTTCAACAGTAACAGTTTCTTGGTCGTCTCTGTCCAAGGTTTAAAGCTGCACTAAGCAAGGTTTGTGATGTAAAAATCCACGTGCTATCGGCCTGAATCAAGCGGGGCTACAACAGGGAAGCGCCTCCCATCCCCACTGACTGTAGAGTCACCCTATTGGCCCCAATAACATTCTGGCGGGAAATCTTCTCAGCACACAGGAAGTGACAAATCGAAACTTAACAGCAAAAAAAACAGCTGAGAGCTCCATGCAGAGGAAGCTTGACTCACCAACAATGGCTGAACCTCTTCACCACCTCCACCAGACAGACACTACGAGGAGGAGATTTAGGTTTGATGAGTGTGCACTTCAGTGTCACTTCCATTTGGGGCTGGCAGCGTGCAAAGTTGAGGTCACTAAGCAGAACAGCATCATGGGAAAGTACAGGCTGGTTGTTTGTCAGCAACACCCTGCTTCACACCCATGCAGTGATACACGTTCACACCTGGGAGCTGCACAGCACAACCACAGTCTCCTGCTCTGAGGGTAAAGTGCCTTGCTCAAGGGACAGAAAGGGACAGACGAGGGAGGAACGGATCCATCCACCATCCATCCATCACTCTGAGACTTTGCTGGTATCTTTCCTTGGTTATTGTTGAGCTGGTATATAAGACTCCAAACCAAGACATGTCTACGAGGCTGAAACTTTTTCTCTCCCTGCCTAAAGCCATCCCTCTCCCTCTCCTCCCTTGACTTCCCTCCCCCTTTTTCCCTCTCTCCTTCCCCATTCATCTAAAAAGCAGCCAAATGGTGTTTTTCTTTGCTAACTTATCGCCACCAGCCACAGGCTGGCGTTTCACAATGGCACAAAATAAACATTTGGGCAGCGATAAGATTTGTTCTCTCCATTGCCGGCATTATTGCTGCAGACAAACAATAGAGTAAACATTCTCTCTCCCTCTCTCCCTCTCTCCCTCCATCCATCCCGCAATCCCGCAATCCCTCTCATATGTGTTTGGGGAAATGGAGGTTAGGAATGAAAGGGAGAACAGACAAAGAGAGACAGAGAGAAAGAGAGAGAGAGAGAGAGAGAGAGCCATACATACAGACTGACAGAAAGGCACTGAACAGTATAAGATTGAATGGGTGTGTGTGTGTGTGTGTGTGTGTGTGTGTGTGTGTGTGTGTGTGTGTGTGTGTGTGTGTGTGTGGAGGGTGTTGTACGACGACGACAAACGAACAACATCCACCCCAAGAAGGAAAAGAAAGAAGATCTCTGACTTCTTGACATACATTTACATTGTATAAGCAAAACACACACACACACACACACACACACACATACAACACGTGTGTAATGGTTGTGTGTAGCTATACAACGGCATGTTTAGCGCTATTAGAGGACATTGAGTCAGTTAGAGACCGTGATGATGATGACCAGGTTCAGTAGGGGTGTGTCGGTGGAGGGAACGGGCTGCAGCTCTACGTTGAGTTAGATCTCTAAGACGGAACAACGCGAGTAAGCAGGGTTTTATGAATCTGACCAAAAGACTGTGTGCATGTTTCCAAGGCCCCGGGTGGCTTTTTCAAATCGCCTCTAGGGACGGATCTCTTCCTGTGTGGATGGCAGCGGGGGACCTTCAGAGATATGAAGCACAGGGAGGTGGAGGTCATCCATGTGTGAACACCAGCTGGGGGAAAGAGGGGTCTGTACCACTCTTCACTTGGTCTATCTCCCCTCCCTCTCTTCCCTTGTCTCTCTCTCTCTCTCTCTCTCCGCCTCACTCTCTCTTCACCAGCTCTTCTCCTCCTCCAGGGTGTCAGCGGGTCCTTAAGAAGATGTCTTGGGGTGCGTTCACACCGAGCATGTTTGGAGCAGGTTTATTCAAACCTTTTATTCCCATACAGCAGCGTTTGAACTCAGGTGGCACCAAATAACCGAAGAGTGAGAACGTAATCCCAACCGACTACAGGAAGCAACCCCAAAACGCAAGGGTTTATGGGTACGAGGAGACGGATGTTGACATCATGCTTGTAAAGCCTAGCATGACAAAATGAACTGCACTGCTCATATTGAGACGTTCTCAACTGGTTTGAACAGACGAGTCCATCACGTTAGATGAAGTTGATGAAGACTGGAACCAGATTTGTTTTGACTGCAGTGATTAGAGGTCTGATTTTTTTTTCACCATGCAATGACAAGTTTCATTGTGCTGCCTGTCCACAGGGTTGGTAGCACGATGTGTAAACCATGTTGTTGTTCTGTCATATCTGCTTTACTGAATACAATTGGACTTCGCGTCCCTTAACAATTCATTTCCTGTTGTCCTTCCTTTATCTCATTCTGCCCGTGTATAGTTTCACAACTTTCATTAGATGTGTTCGGTTGTTTTGCCAGCTTTGTTTCTTCCAGATATCATTAAAACGTCTTAAAAAGTCTCCCTCCCTCTCCCCTTTCTCCTCTCATCTTCTCTCATCTCCCCCTCTCTTTCTCTTTCTCTCTTTTCTCTGATCTGGCCTGCCCACGTTCTCGTTAGATGGGCTGTGGTCACCCTATAGGGACCCTGAACCTAAAACACACATGAACTCACAGGTATGACATCATGACATCATACAGATATACAGCAGATGAAGAGTTCATTTCTAAAATGCTGTATATCCATTTTGGGAAAAGACATCATTCCTTAATCATTAGAGGATCTCTCAAGAGGATCCAGCCGGGGGAAGTGTTATAACAAACCAGTTAAGTCACCCACTGTGGTTAAAAGAGACGAAGATTTGTTTGGAGAGGAGAGGAGGGGAGAGGAGAGAGGAGAGGAGAGGAGAGGAGAGGAGAAGAGAGGAGAGAGGAGAGAGGAGAGGAGAGGAGAGGAGAGGAGAGGAGAGGAGAGGAGAGGAGAGAGGAGAGAGGAGAGGAGAGGAGAGGAGAGGAGGATGAAAATCTATCTAAGATGCAGTTTAGATCTGAAGTAGATGATGATGATGATGATGATGATGATGATGATGATGATGATAATTGGTGGTGGTGGTGATGACAAAGGTGATGATGACAGTAGTAGTGACGATGATGGTGATGACAGATTATATTGATGATGGTGGTAGTGATGATGGTGATGATGGTGATGATGACGATGGTGATGTTAATAAAGGTGGTGGTGTGGATGATGACAGTAGAAATGGTGATGATGATGATGATGATGATGATGATGATGGCAATGACAACAATGGTGAAAGCTGTCATGAAGATTAGGATGATGAACAATAGCATTGATGATGATGATGATGATGGCAATGACAACAATGGTGAAAGCAGTGATGAAGATTAGGATGATGAACAATAGCATTGATGATGATGATGATGATGATGGACGGCGGTGCTGAAGGGGAATCTGTGTTTGAATCTGCCTGTCCTAATGTTTACCATGCGGTCTACTCTTTGTATCAGTCAAACATCATTCAGCGTCATTCCAACAGGCACCGCTGCAGCCCGCGGCCCGTCTCCGGCCTCCCGTTATCCGTTATCCCAGCACGGCACCACAAAATGAGTCACGCACCAACACAATGAGACGCATAAATGGATTTATCCAACTCGGAGAGCGACTGGGAGGCAGAGGAAATCTCCTTGGCGGAATCAAATCACATCACTGCTGGATGTCCATTGGCTCGCTTGTCACATTGCATCAGTCCTGATTGCTTTCACGGCGGCAGTCATCCGTCATGTCTAAACGTGTGTTTGCCTGCTGGGCCGCTCGGTAATAACGGGTGTGTGTGCGCGTCATGTGGGGAGGGGGGGTTACAGGGGTCTCGTGACTGGGTGAGGGTGTGCAGATGGGGCGACGACCGTCAGTCCGCGCTCGTGCTGATCAGACGGTGAGATGACAGCAAGTAAGAGCGGGGGACCCCGCGCTTGGTGCGTCAGTGCGCATTGGAGAGGCGATAAATCAAACGACGGGCAGAAAGCGCTGGTGTAGGGCGCCATCTCTCTCTCTCTCTCTCTCTCTCTCTCTCTCCCTGCCCTTCTCCCATATATCTCCCATCTTCCCCTCTCCCGTCTCTCTCTTTCTCTCCTCGCTCCCATCTCTTTCTCCCTCTCCTTCTCCCACATATCTCCCATCTTTTTTCTCTCCCATCTCTGTTTCTTCCTCTCCTTACATCATCTCTCTCCTCTCTCTCTCTCTCTCTCTCTCTCTCTCCCATATATCTTTCTCTCTCATCTCTCTCTCTCTCTCTCTTCCCATTCTCCTTTTCCTCTCCCAACGCACACACGTACACAGCTGAGTGAGGTTTCTCTTGCAGGCTTGAAGAGAGACTAAATATAGCCTTCCTCCATCGTTACTAGTGCACTAACTATCGCCCAGAAGAATCACTTTGATATTGAACTGACCAGAAAGGGCTGAATTGATGATAACTCGAGCACAGGGGGCAGACACACGCGCCAACGCGCGCGCGCACACACATGCACACGCACACATACACCATAGAGGGATCGCTGCTGCACATACAACCTTCTATGCTCCCATCTCTCTCTCTCTCTCTCTCTCTCTCTCTCTCTCTCTCTCTCTCTCTCTCTCAGCAAACGCAAACGCACACATGGACACAGCTGATGGTAATGTAACTAATGAGTACACACACACACACACACACACACACACACGCCATATAGGGATCGCTGCTGCACACACAAGCTGCTGCCTCCTCCGCGTTTGGCACCGGGCAACTCCAACGCCACCTCCCCGCTCCAAGTGCATCGACCCGGGCTCTCCAGCTGCTGAACACCGGGTGGCTCCGGAACATGATCCTAACAACATCCCCTTGTATTCAACAGCTGTCCTGTCTATTTCAGTGCAACATAGAAGCTGTCAAGTGATAATGACAAAACTGAATTTTGGCCGCCTATTGAGGACAGCAGTGGGCTATCGGTCGGTCCCGCGTCTGCCCCTTGTTTCTCGGTCTGTCTATCACCGTCTCTGTCTTACTCGCTGTCTCTCCTATTTTTCTCCCTGTCGCTCCCTGTTTCTCCCCTTTCTCCCCTCTCTTTCTTTCTATCTCTTACCAAGTGTGTGTGGACCCTCACCACCAAAGATCCGGGACAGATCGTCCGCCGAGCAGTACGCGCTATTAGAGGGGAAGGCGCTTAATTTGGCAAAAGCTCCTTCTGAGGCTCCAGCAGAGCACAACAGTCTACAGCAGACTAGTTCCTCAAGATGCACGGACCACGACCTGTCTGCCCGCACGCATGCATGTGTCTCCAGTGCTCTCACACAAGCATCACACACACACACACACAGCTCCACAGCGGTACAGGCTATGGGCACCGCGCACCGCAATGAACCCACAGGTGCAGATCCGGTTCTGCACAATGTGAGAGATGAAGCATTTGTGGACAGGAGACGGCGAGGTTTGCCTTGCCTTACCGTGAGGAGGTTCCCGTGTGCTGGGGAGGAGAGGTGCAGCCTATACGGTCTGTTCTGCAGCAGAGACGGAGAAAGCGAGTGTATTATCCTCGGACAGCGGCGGGCTTCCGTGCGTTCCGAGAGAGAGAGGGGGGGCGAATGGGTGCGCAAGAGGAGGGGTAGAGAGACAGAGGCGGTCTGATTGAGAAGAGAGAGAGAGGGGGGGGGAGAGAGAGAGGGAGAGGGAGGGAAAGGGTGGCTCCGACAGAGGGGTAGCTAATATTGAATCGGGGCGATTTGATATTATTGCAGCGACCGCCTATAGACGAACCTATGGCTGGACAGTAATCAGGAATAAACGACTGGAACACCTCGTGAGGTTTCACCCCCAGCACGCGCCACAAACATCGTCACCCTGCAGTCATCGCTCAACATTTCCAGAAATGCATCGTTAAAATATCCAAGCAAACCCGAGAAATCACTATAATGTTCCTTTAATATCCCTGTGTGTGTGTGTGTGTGTGTGTGTGTGTGTGTGTGTGTGTGTGTGCTACTCAATAGTGAGTTGATGGTGACCTTGTCATACTTTGTGGTATTTTTACCTCATGTGATATATCACTATAATAGATTCCTACAATATTCTCATAGCGTATTATATGTAGGTTTTTTTTATAGTTTTTTTTTCATCCTTCTGAAATTTCTCATAGCAGCGGTTCATTCCGTTAAGTGAGAACCGGACCACTGACAGGTTATCGGTCCTATTGGCTTCAGTCTGTGGATATTAAGACTCATGCACGGAGCGCTTCCAGCCCGTTTTTCCAGAGGTGCTACTAGCGTGATGTTTTGTCCCGGAGAGTCTGGAGGACCGGGACCGACACGGGACGCCGTTCAGCAGCTCGACAGACACTCTACTATCTGCCTTCATCAGTCCTGCAACTTGCCTTCCTATGCGGCGGCGTGCAGCTGCTTCCCACTCTGGGCACGTAGCAGCGCGCCTCATGTGATAGGTGCACGCTGACACACACACACACACACACACGGGGAGAGAGAGATTCAACTGCTGCTGCTGACGTCATGGCCGGTCAGCTTGAGAGTCATCGATTTTTGCATGTGCGTGTGTGTGTGTGTGTGTGTGTGTGTGTGTGTGTGTGTGTGTGTGTGTGTGTGTGTGCTCCCACAGACATGCTCTCTCTCTCACACACACATACACAGACAGCAGTCATGCACGCGATGCACACATCATGTAGCCTACTAAGTAGCTGTAGGCCACCCAGACCATCACAGACCACCCAGACCATCACAGACCACCACAGACCACCACAGACCACCTCCTCCCCCAGTCTTCCATAACCCTCAGCCCAGTGATGAAGCATCCCATCCAGGCAGGACTGACTCCCCAGCTCCCTCGGTCCTCCCTTAGCGTGTAGCAGCGATGCCTGACTGAGTAGCACCACATACATGCATGTAATCACATAGATCCCATCATTAGCCATGGGGGGGGGCAGTGTGTGGTCCAGGTAATCAATGCACGGTCACTCCTACAGTACTCCTACAGTACTCCTACAGTACTCCTACAGTACTCTTCCAAGTCGTTAGGAGTGAGAGCGTAATCCCAACCAAGTAGGCTACAGGAAACCACTCCAGAACCCAGGGGGTTTATGGGTATAAGGTGACAGATGTTGACATCTGATAGCCAGCAGTTCCTCGTGCTAGCCTAGCCAGTGTGAATCTAAAGGAACAAAACCTTCCACTCTGGTTCAGACCCAAGAAAACACCCTTACGGGTCTGAACCAGAATCAGAAACATTTCCTTCACTGAGTACAAGAAATATACAGGGATTTGTGTTGGTGGTATTGGAGTAGAGACAGACGACTTGTGGTGCAAGGACATCCTGAAGACTACACACACACGGCGGTTCCACCACCTGTTGCAGCTTAAAAGCGGCTCTTACATCATGATATATGGGCTAATTGCAGAGTAATTGCCCTACATTTGTTTGTTTTAGGTGAGCAATAAGGCTGAAGAGGAGTTTTCATTGCTTCTGCATTTGTCTAACAGTGGGAGCAATTTTCCTACAGTTCCTGGCTGCTGCTGATAAATGAGAGCAGGGAAGGCTCTGACTCACCGGCCACCGAGGGCTGCTTTATACTACATGGGTAAAACTCATCTGGGTGTCCAGCTTGAGACAACACCCATTAGTGTTTTTATTATTATTAATAATAATAACAATATGAATACATTTTATTTCTAGTGCACTTTCCCCCAAAAAAACATGTACAAAGTGCTTTCCAGCCGAACAGTACAACAGCAAAAGGGAAAAGGAGAACAATAGAAACAATAAGAACAGTTACAGAAGTAAAAACAATAAAAACAGTAGTATATAGTAATAAAAGTCAAGAAAAGACAATATAAGACCAGTTCAGAAGAACAACACAACAATATATAATAATAAAACAATCAAGGAAAAGCCAAGTTTTTAAAGTAGGTCTTTACAAGGGACGTGACACAGACTTGGCCAACTTTATATCCAGTGGCAAGTCGATCCAGAGTTCAGAGGCTCGGACGGCAAAAAGCCCAGTTTCCCTTTGACCTTTGACCTGGGAACTGGACATGTTGAGTCTATTGACCTATGAGCTTCGAAATGTAGAGTGGGGCTAAACCATGTGCTGCTTTGTAAGTGATCAATAAAACGTGGAAGGAGTTTTTTTTAGTACAGTGAGTTGCAGTAGTGCAATCAAAAGTAAATAAAAGTATGAATGATCATTTCTTAGTATGTGAAGATGATTTAATTTTGGCGATATTTCTCAAATGGAAAAACCACAACTGTGCACATTTTTTTTTTACTTGTCCCTTAAAACACAGGAAAACATTTTAACACAACTTGTTATCATACGTTGGGTCGTTTCAGTCAAGCAATCTCAGCCTCATCTCGTACATATTGCACCGCCGACGAGAGAAGAGCAGTAAGAGGAAGTAACGGAAAGGATGAAAGCGTGTTAAATGCTCACTGCTTTTAGCTCATAGCTCGTCAGGTGATGGGCGTTAGTGATGCTCCTTTAGAGGCACATCCATGACAGGGAAGCTGAGAGAGAGAACGGCACGACAGATTCAAACACGCCTCATGACAGTTTCTGCATGTGAATCTGTGCACACGGCAGACTTGTTTGATGGTCTGGGTGGTCTGGGTTGCATCAAAGCACAAAGAAATAGTAATGTCACGTAATCTGCTCTGGGTGCTGCTATCCGAAGCACCTTACAGTACCATTGCAAGCATGGGGGGTGTTGTGCCAAAATTTGTATCCCCTGCCAGTACGTCCTCATTTTGTCCTTGGTGCATGTTTGTGTTTTTGCTTCTGCACAAGGAAATTATCATTGGGGAAATGCACTTAATAAATAAACCTGACGACTTCCTGCCTGTGATTTGAGACAATAAGAGCGCACACAAGCGTTCACCTCCGTTCATTACGAGGCGACTCAGTGGGCTCCTTTCCGTGGGCCGTACCGTCATTCTTAGTAACCCCATGAAATGTTTTGAAAAATGTTGTGTCGTAAATGAATTGTAAATGAATTTGTTGTCTTCTTCCCTGGCGTGAAATTGAAGTGGAGGCACTCCGCCAGAGGAAACACATTTATGGGGGAGACAAATTTTGGCGCAACCCAGCGCTACAGTAGATCAACCACATGTTCATACGCTACAGGGGAGGGTGTGTCTCTCTCTCCATTTCCTGTTCTCTCTCATTCCCATCACCTCTGCTTGTCTGTCCTGTATATACACTACGCTACACTTTTCTTTATTTTCCACATTTTAGAATAATATTAAAGTCATCAAAACTAGGAAATAACACAAAAGGAATCAGTGACCAAAGAAATGAATCAAAACTATCTTATATTTTAGATTCTTCCCGTTGGCGTTCGGCATTAACGAGCAAAGAAATTCCACAAATGAACTTTTAAAGGCCACAATCACTATGTGTGCCTTTAAAATGACGATTTAATCATTTTGGTTCAACATTCTCCACCTCTACATGACGTTTTGAAAAAAAAATTCATACACAGGATCAACTTCACTATTTATACTTGTCTGAGATTTCAAGCATTTAAGCATCAAGCCTTCAGATCAAAATGTCTTTAAGATCATGAGAAACAGTCAGGTGTGTCCAAACCTTTGACTGGTAGTGTGTGTGTGTGTGTGTGTGTGTGTGTGTGTGTGTGTGTGTGTGTCTACTTCTGAACACACACCTTTGTCCGACTCCCTCTGGGAAACGTCTTCCATCCCTTTCTCTCCCCTCGTTCGCGAGCCAACAGAACTAAATAAAGCCGATCATTAAAAGCAGCAGCAGACATTGTCCCGCCCCGCCGCTGGACTGTCCCCGTGGGTTCGCGTCCCGCTGTCCCGTGGGTTTGTGTCTCTCACTTTCATCGACAGTGCTGACGGCGCTGATGCGGATGGCTTTGTGTCTGATGGTGTTTCAGATCTTTAAGCTGCCTACGCCTCTGCCCTCTCGCCCTCCGAGCGCAATGGGAGCCTGTGTTAGTGAAGCGTGGCGGGGAGAGGGTTTTGATTGGCCGCACCGTGCCAGAGTTCAGCACCGGTGAAATGTTTGAGTTGACCTTTGACCCCAGGCGAAAAAGGTAGGTTGGACCCCATGGGGCTGTGATTTTCCCTCTGTCTCAAATACTGCATGAGTTTTCTGTGTGTGTGTGTGTGTGTGTGTGTGTGTGTGTGTGTGTGTGTGTGTGTGTGTTTTCAACTATTTCCCCCATAGTTTTAGTTAGCTTATTTAAAAAACACCTTTACAGGTTTTTTAGCAATCAGTGTGACTTCAGTTTAACAGCTTGGAAGCAACGTGTGATATCTGCAAACGCTCTAATCAATGAACGCTGCAGCGGTACTGTGATGCCTGTATTGATTATATCATCATTTTGATTCTCTCACACCTACAGAAGGAGTTAACAGACTTTGGTTGATTTTGGTGATACAGGAAGTAAAGATTATTTCTCTGTTGCAGTAATCGGAGTCTCAGCTACACGCCCACAATGTGGAATGATATTTAAAGAAGACAATTTGAAGAAGGCGAGAGGCGCTGAAATGTGTCTTCATCTGATATAATGTGATAACGATTTCTGAAGGCTGATACCAATACTGACATTTTTGTATCGAAGCTGCCGATATAGCTGTCTTCAGAATTTTCCATTTTCACACCAAAAAATGACAATAATGATTGTTTATCCCCTGAATTTTACTCTGAACAGCATTTAGACCATCATGGGACACTAAAACTCTCCAGTGAAACCAGACTGATGAGATTATTTTAGCGCTAGCAGCTCTTAAAGGCAGGGTGACCCAACACCTAGTCAATGGGAGGGAAACTCTGGGATACATCACTGCCTTTAAACGAAGAATCACTTCACCAAAAAACACGTGAAAAAGTAAATCAATAAAGGAAATGTGCAAAAGAAAATACAATTTCAGACTGTTTTCATGTTATCTGTGCTCAGGGAGGAACCTGACCGACTCCTTTGTGTTCTTCTATTGTCGAAGTGGAAAAAAAAGACCTTAGCAAACTCTCTTCTATCGCTCATCACTCGCTCAGCAGGCCGACAGAGGGTTTGGTGACCGTGACTGTTTTTCCATCAGCGTGGATTACCCCGATGCCTGCGACCAAAGTGGGTATAAACTTGTGGAAAATTCTCTGTGAGAGCGTCTCTTGGCACTGGGAACACAAGTGTCAGTTGCTCTGTGTGAGTTGTGTTGAGTGCATACACATTGTAAATTCTGGAGCTGTCGGGATTATCGGATGTACGGCTTTCCCTCCAGGAAGCATCACTTGAACGCCTCCCCCCTAAATCAGGCGCCGAAGTCAGGGGGAAAATCGGGATTCGAGGTGGTACATGACTGAGCTGTGATGTCGCTGCCTTGGCCACCATGTCACAGGTTGTACTGGGAATCACCCAGGTGGGGATACGTGGACCCGTATCAGTGTGTAAGGCATTGCTGAAAAAGAGAAAACGTTCGCTCCGCCATCCTTCCCCCGGATAAATAAAGGTTTAAAGAAAAGAGATCCCCGTGGCAGGTAGATGGATGGTGGGGTTAGAGGTTTGGGACACGGCGTGGCAGACATAGAGACAGTTGGGAGTGCACTCCATTGACTTGCCCTGCAAATAGACAGCTGGAGAAATGAACTGGCCTCGGCCGCTATTGAATGGAGCTCAGTGGGCTGAGTCGCTGCCGGGGATTACTGCACACACACACACACACACACACACAGATGCAGGTAGATGCATACGTTTAGTCGGACGCATGCATGCACGTACAAAGTATACAGACAGGAAACCGCTGTCCAAGTTGACTTGCCCTTAAAAACACACACACAGCAATCTGCTCCTCACCTCCTCTAAAGCCTCCTTGTACAAATACCAGTGAGCGATTATTCTCTTATTCTACCTCGCTGCAGCTCGCCCGATTTGTGTTCGCCTGAGATCCAATCTCCTCTCCAGCCACGGGGCTAAAGGACGGCCGTGAGAGCAGTGAGACTCACTCAAGTGTTTTTTAACCTCTTAAACCCAACAGGAGGAGCGTTGAGGGGAGGTGAGGAGGTGAGGAGGTGAGGAGGCGAGGAGGCCAGGAGGCGTAAGCCGACTAGCCTGCAGAGAGGCGAGGGAGACACAAAGCGGTAGATGAATGAATACGGAAAACTGAGAGTTGTTAAGGGGAGATAAGAAACGCATCTCACGCCTCTGAACTCAAATACAACCGTACAGAAAAAGAGTTTGGGTTTAGAGATTCTGTCTGACAAGCACAAACACAGTCATAGTGTGTGTGAGACGGTCCATCTCACTTTCTGTTTCTTTCTTTCTTTCTGTCTCTGCCATCCACTCACTCCCCCCATCACTCTCACACACACACACACACACACACACACACACACTCCAAGTCAAGTCCAGTCTAGTTTGAGTTAAGACCAGTGATTCAGTGCTGTTAAGATCGGTCACCTTACCTAAGGATGCATTTTAAGTTTCTTAAGTGTAATTCTTCAACATTTCTTACGAACATCTCTTGGTTTCTTACTTATAAACTTCCTCAGTGTAAAAGGCGGTTTTTCCTCTCTAGATGCAGCCCGTAGTACTTCCATCTATTATTTAGGGTGACTATATTTATGGTTTACTTAAATAAGTAACTAAGTACAGGAAAATGCTCACACATTGGTCACTGCCTTTCCACTACAGGCCCATTAACTGCAACTTAGTTCCTGTATGTGAGACATCAGGAAAATAAAAACAGTGACTGAGTTGTGGGGAGGAAATAAACATCGGTGGAGGAAAAAGGTATCTTTGGAAACATTTAGATGGGTGGGAAAAGTCGAGTCAACATCCAATAGTGGGCGAGGCTGAGACAAGTCCAGGACTGGACTCCAGTACGATCAGGCTGCCTGTCACCTGGACCAGGATCCATAACACACAGGGCCAGAAACCAATACAGCTGGTGAAGCGCTGACTGGAGTCTTTCAGGAAGTGACATTTGTTTGGGCATAGTAGCTTTATACAGGTGTGGGAGGATATACTGTACTGTGAACTGTGTGTACTGTGTACTGTGTGTACTGTGTACTGTACATTACATCAGGGAGATGAAGTTCTGGCTCTGACCAGATACATGGTGGACTCCAGCTAGGTACCAGCATTCACAAATCAATATGAACATCCCTTTGACTTTAAGTGCCGAGGTAGTGAAACAGTGGATAATACTCATACTCATAAATCGATAGGATCAGTCCTTGGCCTTTAATTGCGGGAGAACCGATGCATTACCCTTATTATTTTAATCTTTTATGTTCAGGGAGAAATCGTTAGTCTGGCCTGAAGTTTTCCTACACGGGCAATTTAATTCCACTTTCATTTCTGATATTATGACAGTAATAAAGCACCTGGCGCTGCAGCCGCATCCATCAGGCGTTTCTTCTGATCACATCGAGCTTCTCTCTGTGTTTTCCTCCCACGCTGCAGCCCTGCGTCGCATCTGCCTGCTCACGTCACAACAACGCATGCAGGTACGTCACCCTTCCTCCGGTTAGGTGAGCGCCGCTGCCGAGTCGGCACAAAGTCTCTCCCTCTGAGACATTTCCACCGGGTGAGTTTGATACATCCCTGTTTTTAATTGAATTAGTTTATAGTTGATGAATAACACGTTGAATCTGTGTTGGATGTAGTAACTATAAATAATATGACATGATGATTTGAAACTCTAAAATAAAAGTCCTATGTAATACTGACAGTTGTGACTCTTCTATTTTGATCAAATATGAGTTCATCTTATAGTTTCTGGTTTATATATTTTGTATACGCTATGAACAGATTGTGCGTTTTGTGCTGATAATGAACCACAGTGGGCTCAGGCATGTTGATTTGTCTGTTCATTATAGTAGATTTCCATACAAAGTGATCAGGACTGATGAACTGAACGGAGAGGGAACCGTCTCTACTGAACCGTAATGGAAGTGAACAAGGAAAAAGCAAAGGCAATTATGAAAATTGAATCTGGAAAAAGGTTTTTAGTCGGAAATGTATTCAGCTTGTTGATTGGCATCAACAGCACACACATCATTGTTTTGGGTAGTCCTCTTGGAAAACTCCTTTTTATTTCTCCATTTTTATTTGTCTCAGTAAGTGAAGGATTTGTGTGATGCCCTGTTGACAGCTGATGGCTCTATTTGGCTCGTCTCATGTCGCCAAGACTGACGGTCCCTTCTGAGTTGAAATACTCAAACTCTTTATTGTGACTTTCAGATTATGTTGCTTCCATAATCCAGAATGCAGTTGAAATAACCAAATACTCAGAAGTACATTCTGTAATTTGTCTGTAAATCACATGTAATGTAATGTGATGTGATGTGAAATGGTAAATGGACTGTACTTATATAGCGCTTTTCCGACCACTCAAAGCGCTTTACACTACATTCACATTCACCCCATTCACACACATTCATACACTGATGGCAGGGGGCTACCATGTAAGGTGCCAACCTGCACATCAGGGGAAACTAACCATTCATACACATTCTCACACTGAAGGTGCAGCTTAGGGAGCAATTTGGCGGATTCAGTATCAGCCGATCTTCTGATTAGCGGACGACCCGCTCTACCCCCTGGGCCACAGCCACCCCAATGATGTAATGTAATGTGATGTGATGTAATGTGATGTAATGTAATGTGATGTAATGTAATGTAATGTGATGTAATGTAATGTGATGTAATGTGATGTGATGTGATGTAATGTGATGTAATGTGATGTAATGTAATGCGATGTGATGTAATGCGATGTAATGTGATGTGATGTGATGTGATGTAATGTGATGTAATGTAATGCGATGTGATGTAATGCGATGTAATGTGATGTAATGTGATGTGATGTGATGTAATGTGATGTGATGTGATGTAATGTGATGTAATGTGATGTGATGTGATGTGATGTAATGTGATGTGATGTGATGTAATGTAATGTGATGTAATGTGATGTAATGTAATATGATGTAATGTAATGTGATGTAATGTGATGTAATGTGATGTGATGTAATGTAATGTGATGTGATGTGATGTGATGTGATGTGATGTCATGTGATGTAATGTAATATGATGTAATGTGATGTGATGTAATGTGATGTAATGTGATGTGATGTAATGTAATGTGATGTGATGTAATATGATGTAATGTGATGTAATGTGATGTAATGTAATGTGATGTAATGTGATGTAATGTAATGTGATGTAATGTGATGTAATGTGATGTGATGTCATGTGATGTAATGTAATATGATGTGATGTGATGTGATGTAATGTGATGTAATGTGATGTGATGTGATGTAAGTGATGTGATGTAATGTAATGTGATGTAATGTGATGCGATGTGATGTGATTTCCCATACCGAAATGTAATATATGACATATATGCCCCTATATCAGCGAGCGATACTGCCATATATGTTACATATAAGGCGATATATTATTACCACATACATACATCCTCTGGATGTATGACGATATAGGTTTTAACATATATGAAATATCCATAGTAAAATTTGTATATGTACATATATTAAAAATTTGTATTGTATGAATTTGTATATGGTATTATATGTTGCAACCATATGTTAACAATATATGTTTAATTTATATATTTATATATGTTTATTAAAACAACATATATACAACATATATAACATAAACATAAACATATGCCTCTCCTCGTTAGTATAGTGGTTAGTATACCGAGTAGACCGGGGTTCAATTCCCCAATGGGGAGGACTCTCTACTTATATGGGGTGGCTGTGGATCAGGAGGTAGAGCGGGTCGGCCTCCAATCAGAAGATCGTAGGTTCGCTCTTCCAGTCCACATGTCGAAGTGTCCTTGGGCAAGACACTGAACCCCACCTTGCATGGTAGCTCACCGTGAGTGTGAATGGGTGAATGAAAGGCATATACTGTAAAGCGCTTTGGATAAAAGCGCTATATAAATGCAGTCCATTTACCATCCATTTGTATGGGCTAGACATATATGTACATAATATGCTATGCATATATGTGTAATTTGTATATTATACAAATACATATATGTTATATGTATAAATAATTATATACGTGACATATATGTCACAAAATGCATTATACATACATAAACATATAGATTTGGATGGGCTAGACATATATGTCATATATGAAATTGTTCCAATTTCTAATAGGTTTCATATATAGTTTGTACATACATGTTTTTCCTTCATATATGTACATATGAAGGAAAAACGATATGATGGGATGTGATGTAATGTGATGTGATGTGATGTGATGTGATGTGATGTGATATATATTTTTTAAGGAGGGGGTGTGTTTTCTTACAGTTTGAGAATTTCAGTAGATACCATTACCGATTACATTTTAATCGTGTAATCTGTAATAGATTACATTTGAAAAAGTAACCTTTCCAACCCTGTATATCTTCTTGACTGATGGGTGTGTGTACTTCCTCCAGCCCTGTTGATTGATGATAATTGGCTTGTCTCATTCCTTCAAGGCTGCCAGTTTCTCCTGAGCTGTCATGTCCATCCCATCACTCTGAAGAATACACACAACACTCATTTTTGAAAAGGACACGAACAGTAGAAAAGCATGAAAAGCAGAATTATTTTTGAGCAGGGAAATCATTTCCAGGGTCTCCTATTGAGATATTGTTAATCAAGCAAACACGGTTTCCTCATTTCCAAAAGAATGTCATTTTTTTTCACCAGTTAAAACGATGTGAGTGTAAGAGGGAGAAGTAAACAGCAGATTGTCTGTCAGTCCTGAAGCGAGGAGCTGCTGGTCAGCGGAGGCATTAGACAGGAGAATGCATCAGGGACACTGTGACACTGATGACATGGAAGTGGGGACACTGTGGCCGGTCCTCATCTCTCTGGAGGATGACATTAGAGTTAGGATTTGGGTTTAGGGTTAAAATAGGAATTTTATTTATATAGCCCTTAATCACCGTTACAATCTCAAAGGGCTTCATTTTTTGTTTCCCTATCGTGAAACAAAAAATAAAAACCATTAATTAAATGAAAATAAAATGAAATCAACAACTCCCCAACCTTTGACCCTCAGTGAGAACAAGGAAAATATCCACCAAAACCAAAAAAGAAGTTAGGATTAGGATTAGGTTTTGGTTGAGGTCAGTCAAGGTTAGGAGTTAGGTAATGAACGTCAAAGTCAATAAATCAAATAAAGTCCTAACAAGCATAACAATACAAAATGGGTGTGTGTGTGTTTGCCAACCATAAAAGTCATGGTGAACCCTTTGAACATCTTTGGATAAAAACAAAGTATTTAAAGTTTGTGTGAGTAAATATGAATTGCACATATGTAATGTAGTGTGCCTGAATGTAAGCGTGTTGTTTTGTGCTAACTTCGCTTTGACAGAACACTTTCCTCTCTCTCCCTTCTGCTCCAGAGTCTCCATGGTGCTTGGTCGAAATAGGGATGTATGAAGTCTCATTACCTTGGGAGCCAGAGCACTAATCCATCTGCTAATGTAGTCAATAGCCACCCAGTCACAGATAGCAAGACCCAATTATCGCACTCTGGTCACCATCATCATTACGCCGGTGTCACATCCGTGGCAGCTTCCCAATGCTATTTGTCTCTGCCGTCTCCGCGCTGAGCTATTGGGCTAGAAAGATGAGGAAATTTAAACCACACAGGTGTGCCGCCATTGTGGCTCAATACCGAGTACAAGGGGACTCCATTCGTCTTCCAAGCCCATTAGAGAGACACTGATCCTGGGGAAACTGTGCAGCCGTTCTGTCGTTGTGAGGCCGCTTGAAGGGTATAGGATGCATTTTGGGACAAAGTGATTGCCTGAAGTTCATCACTCTATATCTCTGAAGTATTTAGGATCCAGTTTGTGAAAGTGCTAGCATTTGGTCAACCAAGGAGTTAAGTCAACCACTATCCTTTAAATGGTAATAATCATTCTGTACTATGAAGCACTTTGTCACTTTCCAAATGGTGGAAATCTCATTTGAACAAAACTCTTCACTTGGAACCTCAAGAACTCTTGGCTTGATTTGTTTAAATGTGAAAAGTATGATTTTTACTGCCCCATAGCTCAAAGTAACCATGATATATCTGCAGGAGATTCATGGTTGTTGATCAGTACTACTGACGATTACTTGAGCTGAGATTTCTGTCTTTTAAAACTCACCTTCTGACCCGTACTCTGTTTTGGAACAAAACTCCTCGGCCATTGGAATTTCAAGACACTCCCAACTGCTGCAAAACCCTCAAAGTGCTCTGGTATCACATCAGCTCAAATAAACAAGGCCCAAACTTGTATGTGAGCTAAAAAAAAGAAACGATAAAAAACTGTTAAAAAAATGGGAAAGTATTTGCATGGATAGACGATGAGAATGAAGCAAGCTGTAGACACTTTGTCACACTGCTAGTCTTTTCAAAGCACGATAAGCTTTAGGACAGGATCTATTTCAGCAACAATAGCGGTAACTATTTGAGGTCACCCAGAAATCCTGTAACAAGATGTCGACACGACCCCGGTCTTTGAGGCTTTATAGATACCAAACGAGAGAGGCAAAAGATCTGATGTCGGTGACTCTGGCTTTCTCTGGACGGACTGCTCGCTGATGATGTCTTGTTTCCTGTGGGCAGGGAAGTGTCCATACCCGACACCGGAATTTCATTTGGGCAACAGGGTGAATCTACAGCGTCTCAATTAGGATGGGAAGCTCTTTTCTATGGCAGCCCCGCTTTGTGTTTTAGGCCGATAAGACAAGTGTATTTTTTTACATTAATATCTTGCTTAGTGCAGCTTTAAAGTGAAAACCTCTAAATTAAAAAAGAAATCCTATTATTCCACTAGTCCAGGGCAGTCTAATATTGTGAACATGAACAACTCTCTCCCGGCTAATGTGTGAATGAATAGGATTTCTCCAGACAGACTGACGGAGCAGATGTTCCACAACAACACAGGTTCAAGTCTTAGCTGTGTGGTAAAGGGAGGCTGTATGGGGATCAGGGGTCCAGACCTGATAACACCATTGTAGCACGATGATCTCTTTCTGTGGATCTACGAAATTAATATAATGCTTCATTGTCTGTGGAGCATCTTCACGTTATCGACATCCCAGCTTCAAGCCATAGTTTTCTGGTGTCTGGCTTTGAGAAAACGTTGCTCACATATTGATTGGACTGTTTTACACAATAAGAAAAATATGAGTTCTTACATTCAGGGGTTTCCACTTTAAGTCAAACGATGCTGTACACCACCAGACCCCCTCCAGCTGAACAATTTAATTATGTTGAAAGAAAAATGTTAAAAGTTGGCAACCCTACCAAATTAAGCTATTATGACTTACTATTGTGAGAGCTGTGGTTGCTGAACCCATCACAGCCGCGAGTCAAAATAAAAAAAGCATTATAGCTTTATCTATCAGCTCATGGCTGAGGCTTGGTAGGAGTGGTAGGCAGTCATGTAACATTGAACTACGAGTCTACTGTACTTCTACTGTAACTTACAAGTAAAAAACAATGACTTGTAAATGACAATAACAATACAATTGTCATGCTATCATGTTGTCTTTGTGTTGAACTGGGGCCCTAACATAAACTATAGTATTAGGGGCCTGAACCAAGCGTAGACTATAGTGTTAGGGGCCTGAACCAAGCATAGACTATAGTATTAGGGGCCTGAACCAAGCATAGACTATAGTGTTAGGGGCCTGAACCAAGCGTAAACTATAGTGTTAGGGGCCTGAACCAAGCGTAGACTATAGTGTTAGGGGCCTGAACCAAGCATAAACTATAGTGTTAGGGGCCTGAACCAAGCGTAGACTATAGTGTTAGGGGCCTGAACCAAGCATAGACTATAGTGTTAGGGGCCTGAACCAACTGTAGACTATAGTGTTAGGGGCCTGAACCAAGCGTAGACTATAGTGTTAGGGGCCTGAACCAAGCGTAGACTATAGTGTTAGGGGCCTGAACCAAGCATAGACTATAGTGTTAGGGGCCTGAACCAAGCGTAGACTATAGTGTTAGGGGCCTGAACCAAGCGTAGACTATAGTGTTAGGGGCCTGAACCAAGCATAGACTATAGTGTTAGGGGCCTGAACCAAGCATAGACTATAGTGTTAGGGGCCTGAACCAAGCGTAGACTATAGTGTTAGGGGCCTGACCAAGCGTAAACTATAGTGTTAGGGGCCTGAACCAAGCGTAGACTATAGTGTTAGGGGCCTGAACCAAGCATAAACTATAGTGTTAGGGGCCTGAACCAAGCGTAGACTATAGTGTTAGGGGCCTGAACCAAGCATAAACTATAGTGTTAGGGGCCTGAACCAAGCATAAACTATAGTGTTAGGGGCCTGAACCAAGCGTAAACTATAGTGTTAGGGGCCTGAACCAAGCATAAACTATAGTGTTAGGGGCCTGAACCAAGCATAAACTATAGTGTTAGGGGCCTGAACCAAGCATAGACTATAGTGTTAGGGGCCTGAACCAAGCGTAGACTATAGTGTTAGGGGCCTGAACCAAGCGTAGACTATAGTGTTAGGGGCCTGAACCAAGCGTAGACTATAGTGTTAGGGGCCTGAACCAAGCGTAGACTATAGTGTTAGGGGCCTGAACCAAGCGTGTTAGGGGCCTCTATCAGTGTGCAGCTGCATCCAGACCTCCATTGTGGCTCTTTGCGGGGCCTAAGGGTGCTCGTCTGTTCTGTAGGTGGTGGAGGTGATGGACGACCCCGGGCCCCACTTATCACCCAGCTCTCAGCTGCTACACAGGTGTGCAGGCATGAGGCAGATTACAGGCACACACACACATCCAGGGCAGACATACACACACACACACACACACACACACACACACACACACACACACACACACACACCTGCACTCATAAATGCAAGAAGACCACATACAAGCACACACACACACATACACACTTGCTACGTTCCCACACTTTTCTCTTTCCCAGACATACACACACCCTTGTCCTGTCATGTTTGAGCTATTCCCCTACCACACACACACACACACACACACACACACACACACACACACACAAACAGTATAGCCACATACATCTTAGCTACAGCAGCTCCGGGCAGTGCTAGCCATCAATCATCAGTCTCCAGTGTTCCACCCCACTGTCATCATCCAATTATCACCTCACACAGCCATGAATCAACCAATCAGCACAGGCCGGGGGCTGTCCAAATATTGCTCTGCTCCTGCTGACAGGAAATAAACTGCACGAAAAGAAAAAAAGTGTTTCCAATAAACTTTTTGTGTAATCCGAAACAGCAAAGCAAAGAAGACGTTCCCAAGAGGATTTGGAGGAAAGGATTTGCACCAGAAACCTTCAGGGAGGACACACACACCCCCGCTGAACATTTTTTATTTTAAATGACAATGCATTTATTCAGGGTTAGGGTTAGGGTTTGCAAATAGTTTCATATAGTTTCATATTTATTATTGTCAAATGAAAAAAGTTTTTGCTTGTGGAATATTTGACACCACTTGGATCATCCTCTGAGACTACAATATCCAATTCTTCACCTAGAGGTGGCAAAGTGTGTTGTTAGTCCCTCCCCCCTCCCTCTCTGTTGGTCAAGTTCCCACCCCGACAGGTGTCACTCATCATGATGTCTACCTTGAAATGGCATCTATCCTGAGGCTGAGGTAAAGCTGCAGAAGTAAAAGAGGCAGACGGTGAACGCAGCCAATGCTGATGTTGAGGCTTTAACTCTCTTACTGCTTTCTACCATAGTTGTCGTTGCTCTGAACGTCCCTGCTCTGTGGCTAGCCTCACCTTGATAGCCACAACCAGCTCACCACTGGCCACGCCCACACGACATGTCCACAGCAAATGATAATGTATAAGGGTATAAAGGGTATAAGATAAGATGGATATTGCAGCTTTAAGTCCAATAAAACGTCCCGTAAGATTCTCATCATTTACCTTTCCACCTTCCCGACTGCAGTGTGTACTTTTACGCAGCTCTCCGAACCCGCCCACCTTCTGATTCTGACACTAACCTCGGTGTAGTAGAATATTTCATGACGAGAGAGAGAGAGAGAGAGAGAGAGAGAGAGAGACAGAGAGAGACAGTGAGAGTGAGAGAGAGAGAGAGAGAGAGAGAGAGAGAGAGAGAGAGAGAGACAGTGAGAGTGAGAGAGAGAGAGAGAGAGAGAGAGAGAGAGAGAGAAGTGAGAGTGAGAGAGAGAGAGAGAGAGAGAGAGAGAGTGAGAGAGAGGAGAGAGTGAGAGAGAGAGAGAGAGAGAGAGAGAGAGAGAGTGAGCGTGTGAGAGCACAGAAATGAAATCCCTAATCATATGACTTTCAGGTACGATACATTTCTCTCTATTATTAAATATGACGTTAATTTCTCTCATATGATCGGTGAGAAAACTAAGTCTTACTGGAAGCTATTGTCATTCCCCTCCACACACACACACACACACACACACACAGACCAATCAGTCTTTATCTTCTCTATTTTCTCACTCTTTCTCTCTTTCTGTCTCATATCCACCCTGTTTCCCTGACTGACTGACTGACTGATTGACTGACTGACTGACTGGCTGACTGACTGACTGACTGGCTGACTGACTGACTGACTGACTGACTGACTGACTGGCTGACTGACTGACTGACTGACTGACTGACTGACTGACTGGCTGACTGACTGACTGACTGACTGACTGGCTGACTGACTGACTGACTGACTGACTGACTGACTGGCTGACTGACTGACTGACTGACTGACTGACAGGCAGAGCTGGGTGCGTTGACCGAGTGATATCACCCATTTATCTCCCTCTACTCCTCTTTTCCTCCCTCCATCATCTCCTCCTCCATTTAGGTCAACTAAGATATTGGCTCCAGTGGTCAGATTGGAAGGCAGGAGGTGAGAAGGGCCACTAACAGGGCTAAACCTTCACTGACACTCCAGTCATGGG